>CM077650.1:41549950-42039950 GCA_039707465.1 Rhabdophis nuchalis | reverse complement strand
CTGGCAATTTTGTCATGGTAGAATTAAATCTGAGCTCTTTTGATCCACTCCATATTGTCACAACCTCCAGGCACCAGTTCAAGGTTTCATACTATTTTAGGCTTATTGCTCCCCATTACATTGTTATAGAAAAAGAATGAGTACACAATTGTGCCATTAGAAATGAAATATAATTGGGGCTACCCTTAAAGAGTATTCAGAAACTACAGATGGTGCAAAATGTTGGAGGCCCCTAGTGTGGCACATATAACACTGCTGTTGTACCAGCTGCATTGGTTACCAGTTTGCTCTCAGGTCCAATTCAAGGTGTTTGTCATTACCTTTAAACTCCTATACTGCATAGGTCCAGGGTATCTGAGGAGCCATCTTGCACCAACGAGATTAACCTTCCCCACTCGCTACAGCGGAACGGGCTTACTGTGGACCCCATCTGATAAGGAATTTTAGTTTGTGGGTTCGAGAAGAGCCTTTCTGCTTTGGGCCCCAGCCTATGGAACATTCTAACCATCAGAGGTGAGATCTGCACCCACCCTTCTGGCCTGCCAGAGTGGCCTAAAAACCTGTGTTTGCTGGTTGGCTTGGGGCCTTGATGGGGGCACACCTTTCTGGAGTTGGTTGATAGGATAAGAAGACCTCACCCCGTGCTGTCCATCTCCTTGGTCTTCACTCTTATGTAACTTTTAAAATTTCAATTATTTCTATATTTATCTTTTTTATCATTTGTAAGGCACCCAGCTACCTTATGGGCGTCATATACATGAGAGGAGGATTAAGACTTCCTTATTGGGAGCTTTATTATCATGCCGCTAATTTAGCTTGGATTAGGGACTGGATACGACTCTCAAGAAAATGGGTTCTAACCATTGAAGTGTATAATCTATCCCAAGGCTGACATGCCTATTTATGGCCAAAGAAGGATAGTGTCAGGTCTGCTTCTAACAATAACCAAGAAAGAAACCACTCAACTCCATTTTGTAAGGAATTAAGAGTACTTTTACTGGTTATGAAATGAATAGCATAGATGCTAAGCAAGGTCTGAAGCGTTTAGGCACGAAAGCATACATATCAATATATGTCCAACCCCCTTTTCCCAATAACCCCCACTCCATTGACCAATACGCAAACCCCTCAGGTGTTATGTGGGTTGCATCTTCAGGAGCATCATCAGGATGACGTGCAAGACCGTTGACCTTGACCACCGCACGGCCCCAGCCACTGGTATGCGAAATAGATGGCGAGAATTTACTCCTTTCTGCAAATCAACCTCCTGCACCGTTACAATCCCAAACCCCAATAGCAAAGCCCCTCCCTCCCCATTTCATATGGCAGCCGAAGCAAACAGCAAAGCGGAGGCTAACAGATAGTCAATACAAAATGTTTTCTAACCATTATATTAGAGGCATATTAATAAAATCCTGGCAGAAGGTGAAAGGCTGGATGTATATGAAGATTCCTTGCTGGTTCGCCCCCTTAGAAGTGCTAACGTATTCAACACTCCATAACCCAAATAGGAATCTGAGATACAAAGATCTTTTAGAAGTTCAGGGGAACTTAAAGTCTAGGGAAGAGTTACGCACTGAGGGAATTGAATTAGAGTGGTGGTTATATTTACAGATGAGCTCAAGATTCAATAAGGATAAGCAGGAATTTGGAATAGATATATCACCACAGGAACTAGATAAGATCATTTAGGGTGATGATATTAAATTTATCTCTAAAGTTTACAATTTTATTTTGCTCCATAAGATGGAAGGGGATCCTGTAAAAGATATTATGATTGCTTGGGGGAATAATGTTGGCAGAATGATAGAACCAATGGAATGGGAACAAATTTGGACCAAAAATACCAAACTCACATTAGCGACGAGATTTAAAGAAAATATTTACAAAATGATTTATAGATGGTACCTGGCTCCAGCAAGGATTTCCAAAATGTTCCCTGCTACATCTGACAAATGTTGGAAGTGTGACTCTGCCAGGGGCACCTTCTTTCACCAGTGGTAGACCTGCCCGAAGGTTAAAAGGTATTGGACTACTATCAAAAATTGGTTGTTAGAAATCACAGGATTTGATTTTCAATTGGACCCAGTTATATTTCTTCTGGGGATAAAGCCAAGAGAAGTACCTAAAGATGCTTGGTATTTATTAATACACATCACAACAGCGGCACGTATGACATACGCACAACATTGAAAGTCAAAGGAAATCCCAACGAACCAACAGGTCCTGGATAAGATACTACGATGTGCAGAAGCGGACAGGATGACATATATCCTTAAAGGGAAAAATGAATCGCTTTTTAATAAAAGTTGGGATTTCTGGTACTTATGGCTGGGAAACAGAGTGTCAGATTTTAATGGGAGTAGCAGTTAAGATTTGGTTAATAGAAATAATTATTACAATGATTGTTTTTGAATCTTTTTCTCTATATAAACTTTGCTCTTATTAGAAGTGTAGGAGAAATATTGAGAACTAGGGATTTATAAGATGACTGTAGGATGTGTATAAGATTTATCAGCTTGGGATGAATTTGACTAAAATTGGAGGAGGCATTAAACTCCTCAGTCTTTGTTCAATGCTTATGTGTATTATTGTTCAATAGAAATTTATTTTAAGGGAAAAATATATATTAAGTTTGGATTGCTGAAATGCCACCCCCAGAACCCATCAGAGAAAATAAATAAGCAAAGGCAACAACGGAAAGGGGAAAGGAAGAAAGGGTAAAGTAGAGAAAGTAAGGGTGGGGAATTAAGAGTAGGAGAGAGGATAAGAAAGAAGAGAGGAGAGAAGGAGAGAGGAAAGAGAGGGGGAAAAGGGAGAAGAGAGGAGAAATGAGAGGAGGAAATAAGAAGGCAGAGAAGGGAGCTTGAGAAGATAGGAGTAAGGCTGTTGCAAAATAAGATGGAGACACGGGGTGGCAAGAAAGCGATCCAAACTGTATTATACAGTGTATATATAAGAATTTGTATAGAGATTAATGATGAATAGATAAATGTTAAATAGCATTTATAAGAATGTATATCAATGAATGATTTTGAAATGGGAAAAATAAAAAGACTATTTGCAGGAGGAAAAAAAATGAATAAAATCATTAAAATCATTATACATAAGGCATTTTTGATGTCTTAAAGTTATGTTCTGAAAAAAGTAAATATAATTTTCAGACAATTTCATATTTTGGCATGTCTATTGTCATTTAACTATACACTAATTACATGGAAGTTGACAACTGGACATCACTGACCCCTTATTAACAGATTAGTTCAACATTGGAAAAATAAGTTTATGGCCCCAATTAGAGGGTAGAAGACATTATGTTATCTGTGATTTATGAACAAGTTACTCCATAGATGTAGATTATATGTTGACAGTTACAATTGCAATAGAACGTAGACTTATATACCACTTCACAGTGCTTTACAGCCCTCTCTAAGCAGTTTACAAAGTCCCACATATTGCCCCCAACAATCTGGGTCCTCATTTTACTGACCTTGGAAGGATGGCAGGCTGGATCAACCTTGAGCCAGTGAGAATCGAACTGCTAGCAGTCAGCAGAATTAGCCTGCAATACTGCATTCTAACCACTGAGCCACTACAGCTCCTACAAAGGAACATGATCCACCTTTATTGAATTGTTGTGTAAAATTGCATACACATACAGTATCTAGGCACCATGCCTCCTGTATTAAAATTCTACCAAGTACTGTTCAAAATAGATGTCCACCAATTTATTGTGCCACCCAGTAATATTCCAAGATAAGGCTTTTTATGTAAGCCATAGCCTTAGAAATGAGTCTATTGGTGGCATTCAAAACATGATCTGCCTAAGTGCAAGAAGATATATTGATGCTATATTGGTGCTCTCATCAGAATGAGAGTAATTCAGAGGCAGCAATTTTGGATTAGTATCAATTAATTTGCTACCTCTGAACCTGGCTGGATTTATAGGCTGGAGACCTTGGTCAGTATAACTTCCTTCTGTCCTCTTTTCTGATCTGAGACCGCAAATAGAGTGGAATGGAATAGACTATCATTATCTAAAGCTAACCAAGTTGGAATCAATTTGTGCTGTTTCAGAGTAGAACGACATGTGGAGCATGAATTGTTTTCCATCTTTGGTGGAACTGTTTGATTGCAGGATTCAGAGAGTTTGTAATGATTCTCTGCAGAGTTGCTGTCAGATGAGAGGTCCAAAGATATCATATCAGGTCAACTAAAAGTTTGGTTGCTGCTTAGGTTAGCAGCAGCTTTTGTTTCAATTCATCATTTTCTCAATATTTCTTCTTGTGTGCAATTTGGTAATGCTTCAAAAGAGTTAATCCTGTTTCTATAACTTAATTAGTGCTAAAAAAAATTGCATCATCTCACAATGATTATTTGAGCAGTGTCTTGTCAGCCATATTAAAAGCTCTGGGTTGCTCTGGTTTTTATCATTTGGCATGCTACCCATAGCATGAAGCAGGGAGGTTTCTGCTTGAGGTGTAAAACCAAAGAGTACAGTCCTTTTTCTATTTTGAAAAACATGCAGTGGGTATATTTGAAAAGCAGCAAGAAAATATTTCATTTTAAGTAGGGTGCGGGGGATGGTGGAATGATTAAAAACTGTAAAATTTGTGTTCTAGGAATGCTAGGAAGCCATTCAACAGCACTTAGAGTGATCATATGACACTGGCATGAAAGAAAAGAGCTAAGGGATAGAATGAAGGTTTTTCTGGCATAACAAAGTTCAATGTTAATTCTACTGAATGCAATTCTTAAAGATTTTTTTAAAAAATGTATGGTACTTCTGTCAGCCTCTCTATCACTTGCTTGATATCGGCTGCCATAGTAAGGGGGAGGGAGGGGGGCTCATGGTATTTGGGAGGGGAATCATGCTGGTGGAGATAGCTCGAAAGAGGGAGTTTTGTTCTCACCATCTTCTGCACATGCTGAAGGCTCATGTTTGAGAGAGAAGGCGGAGCCACCCGCGCCGACACAACCGGAGGTCCCTAAGCTGCAGGGACCCCGGTTGAACTTTCGTCTCCCCCTTGGTTCGATAGGAACCTAAACCATCCTGGAGAGACGGCAACCAGGAAGCAAGCCTCGCTGGTCACAGGGGTCTCGCAAGACCCCTGTTTGACATGAAGGGAAAGCTTCTGAAGGGAGACAAAAGGCACCCCCCCTCTGCAGGCGGATAAGGCGACGGGAGAGTTTCCAAGATGAAAGGAATTGCTTAAGTGAAAGTGCAATATCGGGAAGGTATTCTATCTTGTGTTTGAAACACTCTGCTAAGAAACTTTTTTTTTTTTACTAAAGCTTTGAATCTTGAGATAAGCGGCAGATTTAACTGATCTGAGAGATTTCTCCTGTTAATAGAATTCCTTGAAATGGCGGAGAGGCATAAGAACAAAGAACAAAGCCATTTCCGCTCACGCTGAAAGAGATTGGACTATGATTGATTTTTTTACTTTCTTTTCCTTCTAATCTACTTTACTTAAAACTTTGAAATTTGGATTACTTTTACAATCTTAAGAATATATACGAGACCGCCTTCTGCCCCATACATCCCTTCGTCCGATCCGCTCCCACAGAGAGGGCCTTCTCAGGGTGCCGTCGGCCGGGCAATGCCGGTTGGCGACACCCAGGGGAAGGGCCTTCTCTGTGGCGGGCCCGGCCCTCTGGAACGACCTACCCCCCGACCTTCGCACTACCTTGGACCTCCGCCTCTTCCGCCAACGCCTTAAGACATACCTATTCCAACAAGCCGGCCTAGCGTAGCCCCCCGTTTCTGACTATATTTATAAATTTTAATTTTTTAGGGTTTTAAAGGGTTTTTAGCACGGGTTTTAAGTTCATTTAATATGTTTTTAATAGTATATATTGTTTTGTAATGGTTTTTTAATAATGCCTGTGCGCCGCCCTGAGTCCTAACAAGGAGAAGGGCGGGGTATAAATTCGAAAAATAAATAAATAAAATTATTTGTGAAATTTTATTGCACATTTTTAAACTTAAACAAGGACTATACTTTTCTTTTGCTTTCTTTTTTGTTCCTCCTCTAACAAAGAAGATTGAAACATTCTTAAACTATTTTGTTACATTGTATTGCCTCTGGAAATCGTTGGTAGATACTTATGGGCAGATAAGCTACTTGATGTATTGAAGAGAGACAAGCCAACGAATAGGAAGGTAATTAGACCTATTTTTCTATCTTGTGGATTTGCCAATATGTCCACACATATAGATATATATACCACAGAAAATCAGGAGCTTTTGACTGAGATTTTGAATGAAATAAAAAGAATAAATGACATATTTGATAGAAAGTTATTTAATATATCAAGCGAAGATCAATTGAAGACTTCAGAAATTAAAGAAATTAAAGAAAAAGAGGAAAGTGAGGAAAGTGATCAAGATAATGAACTTAATTCAACTGAAGAGGATGATGAGTCCCCCAAAGCTCTGTTTTAGACCCAGTACTCTTCAACATCTTCATCAATAATTTGGACGAGGGAATAAATGGGGAACTCATCAAATTTGCAGACGACACCAAGCTGGCAGGAATAGCCAACACTCCAGAAGATAGGCTTAAGATACAGAAGGATCTTGACAAACTTGAACATTGGGCACTATCTAATAAAATGAAATTCAATGGCAAAGAGTAAGGTTCTACATTTAGGCAACAAAAATGAAATGCACAGGTACAGTATAGTTGGTACCTTGCTCAATAGCAGTAACTGTGAAAGGGATCTTGGAGTCCTAGTAGACAACCATTTAAATATGAGCCAGCAGTGTGCAGCAGCTGCCAAAAAAGCCAACACAGTTCTAGGCTGCATAAACAGAGGGATAGAATCAAGATCACGTGAGGTCATAATACCACTTTATAATGCCTTGGTAAGGCCACACTTGGAATACTGCATTCAGTTTTGGTCGCCACGATGTAGAAAAGATGTGGAGACTCTAGAAAGAGTGCAGAGAAGAGCAACAAAGATGTTTAGGGGACTGGAGACTAAAACATATGAAAAACGGTTGCAGGAACTGGGTATGTCTAGTTTAACAAAAAGAAGGACTAGGGGAGATATGATAGCAGTGTTCCAATATCTCAGAGGTTGCCACAAAGAAGAGGGAGTCAAACTATTCTCCAAAGCACCTGAGGGCAGAACAAGAAGCAATGGGTGGAAACTGATCAAGGAGAGAAGCAACTTAGAACTGAGGAGAAATTTCCTGACAGTTAGGACAATTAATCAGTGGAACAGCTTGTCTCCAGAAGTTGTGAATGCCCCAATACTGCAAGTCTTCAAGAAGATGTTGGATAGCCATTTGTCTGAAATGGTATAGGGTTTCCTGCCAAGGCAGGGAGTTGGACTAGATGACCTCCAAGGTCCCTTCCAACTCTGCTATTGTAACATGATAAATTGTTAGACTTAAAATTTATAAAATGAGATTACCTATGAATAACTATTTCAGAGAGGCGCAGAATTTATGAACACCCAGTTAGAATGTCCTTTAAAGGACATTATTTTAGAGTGGACTCTTCCTTTTTAAATTTATTTGGTTTTTTTCTCTCTCTCTGTTGGTTTTATAAATAGAATGCCCTTATATAGTTATACCTTATATAAAAGGATGTTAAAACAACTAGTAAGATTAGGGTTGAGATATAAGAATTGTAATAATTGATATGAAAAATAAGTGATAAATTTTGAAGAACATTATAGAAACCTGTGATAAATTGATACATTCTTAAAAATTGATAGTTTGTAAGGAAAAATGGCTTTTTGATGTTGTTGTTTTTTTCCTCTGTGAAGTTTGTATTATTTGTGTCTATGTTAAAAAAATAAAAAATTACTATATAAAAAAAAAAGGCTCATGTTTGAGTTTTGTCAAGGCATACCAGCTGAATGAGGCCACCTGAAGATGCACCCCAAATGACATCCTTGGGGGTCGGAGATTGGACATTGGGCCAGGGTAACTGGGGGGAGGGATTTGGGTAAACATTTGACATGTACAAGTTCACGCCTTTTTGACTCAGTTCTTGCTGCACTTTCACTGTTTTCATTTCATATTCAGTAAAAGTACCTTTTCTCTAACTAATTGGAATTGGGGGTTTCCTTTCTTGGATGTTGAATGAGGCATGCCTGACATTTAGCAACCATCCTGGAGTTAAAGCTTCCATGGGGGTTGCACCAACCATGTCTAACCCCTGCAACGACCAGGAGGATGTAGGGGCTGTTGTATCCTCTCCTCCTCTGGAAATGGAGTGGATGGCTGAACTAAATCTTGAGGAGAAATCAGTCTGGCCCAGATGGTCATTGGACGTGGGACAGATGGATGTTGCAGAGGAGATTCCCCCGGGAGTTACAGCCACCCGGTGCCAGCAACCAGAGGCTGCCTGGCAGGAAGCCGAAAAAGAGGATCTAATGATGTCCCACGCTTTACAACTTCTGCAGGTGGCTTGGGGGAATCGGAGAATGCATGAAAGTCACATCGTGCCAGAGGTTGGAAAAGCTGAGCAGGCAGAGGGGGAAGCAGAAACCCTGACATTGCTGGACAGCTACAGAGATGGCCTTAACGACGAGGTTTACAAGAACTGTGTTAACAGGGAGGGTCCCTGAGACCTTCAGCACTGGTATGTGCTGGCTTCACCCAGGGAAAGATGCTGGCCCTTTTACACTCTGGTTGCACCAGGTGTGTTATTAGCCCACAGGTGGTGGAGAAAATGGAACTAAGATTGAGAACAATGAAAGTACCCATCGCCTTTTGCCAGTTGGATGGGTCAGTTGCGGGGGGGATGGGGGGGCATTGCATAACTGAACCGGTACAGATGTGGTTGGGGGAACCATCTTTAAGTTTCATTGTCTGTAAAAATAACATTGTCGCAGTTATCAAGCGGACGGGCCACGAACAAGAGAAAAGAAGAGACCACACCAAGTTCTTCTTCGGAGAGGGTGGAAGCGCGCAGACAAAAGCCTGCAGCGTCTTTTATTAACTCAATCAGAAGGCAGGGTTAAACATAGCATACGTCATGTAAACAATTACAACTCACAACCATATATGGCAATACACACAGTAGAAAAGAATCACGTGTCCTTTGTTGATACTTAACACGTTGCAGAGGGGTGGGAACTTTTCTCCAAGGTGTTGGGTGTCAGAAGGTGTTGACCAGTACTTTTCCATGCCAGCCTCCTTGTTTAGTTCGACCAGTAAGAACCAGTCTGCACTAACAGAAATGCCTGGCATGTGATGAAGTGTCATAATGCAATATCTCCTCTGTTTTTATTTTTTCAAAAAGGATGTTCTTCGTCTCCATACAGCAGCTTGAGAGGGGGCTTAATTTGGTGTTTGAAAATTACCTCTTCCTCTTCGTCACTGCTTAGGGTTAGTGGTTTTTTCTCCAGGACATCTCCCTGGGGCTCAGGAGCATATTTCTGTTCCCATAAAGCATTTATGTGAGCTATAGCTCGTTTTTCAGCAAACAAAGATAAACTATTAGAAATTGTGCGAACAAATATAGGCAAAACACAAGGTAAAACAATACATCCTAAAGCAATCATACCAATTAAAGCTACAATAGCTTGCAAACCAGGCAATTTTGGAAACCATGAACCAAACATTTCTTTCAAATTAAAACCATTCCATGTTTGTACAGGCACATGAGCAATTTTTACCATTTTATCTGATATCTCCTGAATGACTTCCCCACTTTCATCAATTTCAATACAGCAATTAGTCAAATTAAATTTACCACATACTCCCCCTTCTTTAGCCAATAAGTAATCAAGAGCTAAATGATTCTGCATGATATATGTTCTAGACTTTGCGCTTTCTTGGGCTAAGTGTTTTAAGGCTTGTACTGTTTGATTTGTAATGATTTCAATTACAGCTTGAAGACGAATTATTCTATTTATCATATATATGGGAGTGCGATATCCAAATGTGCCATCCTCCGCCCATGTTGCTGGGCCATAGACGGCAATTACTCGTTCCGGAGGCCAGTCCTCGTCAGTCCAATGTCCTCTGTGAATATCTTTAGTGTCTGTAATGTCTCTTTGGTCTCGCACATTACCTAGTTCTTAGTAAACTGGAACTCCCAGGTCTTGTCGTTGTCGTAGTGGGAGTAAGAAGAAACCAGGGCGAATGGTGGATAGGACGCAAGACCCATACCAGTTTGCTGGTAATTTGTTGTAAGCAAAACGTCCACAAACCAAATACAGGCCATCCGGGGTTGACCAGGGAGAATCATTGTTTTCTGGCAATGTCAAGAATTTCATATTACTAATTTTTTCCAAAGATTTGTTTGGGGCTGTAATGTTCTCCCCAGACCACCAAGTACCATTGTTCCAGATTCCTAGACAGCGCAAGGAACCCGCATCAAATGTTCTGTTTTGAGTCTGATTTCTTTGGTAACATACATTTCCCACCAAGTTAGTGGTTATGGCCCATATTTCCTCTCCTAACTCTTTAAAGGTGTTACCGGAACCTCTAGCGAGGATGTGATCATAATTAACCTCTTATATTGAAAATGTTTTATTGGTTTTACAGTTTTTCAATAGGATAGGGTAAGGGATACAAAGAAATTTTGAGAGCGTTCACGTCAAAGTCGTCGGCCCTTCCGGGACTTCAAAATAGATCATTAACAAAAAACATTTTTCATACACTACAAAGTGAAAGCAAGTACATATTTCTAAGTTCTCAGTTCTATGCTGTCAGTCATTTGTAAAAATCCAGATACACATATTATACAATATTACTCAAAAAATCAAAGCAAAGTTATTTTTTAGATCTAAGTCTCTTGGCAATTGTATCTTCTATCTCTCCTTCCAGGCCCCCAGCGGGCGGGGCCGTGGCCCCCCCTGCCCCCCCTGGATCTTCCCCCAGGAAAGAGGAATGTTTTTTAAGAAAGGCTTCCGCCTCAGCAACTGTTTTAATCCTCACTCTTCCTCCTTCCCAGAACACCAGCATCCCTTCGGGCGTCACCCACCTGAACCAGATCCCGTGGTCAAACAATTTTTTGGACAAGAAGGAAAATTTCCTTCTCGCTTCTCTAATCTTTCTTGGGATCTGCTTCAGGATGGCAACCTCCTTTTGTTGGTAAATTAACGGACCTCCTCTTTGCGCTTTCAAGATTTCCTCTCTGGTTGACCTTCTAACAAATTTAACATGTATCTCTCTGGGTACTTCATTTATCCTGGCATATGCAGAGTTTATTCTGTAGGCTAGGTCAATGTCCCCCCTGATCTCATCCTTAGGTTTATGTAAATAGTCTGCTATAATTGTACTCATGAGTTCAGGGAGACATTCACCAGATTCCTCAGAAACATTCTGAAATCTCAAAAAATATGTCATCCTTTCCATATCAATCCTAGACACATGCCCGTTTATTTCCACAACCTCATTGGTAACATTTTTAATCTCTCCCTTAGCCCCCGCCAGCCCCCCTTCCAACTCTTCATTCTTCTGTGTGTTCTCCAGCATTTGTTTCCGTGTGTCCAATAGCTCCTTTTTAAAATTGATATTTTCTTCTCTCTGGGCCTTGATTTCTTGTACCAAAGTTTGTAAAACAGATTCAAGAGAAGCCATCCTTAGTTCTAAGCTTGCCAGTGCTGATTCTTGTGCCATGATTAGCTGTTAAAGTCAATGCCACTAAAATGGCGTTTTTTGGGTGGGGCTGTTGAGGCAAATCAGGAGCCAAAAGTTCAAATCAGGATTGTAAAGTTCAGGAACCAAGAGAGAAACAGTTTTCCAAATCAATAATTATAATAATGAAGGCACTCCAGAAAAGAAGTCACAAATCCCAAAAAAAAATTTCTTCTTTAATAACAAGAGGAAGTCCAAATCACAAAGAGACGCTGGAAATTTTCCATAAGTAAAATAGTCATTCAGGGACAAAGAGAAGCCATCTTCCACCGCCCAAGCTCAAAGCCAGAAGGAGAGAGTGGTAAAAAAAATTGTTTCAGCCAGACCTAGAAACTTTATTGCAAGCCGCAGATCACTTTCCCTTGTTGCAAACAGTCCGGATTGAAGATATCCGCTTCCTCGCAGCGAGGAGCCATTTTCAGGTGCCGCTTTAAATCCGAGGGGGGGTTTAACAAGCAAACACCCCCCTCCAAGTTCTTTCAGCCAGGCTGACAGCAGAGAAAAAAAAGGTTTTAAATCACTCACTCTCCCCCTCGCAGCCGAAGCCCCGGGAAGCCTTCCGACTCATCCGATCTGCTCTCTCCATGTTAGTGAACGATGCCGTCTTCCTTTGGCGAAGGGGAAACCCCCCGCAGCATGTACTCCTCCACCTGAGCCAAAGACAAGGGTCGCTTCCCCACTGCCATGGGGAGAACAACCCAGGCAAGCCGGCCCTACGGGAAACCCCCGAAAAAACGGGGCGTCTCGCCCCCGTAGGGGGGCAGGAAAAGCAACAAAGCGGCGGACGAACCCTAGGCTCGCCCGTCGCCGCTGGAGCCGGAACCGGAAGTCCATAATTAACCTCTTGAGCTTCCCATGGCCATTGTTCACCCATGCTAGTTCCTCCACACACAAAACAATTAGATACATGCAGTTCTTTTGCAATGGTTTCAGCTAATTTGAGGAACGTGTTTTGTGCTTGGGCTGAAATGACCAAGTGTTGTACTTTTTGCATTTCTTGGTAATATGAATGAAACAATGAATGACTTAGAGGGTCTAAGTGATGTTGAAGAATCTGTATCTTAAGCTTTACACTGGGATCTTTTCCAGTTCCATCTATCCCCAGTGCGTATTCATCCTGTTCTCCTTTCCACTTTTGTGCGGTTAATCAGTTTTTTGGAACAGGAAAGGTGATGTTAATGGGGTTGCAAGTATGTTGATAACAGTCAGCTGGTGGGGATATTCTGGTTATATACAATTTTCTATCTTTTTCTTGTTTTGACATGGTGTGTGGCGCAACAGTGAGTCCTTGGGATGTAAAGTCCACACATCTCCAATCTCCACAAGACGTGCCGGGTCCGCAGCTGTAGTACGGATTGCTGGCTCGGGCACAAATGTATTTTTCGTTGTGAGAGTATGTTCTACGCCACGAGAGAGAGCCACATTCATTGGTGCCCTCGTCCATGGCTTCACATGCGTCAAAAATGACTGATTGGGGAACTGCCAGATTATAAAAGTCCTTGTTGATCATCAATTTGTTGCCAGCTGTAATTTGTATGGTATATCTATGAGTTGGACCTGTAGGGTCATAACACTGTCGTTGGTTATTGTCAATACAAATTGAATAAGTAGTGCCATTGTGTGTACATGTTTGAAGTGCTTTGTTTTTACAGTTTAATTGAGTGCTGTATATCAAGGTATGAATGACCTTATCCTCTTGTTTTGTGATTTTGATGCAAGGTGCGCAATGTGTGGTATCTCCTGACAGCACACTGCATCTGGTTTTGTAAAAATGTTTATCAAAGTACCCTCGCAGCCTCAAAGGGACTGGAGGTGTTGTGAAGTAGTTATGTTGATGTTGTGCTTTGGTACCTGATGTTGTTTGGCTGATGTCTTTTGTTGGAGATCCTTTACTGATCGCGGCGGTCGTCACAAACAGCAGTTGAATCTGGAGAAGTGACAGGATCAGAAGAAGATGTATCTTCATCTTTGGTCTTTGGTGGCAGATGACAGGGACGGACGTGTCGAGCAGGAACCCACAAGGTCTTTTCAGGGAGGGCAACCGCGACGTATCCTCTTCCCCAGGTGATGAGCTCTGCTGGTCCTCACCACATCAGGTCTGGCAGGCACCGGTAATAGACGAGTGGTCGCTGATGTTCAGCAGAGGGGGAAGAAGAAAAGTGATGACAAGCAGCAGACATTGCAGGTTGACCAGTCAGGTTAAGAAAATTAAGGGTATAAAGGCACAAGTTAAGGGTGTCTTGCACTGCTGGGAGACCAGGGGCTGTTTTCCCCCTTGAGCCAATGTAACGGTCAAGAGCATGTTTTAAGGTTTGATTTGCTCTTTCAACCATGGCTTGTCCTTGACTATTGTATGGAATACCAAATTTGTGAATTATGCTCCATTTTTGACAAAAGGCAGCAAATGCTGTGCTTGTGTAAGCAGGCCCGTTGTCAGTTTTGAGTTCGTTTGGGCGTCCCAGCGATGCAAAGGTACGAATGCAATGATTAATTACATGTTTTGTGGCTTCTCCTCTCTGAGGGGTAGCCATGATGAAACCTGAATATGTGTCAATGGACACATGAATGTACTTCCATGGAGCAAAGGAAGAATACTGGGTAACATCCATTTGCCAAATTTGACAACATTCGGTCCCTCGGGGATTGGCTCCCATAGGGATAGAATGCGCTTGTTTACTACAAGTAGGGCACTGTTGTAAAATAGCTGTTGCTTCTGCTGTTGTTATACCAAATTGTTTAATCAGCGTCTTTTTATTTTGATGAAAATAGAATGATTAAAAAATGAATCTGAAAAAAATACATAAAACATGAACAGCTTCAAAAGGTAAAAATAAAACAAACTATCAAAAAACTTTGAGTCAACACTCAAAAAATTAAAAATCAATTCAGATGGAAGCAAATTTTCCAAAGGCAGATATCAGAAACAAACAAACAAATGACATAGGATGGGGTACTTTAAGTCTGACATCAAAAAAGGATGTGGGAAAAATCAGCTTCATTCTTATGGAAGCTAGGTAATTCTCATTAAGTATGTCAAAACATTTACAAATGTAGGCAAAATAGCTGAAAATCATTCCTGCTTATAGATTCAAATAAGCGTAAAACTCAAAAAATGTCCAAAAGAAAAATCAAAATTGTTGTCAAAGCAGAAAAAGAAATATCATACTGCTCATTAAAATGGTTGTAATGATTGATTTGCATGAAGAAAGAGTGAAATGGGATTATTTGTATGTAAATGTGGGTATGTTGATGGTTAAGTTAATGTGAATGTACTTTGAGTCCCCGAAGCCTGCAGCGTCTTTTATTAACTCAATCAGAAGGCAGGGTTAAACATAGCATACGTCATGTAAACAATTACAACTCACAACCATATATGGCAATACACACAGTAGAAAAGAATCACGTGTCCTTTGTTGATACTTAACACTTTGCAGAGGGGTGGGAACTTTTCTCCAAGGTGTTGGGTGTCAGAAGGTGTTGACCAGTACTTTTCCATGCCAGCCTCCTTGTTTAGTTCGACCGGTAAGAACCAGTCTGCACTAACAGTAGTAGTAGTAGTTTTAGGCCCTACCCACGAGGGTGGACACACCCTGGATCTTATCTTCGTCTTGGGACAGTGGAGCCGTGATCTGCTAATAGGGGATTTAGCCATCACACCCCTGTCATGGACAGATCACGCTCTCCTTTGGCTGGACTTTCCGATTGCCGCACCTCACCGCTGGGAGGCGGAGCCTGATATTCCTATATGGTTCCGCCCCAGGCTCCTGATGGACCCGGTAAAGTTCCAGAGGGAGCTTGGGCCAATTCCTGTGGACTTGCCCCGCGACTCGACTGAGGACCTAGTGGCCGCATGGTTAAGTGCGGCCACGGGGGCTTTGGACCGAGTCGCGCCCTTGCGGCCTCTCTTGCGGCGACGAACCACCCAGGCTCCTTGGTTCACCGAGGAGCTTAGGGAGATGAAACGCCACAAGAGACGCCTAGAGAGCAGATGGAGATCCTCTCGCTCCGAAGCCGACCGAACACTAGTGAGAACCCATATTAGGGCTTACTTAGTGGCGATAAGGGTGGCTAAACGTGAGTATTGCGCCACCCTTATTGCATCCGCAGATAACCGCCCTGCCGCCCTGTTTGGGGTGACCCGCTCCCTCCTTCACCAGAGGTCGCGGGAAGCCCCTTTGCAGGGTCGAGCAGAGGAATTTGCAATTTATCTGCAGGAGAAAATCACTCGGATTCGGAATGAGCTACCCTCCATCGAGAGTGGTCCAGTCGGACTGTCCGAGGCTGTTCTTGTGACTCCATCCTGGCAGGAGTTTGATTTTGTTACTACCGAGGATATGGACAGGTTGTCAAAGAGACTTAAGGCTACCACGTGTTTATTGGACCCGTGTCCCTCCTGGCTTGTACTGGCATCCTGGGAGACGACACAAGGCTGGCTCCAGGGCATTGTCAATCATCTCTGAGTGAGGGGTCCTTGCCTGCCGTCTTGAAAGAGGTGGTAGTAAGGCCCCTCCTCAAGAAGCCATCCCTGGATCCAGCATTGTTAGAGAACTATCGTCCGGTCTCCAACCTTCACTTTTTAGTGAAGGTTGTTGAGAGTGTGGTGGCCCAACAGTTTCTGCGACACCTGGAGGAAATTGATTATCTAGACCCGCGCCAGTCCGGCTTCCGACCCGGGCACAGCACCGAGACAGCATTGGTCGCGTTGGTAGATGATCTCTGGAGGGCGCGGGATAGAGGATATTCCTCTATCCTAGTCCTGTTAGACCTCTCAGCGGCTTTTGATACCATCGACCATGGTATCCTATTGCACCGACTGGGGGGGTTGGGGCTGGGAGGCACCGTTTTACGGTGGTTCTCGTCCTACCTCTCTGGTTGGTCGCAATATGTGTTGACAGGGGGGCAGAGGTCGGCCTCGAGACCCCTCTTATGTGGGGTCCCTCAGGGGTCGGTCCTCTCGCCCCTACTATTCAACACATATATGAAGCCGCTGGGCGAGATCATCCGTGGTTTTGGGGTGGGATATCATCTGTACGCTGATGATACTCAGCTGTACATATCCACCCCAGACCACCCCAACGATGCCGCCGAGGTGATGTCCCGGTATTTGGAAGCCGTACGGATCTGGATGGGTAGTAACAAACTCAAGCTCAACCCGTCCAAGACTGAGTGGCTGTGGCTCCCGGCACCCCGGTTCAGCCAGATTACTCCAACTCTGGCCATTGGGGGCGAAACACCAGCCCCCGTGGAGAGGGCGCGCAATTTGGGTGTCCTCCTGGATTCCCGGATGTCCATGGAGGACCATGTGGCAGCCGTGGCCAGGGGGGCCTTTCATCAGGTACGCCTGATGCGCCAATTGCGCCCCTTACTGGACCGGGCTGCCCTGCGCACAGTCACTCAAGCACTCGTGACATCCCGACTCGACTACTGTAATGCTCTCTACATGGGGCTTCCCTTGAGGTGCACTCGAAAGCTACAGCTAGTCCAGAATGCAGCCGCACGGGTGATTACGGGAGCGCCTAGACACTCCCATATAACACCAATCCTGCGCGAGCTGCACTGGCTTCCTGTGGTCTTTCGGGTGCGCTTCAAGGTTTTGACGACCATCTTCAAAGCGCTCCATGGTTCGGGGCCTAGTTATATGCGAGACCGTCTCCTGCCCCATACATCCCTACGGCCGATCCGCTCCCACAGAGAGGGCCTTCTCAGGGTGCCGTTGGCCGGACAATGCCGACTGGCGACACTCAGGGGAAGAGCCTTCTCTGTGGCGGGCCCTGCCCTTTGGAACGACCTACCCCCTGAACTTCGCACCATCTCCGACCTCCGCCTCTTCCGCCAGTGTTTAAAGACACATTTGTTCCATTTAGCCGGCCTAGCGTAACCTCCACAAATGACTATTTTAGACAGTTTTAAATTTGGGGATTTTAATTTGTTTTTAGAGCAGGATGGGTATGAAATAAGTTTTTAAATTTTTTACTTGATTTTGTATTGTATTTTAAATTCCTGGGTCCTTTTGGAGAAGGGCGGGGTATAAATTTAATGAAATAAAAAATAAAATAAAATAAAATAACAGAAATGCCTGGCACGTGATGAAGTGTCATAATGCAACAATTGTCGCCCCAGGGATGGAACAGCCCCTCATGCTGGGAGTACCTTGGCTATGGAAATGGAACCCACAGGTGAATTGGATGAAGGGCCTGCTGCACATCTGCTCCGCCCAGCCGGCTAAGAGGGAGGGAAAAACTACCCACATAGCCAGAGCCACAAAAGAACTGGCAGCATTTACACACAAAAGAATTGAGGGGGAGGAGAAAATCCCAAAAGAATATTGGGACCTCAGAGAGGCATTCAGCGAAAGGGCTTCCAATAAGCTCCCACCCCACTGCCTCACTGATTGCAGCATAGAAATCCTCCCAGGGGTGAAACTCCCTAAGCCACAGGTTTACTTGATGACCCCACGCAAATTGGTGGAGTAACATAACTTCATTGATAAAAATCTATAGAGGGGGTTCATCCAGCTTGCTAGGCCACGGGTGGCCGGACCACTGTTATTTCGAGAGAAGAAAGATGGCTCTCTTCGCTTATGTGTGAATTACAAAAATCTGAACACCATTTGCATGGAAACTGTGTACCCTTTACCTCTCATGAAGGACATGTTAGCTCATCTGGCCAAGGGGAAATTTTTCACTAAATTGGATTTAAGGGAAGCATACTACAGAGTCCAGATAAAAGCAGGAGATGAGTGAAAAAATGTCTTCAACTGCCCTCTGGGTTGCTTCAAGTTTAGAGTACTCCCATTCAGACTGCAGGGGGCGGAAGCAGTTTTTAGGCACTTGATAAATGAGGTGCTGCATGAACAACTGTATAAAGGGGTGTTAGTTTATCTTGATGACATCCTCATCTACATGGAAACTTTAGAGCAGCAGTTCTCAACCTGTGGGTCGCGATCCCTTTGGGGGTCAAACAACCTTTTCACAGGGGTCGCTAAGACCATCGGAACTCTAAACTTTAGACTCCACCTTGCATTCCTCGAAATCCCCCGCGGATGGGCTCCAGAGTCATCGCCGGCCACGCAGAGCATCACCGCAGCTCCACGCCGTAGAAAACATAGGTGCGCACGCACACCCCGTACAATTACAGCCTCAGAGACTTTGTAATGGTGGGAAAGTGTTCTCACTTGTTTGGGCTTCTGCAGAAGCTGCCTCCGAAGCTTTCCAAAGCCCTCCGAGGGACAAAGGGGCTTAGGTCTTCCTCTGGGCTGTAATTTTGTGGGGTGTGCACACACCTATGTTTTCCATGCCACTGCCAATTACTTTTAACTATATCTAAATCCACAACCAGACCTGTCATCAAGAGCCAAGCTCAGGAGCCCGAATTGGCCCCATTCACACAACCTATGAAAACCTGCTTGCTAAAAGTACCATAAACCATGCACAAAGGAAAAGAGCAAAAAAAAATGCAAGTAAACAATTTAAAAAATGATACAAGTGGAATTATTATTAGAAATAAAATGTAACAGAGAAAATGATATGTATGAAAATATAAAGTTGGGTTTCCTGAAATGCCACCCCGAGAACCCATCAGAGAAAGTAAATAAGCAAGGGCAACAAGGGAAAGGAGGAAAGATGAGGAGGGAAAGGAAGAAAGGGTAAAGCAAAGGGAGTAAAGGAGGGGAATCAAGAATAGGAGAGAGGGTAAGAAGGAGGAGAAGAGAGGAGCAGGGGGGAAGAGAGGGGAAGAAGAAAGGAGGAAGGAGGAGGAAGGAAAGGAAGAAAGGGTAAAGCAGAGGAAGTAAGGGAGGGGAATTAAGAGTAGGAGAGGGGGAAGAGGGAGCAGAAGAGAGGAGGACGGGAGGAAAGAGAGGGGAAGAAGAAGGGAGGAATGAGAGGAGGAAAGAAGAAGGCAGAGAAGGGAGGTAGAGAAGATAGAAGGAGCAAGGTTGTTGCAAAATAAAATGGGGTGGCAAGAAAGTGACCCAAACTGTATTCTATATATTTGTAAGAAAATAATGGTAAAGATTAATGATAAATAGATAAATATTAATAGTGGTTATAAGAGTGTATATTTGTGAATGAACTTGAAAGAGAAAATAAATTTTTTTTAAAAAAATTAAAAATAAACAATGCACAATGTTTGCCCAATAAATTAAGATTAAGTTTACCACCACCACCACCAAGGTTAAGCACACTCCTGCAAACAACCCCAAACCAGGTTGAAGATGCAGCCAGGGAAAGCAAGTTTGTGAATGCAGCTACAGGCAACTTAGTTAAGGAGACTATGAGAATAAAGCCACTGTGTGTGTCTGTGTATGTGTGTGTATGATTGTATAGCAGCCAAGGTTGTCCAGCCTCCAGGATGTGGTTCTTTTCAGACCCAAAATTTAGGAGCAGACAAGATGTTGGTGCCTCTATAAAAAAGATGTGGAGACTCTAGTCTAGAAAAAGTGCAAAGAAGAGCAACCAAGTGGATTAGGGGACTGGAGGCTCAAACATATAATAATAATAATAATAATAAAGTTGCATTTATTGACCGCACCCTCTCCCCACAGGGACTCGGGGCGGTGCACAGGGAAATTAAAAAACGAAAAATATACAAAATACATACAAATTAAAACGAATTAAACTCAATCAATCCTGTGCTAAAATCCCCTTAACTAAAAACATCCAATAAATATAGTATACATTTAAAAACCCATAGACAGAGAGACTACCCTAGGCCGGCCAGGCGGAAAAGATGAGTCTTCAATTTCAGGCGGAAGGAGCGGAGGTCCGTGGTCGTTCTAATATCGGGGGGAAGGTCGTTCCAGAGGGCCGGGCCCGCCACAGAGAGAGCCCTTCCCCTGGGCGTCGCCCGCTGACAGAGTCTAGTGGACGGCACCCAGAGCTGTCCCTCTCTGTGGGAGCGAATCGGCCGTGAGGATGTATGAGGCAGGATCCGATCGCGCAGGTAGCTAGGTCCCGAGCCATGGAGCGCTTTAAAGATGATGATTAATACCTTGAAGCGCACCCGTAAGACGACAGGTAGCCAGTGCAGCTCGCGCAAGAGCGGTGTAACGTGGGTGAACCTGGTGGTTCCCATAATTGCTCGCGCGGCTGCATTCTGAACTAACTGAAGCCTCCGGGTGCACCTCAAGGGGAGCCCCATGTAGAGAGAGTTACAATAGTCCAGTCGAGATGTCACGAGGGCATGAGTGACTGTGCGAAGGGCGTCCCGATCCAATAGGGGGCGCAATTGGCGAACCAGGCGAACCTGGTAAAACGCCCTCCTGGCCACGGCTGTCACTTGCTCTTCCATAGACAGCCGGGTATCCAGGAGGACACCCAAATTGCGCGCCCCATCCACAGGGGCAAGATGTTCGCCCCCTATGGCCAGCGTTGGAGAAAGGTGGTTGAATCGGGCAGCCGGAAACCACAGCCACTCGGTCTTGGTCGGGTTGAGCCTAAGTCCGTTACTTCCCATCCAGATCCGCACGGCTTCCAGGCACTGGCACATCACCGCTACGGCATCGTTGGGGTGGTTTGGGGTAGATATATACAGCTGAGTATCATCAGCGTAGAGATGATACTCTACCCCAAAACCACGGATGATCTCACCCAGCGGCTTCATGTATGCATTAAACCGGAGAGGCGAAAGGACCGACCCCGGAGGCACCCCACATGTGAGGGGTCTCGGGGTCGACCTCTACTCCCCTGCCAACACAAATTGCGATCGGCCAGAGAGGTAGGAGGAGAACCACCGTAGGACGGTGCCTCCCACCCCCAACCTCCCCAGCCGATGCAATAGGATACCATGGTCGATGGTATCGAAAGCCGCCGAGAAATCTAATAGGACCAGGATGGAGGAACAACCCCCATCTCTGGCCCTCCAGAGATCATCAACCAACGCGACCAATGCCGTCTCAGTGCTATGCCCGGGCCGAAAGCCGGACTGGCGCGGGTCTAGATAATCAACTTCCTCCAGGTGACGGGGAAACTGTTGTGCCACCACACTCTCGACAACCTTCGCCAAGAAGGGAAGGTTGGAGACGGGACGATAGTTTGTTAAAAGAGCTGGGTCCAAAGTGGGCTTCTTAAGGAGGGGCCTCACCATAGCCTCTTTTAGGGAAGCAGGCAAGGAACCCTCACTCAAGGATGCGTTGATAACCTCTTGGAGCCAGCCTCGTGTCACCTCCCAGGATGCCAGTACAAGCCAGGAGGGACACGGGTCCAATAAACATGTGGTGGCTCGCAGTCGCCCACGTAACCTGTCCATATCCTCGGAAGCAACGGAGTCAAACTCCTCCCAAACAAGATCAGCCTCGTGGCATCCCACTGGGCCATGAATGGGGGCTAACTCGTTCTGTATCTGAGCGATTTTGTCCTGCAGAAAAGTCACAAATTCCTCTGCTCTACCCTGTAACGGGGCTTCCCGCACCCTCTGCTGAAGGAGGGAACGGGTCACCCTAAACAGGGCGGCAGGGCGGTTTTCTGCGGATGCTATGAGAGTGGCACAATGATGGCGTTTGGCCACTCTCAACGCCACAATGTAAGTCCGTAAATGGGCTCTTACCTGTGTCCGGTCAGATCCAGATCGAGTAGCCCTCCATCTTCTCTCTAGGCATCTCTTGTGCCGTTTCATCGCCCTCAGCTCCTCGGTAAACCAAGGGGCCGGGGCGGTTCGGCGCCGCAAGAGAGGCCGCAAGGGCGCGACCCGATCCAAGGCGGGATCGGGTCGCGCCCTGTATGAAGAACAGTTGCAGGAACTGGGTATGTCTGGTTGAATGAAAAGAAGATCTTGCTTCCTGTTCCGGCTTCTGGCGGCGACGGATGAACCTTGGGGTTCGTCCGCCGTTTTGCTCTTTTTTCTGCCCCTAACGGGGCGGGGTGCCCCCCCTTTTTTTTCTGGGGGGGACCCTCCGTAGGGCTGGCTTGCCTGGACTGATTCTGCCGGCGGCAGCTGGGGAACGGTCCTTGTCTTCGGTCCAGGTGGAAGAGGACATGCTGCGGGGGGCTTGGTTCCCTTCGCCAACGGAGGACGGCAACAAATAATGGATTCGGAGAGAACGGAGCGCTCGAGTCGGATGGCTTTGCTGGGGCTTGAGATGCGAGGCGGAGAGTAAGTGACTTTAAAACTTTTTTTGCTGGCGGCTTGGACTGAGAGAGACGTGGAGGGGGGTGTTTGTTAAACCCCCCCTCGGATTTACAACAGCAGCGTTTAGAAATGGCTCCTCGTTGCGAGGAAGCGGATATTTTTCATCCGGACTTTTGCGGAACAAGTGAAAGTGCTTCGCGGCTTGTTTCTATACAATGTATCTAAGTCCGGCTTTATTGAAACAATTTCTTTTTTCACTCTCTCCTGCTGGCTGCCTGGCTGGGCGGTGGAAGATGGCTCCTCTTTGTTCCTGAATGACTATTTCTTTATGGAAAATCACCAACATTTCTTTGTAATTTGGACTGTCTCTCTTTATTAATGGAAATTTTTTTTGGAATAATTGGTTCCTTCCCTGGAATACCTTCTCTTTTTTAACAATTGACTGTGGAAACTGTTTCTCTTCTGGGCTCTACAACTTGTTACAACTTTGAGCTGAACTTTTTTCTCCTGACTTGCTCCAGCAGCCGCACCCAAAAAACGCCATCTTAGTGGCACTGATTATAATAGCTCATCATGGCTTCAAAAAAACAACCAGAGAATTCGGGATTGGAACAAAGAATGATGGCGATGGAGGAAGCATTAAACTCCTTGGTGCTGGAAATTAAAGCGATGAGGAAAGACCAGTGTAGCTCTAAGCTTGAACTTTTGGAAACACAAAAAAAATTGATGGAGAACACACAGAAGACCGAGGAGCTGGAAGTGGGGTTGGCTGGGGCAAAGGGAGAACTTAAAAATGTCAACACTGAAATTGGAGATTTGTCTGGTCATATGTCTAGGATGGATTTTGAAAGAATGTCATATTTTTTAACATTTCAGAACATTTTGGAGGAAACTGGTGAATGCCTTCCTGATCTCATGAGTACAATTTTAGCAGACTATTTACACAAACCTAAAGAGGAGATCAGGGGGGACATTGACCTAGTCTATAGAATTAACTCAACATATGCCAGGTTAAATGAAGTACCCAGAGAGATACATATTAAATTTGTTAGAAGGTCGACCAGGGAGGGAATTCTGAAGGCGCAGAGAGACGGGCCTTTAATTTATCAACAAAAGGAAGTCGCCATCTTGAAGCAGATCCCAAAAAAGATTAGAGAGGTGAGGAGGAAGTATTCCTTCTTATCTAAAAAATTGTTTAACCACGGGATTTGGTTTAAGTGGGCGATGCCAGAAGGGATGTTGGTGTTCTGGGAAGGAGGAAGAGTAAGGATTAAAACAGTTGCTGAGGCGGAAGCCTTTCTTAAAAAACATTCCTCTATCCTGGGGGAAGATTCAGGAGGGGCAGAGGGCGCCACGGCCCCGCCCACTGGGGGCCAGGGAGGAGAACAAGAAGACACAATTGCCAAGAGACTTAGATCTAAAAAATGACTTTGCTTTTTATTAACATAGTATAATTCTTTGTCTGGATGTTTGTACATGATTGCCAGCATATAATTTAGAATGTATGATTTACGCATTTATCTTCACCTTGTTGTATTAATGAACAATGTATTACCAATGTCTTACCACGCAGCCCGGAGGGGCCAACGACTTCGACGTGAAAGTTCTCAAAAAAAAATTTGTATCACCTTACCCTACCCTATCCCAAAAATTTGTAAAACCAATAAAACTTTTGCAATATAAAAAAAAGAAAAGAAGATCTTAAGGGTGATATGATAGCAGTCTTCCAATATCTGAGGGGCTGCCCCAAAGAAGAGGGGAGTAGAAATAAAGTAAAGTCTTAACACTTAGGCAAGAAAAACCAAAAGTACAAATATAGACTGGGTCAAACCAGCAGTGTGCAATGGCAGCCAAAAAAGCCAATGCAATCCTAAGCTGCATTAACAGAGGGATACAATCAAGATGAAGGGAGGTACTGACACCACTCTATACCAGAGTGAGTGATTAAGTGAGTGAGTGAGTGAGTGAGTGACAGACAGACAGACACACACATGCACGCACACACACAGTGACAGAGATGGGAGGGAGGGAGAGAGGGAGGGAGAGACAGACACAGAGAGAGAGACACACACAGAGTTCCCCATGCTACACCATGCTTCAAGACAAAATTTCATTTATTTGTAATTAGAAATAAATATTTCACAATATATAATTACATATTGTTTTTGTGATTAATCACTATGCTTTAATTATGTTCAATTTATAACAATAAAAATACATCCTGCATATCAGGTATTTACATTACGATTCATAACAGTAGCAAAAGTACAGTTATAGAGTAGCAACAAAAATAATTTTATGGTTGGGGGTCACCACAACATGAGGAACTGTATTAAAAGGTCACGGCGTTATGAAGGTTGAGAACCACTGCTTTAGAGGAACATGTAAAACTTGTGTTCTCAGTCCTGAAAAAACTCCGGGCTGCTGAACTTTATGCCAAATTGATCAAGTGTGAATTCCACTAGGGAAAAATTGACTATTTGGGGTACCACATTTCTGATTAGGGTATTGAAATGGACCCGGAGAAATTCCCGGCTGTTACGGAATGGGTGGCATCCCGCAAGCAGCTACAAAGTTCTTTTAGGATTTGGCAATTTTTACCACTAATTCATCCCTTCATTCGCTAGTATTGCACTGCCAATTACAAATCTCCTAAAATCAAAGGGGGAAGCAAAGCCAAGACCTACTCAGTCCTTGAAGTGGACAATGTAATGCCAAGCAGTATTTGAAAAATTGAAACGACTTTTTGCAGCTGAACTGGTTTTAAAACACCCTAACATTGACACACCATTTGTGGTCCAAGTGGATGCAAATGATGTGGCGATAGGGACAGTGCTACTTCAAACAAATGCTGATGGGAACCTGCAACCTTGCGCCTACACCTCCCGAAAATTGACTGAGACAGAAAGTAGGTGGGCAATTTGGGAAAAAGAAGCTTTTGCAGTCCGGTGGGCCCTACTAACCTGGCGGCATTTCCTTGAGGGGGCCAAGCACCCCTTTGAGGTGTGGACTGATCATAAAAACCTCGAGGCGTTAAAAGACCCCATGGAAACAAGTTCGCTGGGCACAACACTTTAATTGGTTCAATTTTATGCTGAAAAACGTTCCAGGAGGAAAGAATTTTATGGCAGACACCTTTATCCAGGCTACCCCAGTATAACAGAGCCAGGTCAGTGGTGATTCATCCAGTCATTCCTTCCAAGCAGCTAGCAGCACCAGTAGTCGCCAGGAGCCAAGAGAAGGCGGATCTAGATGTGCCCACAGACCTAACAAAACAACTGAGGGAGGCTCTAGCATCTGATGAATGGTTCAAGTCCCACTCAAATGAGTGCACCATGCAGGATGGCCTTGCATGAGTGGGAGCCAAGTTGTATGTGCCTGCTAGTATAAGAAGTGTTGTCCTCCAACAGGTCCATGATTCAAAAGCGGCTGGACATTTTGGTTTTGTGAAGACCTTACATTTGGTTAAAAGACAGTTTTGGTGTCCTTCTCTGAAAAAAGACATAGAATCCTACATTGCTAGTTGTCCTGTTTGTGCTGCAGCAAAGAGACCACCCAGAAAACCTCAAGGACTAGTCCAAAACATTGCCAGACCTGGTGCCCCTTGGAAGGAGATATCCCTGGACTTTATTGCCGAGCTACCAGAAAGTAATGGACATACCGTTATTTGGGTGATTACGGATTTGTTCTCCAAGCAAGTGCGTTTTGTGCCCTGCTCCAAGATTCCGTCAGCAAAAACGCTGGCTAAATTGTTCATCCTACATGTGTATAGGTTACATGGAGTCCCTGAATGCATTATCTCAGATAGGGGGGTCCAATTCACCTCCCACTTTTGGAGGGAGTTCCTAAAATTGTTAGGCTCCACCCAAAGTCTAAGCTCCGCCCACCATCTGCAGACAAATGGGGCTTGTGAACGGACTAACTCAGTTCTAGAGCAGTACCTCAGATGCTATGTCAATTATCAGCAGCATAATTGGGCTAACCTCTTGCCTTATGCAGAGGTCGCATATAATAATTCCATACATAGCAGTACAGGATTGACCCATTTCAAAGTAGTGCTTGGCCAGGATTTTGTGCCTATCTCTGAATTGCCCCAAGGGAAACCACAAAACCTTTCCTTGTCCAAGTGGATTAACAAGCTGCAAGTTATCTGGCCTGTGACTTGTAAAGCGTTAGACGAAGCTCACCAAGCACATAAAAAACAAGCTGATAAAAAAGGGTGAAGCCGACGAGAAGGCAGAGCCACCCGCGCCAACACAACTGGAGGTCCCTAAGCTGCAGGGACTCCTGCTGAACTTTCGTCTCCCCCATGGTTCGATAGAAACCTAAACCGTCCTGGAGGGACGGCAACTAGGAAGTAAGCCTTCGCTGGGCACAGGGGTCTCACAAGACCCCTGATTGACACGAAGGGAAAACTTCTGAAGGGAGACAAAAGGCACCCCCCCCCTGCGGGCGGATAAGGTGACGGGAGAGCTTCCGAGATGAAAGGAATTGTTTAAAGAGAAAGTGCAACATCGGGAAGGTATTCTATCTTGTATTTGAAACACTCTGTTAAGAAACCTTTCTTCTTTACTAAAGCTTTGAATCTAGAGCTAAGCGGCGGATTTAACTGACCTGAGAGATTTCTCCTGTTAATAGAATTATTTGAAATGGCGAACTGAAGCATAAGAACAAAGAACAAAGCCATTTCCGCTCGCCCTGAAAGAGTTTGGACTATGACTGATTTTTTTACTGTCTTTTCCTTCTAATTTACTTTACTTAAAACTTTGAAATTTGGATTACTTTTACAATCTTAAGAATTATCTGTGAAATTTTATTGCGCATTTTTAAACTTAAACAAGGACTATACTTTTATTTTTCTTTGTTTCTGTTCCCCCTCTAACAAAGAAGATTGAAACATTCTTAAATTACTTAAACTACTTTGTTACATTGTATTGTCTCCAGAAATCGTTGGTGGATATGTATGAGCAGATAAAATCCTGGAAGCACTGAACAGAGACAAGCCAACGAATAGGAAGGCAATTGGATCTATTTTTTAATCTTGTGGATTTGCCAATATGTCCACATATATATATATATGTGGACATATTGGCAAATATTTATTTCATTCAAAATCTCAGCCAAAAGCTCCTGATTTTCTGTGGTATATATATATATATATGTGGTATATATATATATATCACAGAAAATCAGGAGCTTTTGGCTGAGATTTTGAATGAAATAAAAAGAATAAATGACATATTTTTATTTTTATTTTTTTTATTTTAATTCTATTTATATCCCGCCGTTCTCCACGAGGGACCAAGGGCGGCGCACAGGAATTTAAAAACATACAAAACAAAATATACAAAATTTAAAAGCATATTAAATTAGACAATCCTATGCTAAAACCAAATTAAAACCCCAATTTAAAACTATCTAAAATAGCCCCAGAGGGAGGTTAGGCTAGGCCGGCTTGCTGAAAAAGATGTGTCTTTAGACACTGGCGGAAGAGGCGGAGGTCCGAGATGGTACGAAGTTCAGGAGGGAGGTCGTTCCAAAGGGCAGGGCCTGCCACAGAGAAGGCTCTTCCCCTGGGTGTCACCAGACGGCATTGCCCGGCCGACGGCACCCTGAGAAGGCCCTATCTGTGGGAGCGGATCGGCCGTAGGGATGTATGGGGCAGGAGACGGTCACGCATGTAACTAGGCCCCAAGCCATGGAGCGATTTAAAGATGGTCGTCAGAACCTTGAAGCGCACCCGAAAGACCACAGGAAGCCAGTGCAGCTCGCACAGGATAGGTGTTATATGGGAGTATCTCGGAGCTCCCATTATTACCCACGCGACCGCATTCTGGACTAGCTGTAGCTTTCAAGTGCACCTCAAGGGAAGCCCCATGTAGAGAGCGTTGCAGTAGTCGAGCCGGGATGTCACGAGTGCTTGAGTGACTGTGCGAAGGGCAGCCCGGTCCAGTAAGGGGCGCAATTGGCGCATCAGGCGTACCTGATGAAACGCCCCCCTGGCCACGGCTGCCACATGGTCCTCCATAGACAGCCGGGAATCCAGGAGGACACCCAAATTGCGCACCCTCTCCACGGGGGCCAGTGTTTCGCCCCCAATGGCCAGAGTTGGAGTAATCTGGCTGAACCGGGGTGCTGGAAACCACAGCCACTCAGTCTTGGATGGGTTGAGTTTGAGTTTGTTACTACCCATCCAGATCCGTACGGCCTCCAAACACCCGGACAGCACCTCGGCGGCATCGTTGGGGTGGTCTGGGGTGGATATGTACAGCTGAGTGTCATCAGCGTACAGATGATATCCCACCCCAAAACCACGGATGATCTCGCCCAGCGGCTTCATATATGTGTTGAACAGAAGGGGCGAGAGGACCGACCCCTGAGGAACCCCGCATAAGAGGGGTCTCGAGGTCGACCTCTGCCCTCCTGTCAACACATATTGCGACCGACCAGAGAGGTAGGACAAGAACCACCGTAAAACGGTGCCTCCCAGCCCCAACCTCCCCAGTCGGTGCAATAGGATACCATGGTCAATGGTATCAAAAGCCGCTGAGAGGTCTAACAGGACAAGGATAGAGGAACAACCTGTATCCCGTGCCCTCCAGAGATCATCAACCAAAGCAACCAATGCCGTCTCGGTGCTGTGACCGGGTCGGAAGCCGGACTGGCGCGGGTCTAGATAATCAATTTCCTCCAAGTGTCGCGGAAACTGTTGGGCCACCACACTCTCAGCAACCTTCGCTAAAAAGTGAAGGTTGGAGACTGGACGATAGTTCTCTAATAATGCTGGGTCCAGGGAGGGCTTCTTGAGGAGGGGCCTCACTACCGCCTCTTTCAAGACGGCAGGCAAGGACCCCTCACTCAGAGATGCGTTGACAATGCCCTGGAGCCAGCCTTGTGTCGTCTCCCAGGATGCCAGTACAAGCCAGGAGGGACACGGGTCCAATAAACACGTGGTAGCCTTAAGTCTCTTTGACAACCTGTCCATATCCTCGGTAGTAACAAAGTCAAACTCCTCCCAGAATGGTACCTCAAGACCAGCCTCGGGCAGTCCGGCTGGACCACTCTCGATGGAGGGTAACTCATTCCGAATCCGAGTGATTTTGTCCTGCAGATAAATCCCAAATTCCTCTGCCCGTCCCTGCAGAGGGGCTTCCCGCGGCCTCTGGTGAAGGAGGGAGTGAGTCACCCCAAACAGGGCGGCAGGGCGGTTATCTGCGGATGCAATAAGGGTGGCACAATACTCACGTTTGGCCACCCTTATCGCCACTAAGTAAGTCCTAATATGGGCTCTCGAATATCGAATATTTATTTATTTGTATAACCGCGTCCTCTCCCCTAGGGGACTCGGAGCGGTGTACAGGGAGGAATAAAACAGCATAAAATATATACATGAATACAATAAATACAATAAAAACAAATTAAATTTGACTATCCCTGCACTAAAATTCCCATTTAAAATTAACAATCCCTAATCCCTGGGTAGAGACTAACCTAGGCCGGCCAAGCAGAAAAAGTGAGTTTTTAATTTCTGACGGAAGGAGCGGAGGTCCATAGTTGTTCTAATGTCGGGGGGAAGGTCGTTCCAGAGGGCTGGGCCCGCCACAGAGAAGGCCCTTCCCCTGGGCGTCGCCCGCTGACAAAGTCTAGTGGACAGCACCCGGAGAAGTCCCTCTCTGTGGGAGCAAATCGGCCGGGAGGATGTATGGGGCAGAATCCGATCCCGCAGATAGCTAGGTCCCGAGCCATGGAGCGCTTTAAAGATGAGAACTAACACCTTGAAGCGCACCCGAAAGACGACAGGTAGCGCAAGAGCGGTGTTACATGGGTATACCTTGCGGTACCCATTATTGCTCGCGCGGCTGCATTCTGGACCAGCTGAAGTCTTCGGGTGCACCTCAAGGGGAGCCCCATGTAGAGAGAGTTACAATAGTCCAGTCGGGATGTCACGAGAGCATGAGTGACTGTGCGAAGGGCGTCCCGATCCAATAGGGGGCGCAACTGGCGAACCAGGCGAACCTGGTAAAACGCCCTCCTGGCCACGGCTGTCACTTGATCTTCCATGGACAGCCGGGCATCCAGGAGGACACCCAAGTTGCGCGCCCCATCCACTGGGGCAAGATGTTCGCCCCCAATGGCCAGCGATGGAGTCAACTGGTTGAATCGGGCAGCCGGAAACCACAGCCACTCGGTCTTGGTCGGGTTGAGCCTGAGTCCGTTTCTTCCCATCCAGATCCGTACGGCTTCCAGGCACTGGCACATCACCGCTACGGCATCGTTGGGGTGGTTTGGGGTAGATATATACAGCTGAGTATCATCAGCGTAGAGATGGTACTCTACCCCAAAACCACGGATGATCTCACCCAGCGGCTTCATATATGTGTTAAACAGGAGAGGTGAGAGGACCGACCCCTGAGGCACCCCACATGTGAGGGGTCTCGGGGTCGACCTCTGCTCTCCTGTCAACACAAATTGCGATCGGCCAGAGAGGTAGGAGGAGAACCACCGTAAAACGGTGCCTCCCACCCCCAACCCCCCCAGCCGATGCAATAGGATACCATGGTTGATGGTACCATAGCCGCCGAGAGGTCTAATAGGACCAGGATGGAGGAACAACCCCCATCTCTGGCCCTCCAGAGATCATCGACCAACGCGACCAATGCCGTCTCGGTGCTATGCCCGGGCCGAAAGCCGGACTGGCGCGGGTCTAGATAATCAACTTCCTCCAGGTGACGGGGAAACTGTTGTGCCACCACACTCTCAACAACCTTCGCCAAGAAGGGAAGGTTGGAGACTGGACGATAGTTGGTTAAAAGAGCTGGATCCAAAGAGGGCTTCTTAAGGAGGGGCCTCACCATAGCCTCTTTTAGGGAAGCAGGCAAGGAACCCTCACTTAAGGATGCATTGACAACCTCTTGGAGCCAGCCTCGTGTCACCTCCCAGGATGCCAGTACAAGCCAGGAGGGACACGGGTCCAATAAACATGTGGTGGCTCGCAGTCGCCCACGTAACCTGTCCATATCCTCGGAAGTAACGGAGTCAAACTCCTCCCAAACAAGATCTGTCTCGTGGCATCCCACTGGGCCATCAATGGGGGCTAACTCGTTCTGTATCTGAGCGATTTTCTCCTGCAGAAAAGTCACAAATTCCTCTGCTCTACCCTGTAGCGGGGCTTCCCGCACCCTCTGTTGGAGGAGGGAGCGGGTCACCCTAAACAGGGCGGCAGGGCGGTTTTCTGCGGATGCTATGAGGGTGGCACAATGATGGCGTTTGGCCACTCTCAGCGCCACAATGTAAGTCCGTAAATGGGCTCTTACCTGTGTCCGGTCGGATTCAGAACGGGTAGACCTCCATCTTCTCTCTAGGCATCTCTTGTGGCGTTTCATCACCCTTAGCCCCTCGGTGAACCAAGGAGCCAGGGTGGCTCGCCGCCACAAGAGAGGCCGCAAGGGCGCGACCCGATCCAAGGCTCCCGTGGTCGCAGTATTCCATGCGGCCACGAGGTCCTCCATCGGGGCGCGGGTCAGGGGTACAGGAAGTGGCCCAAGCGCCGTCTGGAACCCATCAGGGTCCATCAGGCGCCTGGGGCGGAACCAAATTGGTGACTCAGGTTCCGCCTCCCCGCGGTGAGGGGCAGCGGTTGGAAAGTCGAGCCGGAGAAGTGAGTGGTCTGTCCATGACAAGGGCGTGATGACTATATCCCCTATACCCAGATCACTCTTCCATTGGCCTGAGACAAAGATGAGATCCGGTGTATGTCCACCCTCGTGAGTGGGGCCTTGAATTACTTGGGTCAGGTCCATGGCCATCATGGAAGCCATGAACTCCCGAGCTACCCCGGATGATTTGCCCACCGATGGCAGATTAAAGTCCCCCATGACTAAAAGTCTGGGGGTCTCAACTGCCATCGTAGCGATCACCTCGAGGAGCTCGGGCAGGGCTGCTGTTACATAGCGGGGAGCCAGGTATACAACTAGCAAGCCCAACTGCCTCCCTAGGCCCCACTTCACACAGAGGGACTCACAACCGGTGGTCTGTGGCACAATGGTCTCTCTCGGCTCCAGACCTTCCCTAATGATAACCGCTACCCCACCATCCCTGCCTAGGGCCCGAGGCTGATGAAAAGCGCGGTAACCTGGTGGGCACATTTCAACGAGGGGGAGTCCTCCCTCGTGGCCCAACCAGGTCTCCGCAATTCCTACCAGGTCTCACTAGTGTTTGGTCGGCTTCGGAGCGAGAAGATCTCCATCTGCTCTCTAGGCGTCTCCTGTGCCGTTTCATTTCCCTCAGCTCCTCAGAAAACCAAGGAGCCTGGGTGACTCGTCGCCGCAAGAGAGGCCGCAAGGGTGCGACTCGGCCCAAGGCCCCCGTGGCCGCACTTAACCATGCGTTCACTAGGTCCTCAGTCGAGTCGCGGGGCAGGGTCACAGGAATTGGCCCAAGCTCCCTCTGGAACCCATCAGGAGCCTGGGGCGGAACCATCTAGGAATGTCGGGCTCCGCCTCTATATATTTGATAGAAAGTTATTTAATATATCAAGCGAAGATCAATTGAAGACTTCAGAAATTAAAGAAATTAAAGAAAAAGAGGAAAGTGAGGAAAGTGATCAAGATAATGAACTTAATTCAACTAAAGAGGATGATGATAATGTAAACCCATTAAATGACGGGGAAAGTACAGAAGAGGGGACAACATCAAGAGTTTATCAGAAATTTGGACCTCAGCTTGACCGGCAAGAAGAAGAAAAGAGAAAAGAAAAAAGAAAAAAAAGGAGAAATCTCTTCAGGAACAAACTTGACATTTAGAAATAAACAATATGCAAGGAAAGGAGTTGGTCAGCGTTATGATTGGACAGTTATATTGGATTATAAAGTGCCAAAAGAAGTTGACAAAGGACCTGGAAAAGGAAAAAAAAAGAGATGGAGAGCACGAATTATAGAAGAGATAAATTTAATTCACTGCTGGAAAGACACCGGCTGAAAAGGGAAATTACTATCCCTTGAGGAGTAATAACTAGCCAGGCTGTGTTTAAAATATCATCAAAGGATTATTAGCTAATTGACTGTCAATAACAATTATAGACACCTACAATAAGATTAATTATAAATGTTTTAGTTAATGATATACATTTAGTTATCTACAGATGGAAAGTTACACTACTTAGATGGTTATAGAATGTTCTTGGAAAATTATTAATTAATTAACTACCTATAAAATTCTAGATTGTTCTATATTATATTATTATGGAATTTATATTGATATGATGGAACTAAATAAGGGATGTTAATAGTAAGCCAGGCTTTAAAGATACTATTAAAGAAGAAATAGATTGATGTCAAAATAGTTGATAAGAACCGTGGATATTGATATTAAGCTACATGATAAATTGTTAGACTTAAAATTTATAAAATGGGATTACCTATGAATAATAACTATTTCAGAGAGGCACAGAATTTATGAACACCTGGTTAGAATGTCCTTTACAGGACATTATTTAGAGTGGACTCTTCCTTTTTAAATCTATTTAAATCTATCTATTTGTTGTTGTTTTCTCTCTCTCTTTCGGTTGGTTTTATAAATAGAATGCCATTATATAGTTATACCTTATATAAAAGGATGTTAAAACAACTTGTAAGATTAGGGTTGAGATATAAGAATTGTAATAATCGATATGAAAAATAAGTTATAAATTTTGAAGAACATTATAGAATCCTGTGATAAATTAATACATTCTTAAAAATTGATAGTAAGGAAAAATGGCTTATTGATGTTGTTTTGTTTTGGTTTTTTTCCTGTGAAGTTTGTATTATTTGTGTTTATGTGAAAAATATTTTAAAAAATTATTATTAAAAAAAAAGGGTGAAGCCAAAAGAATACTAGATGGGGGATAGGGTTTTCTTATCCACTAAGTATCTTCAGACTACTCAAAATTCGAAGAAACATGGCCCTAAATATGTGGGTGCTTTCCCCATTGTCAGAATGGTTAACCCGGTAACGGTGCAGTTGGAACTGCCAAAGGCCCTTAGGAGAATCCATCCCGTGTTCCATGTTAACTTACTGAAACTGGAACACACCTCCTTAATTCGTTCGGCCCACACTCCTCCTCCTGTCCCTCTCCTTATTGAAGGAGAAAAGCATTTTGAAGTCAAAGAGATCCTTGATTCCAGGAAACATAGAGGGAAAATACAGTATTTAGCGGCCTGGAAACATTTCCCTCCTTCCCACTCTGAGTGGGTGAATAAGTCTGATATCAGGGCCCCTAAACTCTTACAGAGGTTTCATTCTAAATACCCTGATAAACCCTAAATGTGTTGTATAAATGTTTTGTTGTTATTGTTTTCTATGTTTTTTTTCCTCCAGGGATAACATCCTTTGTGCAGGAGGTCCAAATGTCAGCCTCTATATCACTTGCTCGCTATTGGCTGCCATAGTAACAGGGAGGGAGGGGGCTCATGGTATTTGAGAGGGGAATCATGCTGGTGGAGATATCTCAAAAGAGGAAGTTTTGCTCTCACCATCTTCTGCACATGCTGAAGGCTCATGTTTGGGTTTGGTCAAGGCAAACTATCTCTGCATACCAGCTGAATGAGGTCACCTGAAGATGCACCCCACATGACACCCTTGGGGGATGGAGATTGGACATTGGGCCAGGGTAACTGGGGGGGAGGGTAAACATTTGACATGTACAAGTTCACACCTTTTTGACTCAGATCTTACTGCACTTTCACTGTTTTCATTTCATATTCAGTAAAAGTACCTTTTCTCTAACTAATTGGAGTTGGGGGTTTCCTTTCTTGGATGTTGAATGATGCACACCTGACAACTTGTTTGGGTTTTGGTGTAAAGTGAGGCTGTATGCTCTGCCTGTATTCAATTGCCATTTCTAATCTTAATTTGTTCTCCTAGGCAATTTTGTTTTCTTCGGCTGTCCATAAAAAGATCTTACTGCCAATGTTTTGAGTTACTGTAAAAGTTGCCAGCTTTTTGCATAATTTTGAATGGAAATTTCAAAAGTTGATTTTAAAGAATCCACCTTTGTATTTATAGAGATTAAATATTTAGGCATGGAAATTAAGAGTATGTGCAGTTAACAGACAAAGCTTGTTGTGAATTCTTTTGGTGATTGCCCGACTTGCTCTTCCCCCATCAGAGATGTAGTAACAGCAGGGAGACTAATAAATCCAGGGGTTCAATCAGATGGTTTGATTCCTCATGCAAAGTAGAGGACTACTGTAACATATGTTGTTTGTCAATTTGCTTCCAATTCCCAGTTCAATGCATTATAACTGTTAGAGGGATGGAGTGGAAAGGATTTATTATTTTTACTTACATTTTTCTCATTTATCATGTAGCCATCAATTTTTGGCCATATTGTTGATTTAGGTAGAGTCTGTGAGTCTAGATTTGTCCTGTTGCATTTCTTTTTCTTCCCCATTTCTTTAATGTCAATATATCATATCTGAAGGCTTTCTGATGTTTTCATGACTTGGTGTTTAGATTTAGAATATTTCTAAATATTTCATGGTTGTCCCAAAGGTGCTTTTCAAAAGGCAACTTAACTTTTTTTTCCCTTGAAAATATTTCACTTCTCATCCAAGACATCCTCAAAGAAACGTCCTCAAATAAAAAACAAGAAATGGTGGAGGGAGGAGCCTGCATCATGTCGGCACAACGCAGAGTCTCAGCGCTCTGAGACCTTTGTTGACACTTTTGCCACCCCTTGGTCCATTCGGACCTAAACCATCCTGGAGGGACGCCAACGAGGAAGACAAAGCCTTGTTGGTCACAGGGGTTCCGCAAAACCCCTGTTTGACCCAAGGGAAGAGCTTCTGCAAGGCGGCAAACAGGCAGCCCCTACGGGCTGACAAAGATGGGGCAGCTCCGGAAGGAAGGAAGCTGAAAGGGAAAGTGCGAGACCGGGAAGGTATTTATTTTTTCTTTTGAAACATTTTGCTTAAAGAAACTTTTTTTTTAGTAAAACTAAAGCTTTTAACCAAGAAATAAGCGGCAGAATTAATCTAATATGTTTTGAACTGGGAGGTTTTCTTTTTTTTTCTTATTTTTCTGTAATTGTGGATTGAAGCGTCAGTAATAAGGTTTTTTTTTCCTTTGAAAGTGATTGGACTATTTCTTTTCCTTTTATTTTTTGTTACTTAAATTCTTGAATTTGGGATTATTTTTATAATTCCTCCTATGATTTACCACTTATTTTTAAAATCCAACAAGAGTTATACTCTACTTTTTTTAACAATAAAGAAGAAGAATGCATTAAAAAGTGAAAATCTGCAACACTGCCACTGGGAGGTCAGAGGCTGGTCTTTATGAAACAATCTATTTTTTTCTTACTTGGAGCAGCTGGTTGAAGGCTGTGAAAATTGTTTATTGAAACTCACAGAGCATGAATTGTTTTTAACAGGTGCTCTTTGATAACTGATAGTAATATTTTCCTTTGGAGAACACAACAGGAACTGTATTTCAAAGTAACCCAATGAAAAGATAAAATAGGCCCAAGACCAGGGTGGCAGTGAGAACCAAGTTTCATCACTTTTTGATTTGTCAACATGGTTATCCAGAAGAGGATACATTAGAAAATCAGAAGGCTTTGGCTGGAATCTTAAATCTTTTGGAACAATATGGAAGAAGAATCGATAAAAAATTGGATAAACTTTTGTCTATCACACCAAGCTATGAGCAGTTTGAGGCTCCAAAAACCAAAGAGAAAGAAGAAAATGTTGGAGATAAAGAGACACTCATTCTAGTTGAAGATAAAGATATGATAATAGAGAATTTTATTAATGGATCAAATGTGGGAGAAAATAAAAAGAAGGAAATTCTGAAAAGTGAATTTGAGGAATGTGAGCCTCATCTTGGTTTTCAAGGAAAAGAGGGGAAAAAAAGAATGGAAGATGGATGTAAGAGGAGAAATCTCCCCAGAAATACGTATGTATGTATGTATGTATGTATGTATGTATGTATGTATGTATGTATGTATGTATGTATGTATGTGTATGTATGCATGAGTAGGAGGTTGGACATAAACAATAAGACTTTTAGTTAACCATGTAGGAATGTTGATGGATGTTATTTAACAAAATAGGGGAGACTTTTAGCAAACTCTAGACTGTTTTAGATTGTTATTGAAGAACTACCAGTTAATAAACAATGAGTTATAATAAGAGCAATGAAATAATAATAGATGGTATGTACATATATGTGTAAGTATGCATGCATGCATGTATGTAGGTATGTATGTACGTAGGTATGTAAGTATGGGAATGAGTGTATGTTTATCAGGTTGGATATAAATGGTAAAAGATTTTTAGTTAACTATTAAGGAATATTAATGGATATTGTTTAATAAAAAGGGGGGCTAGAAACAACATTATTTCTATGCAGAATACGTTTCCAGGGTGAAATAGCAGGGGAGTTTTATTTTTTTTAATAGACAATGAATGCCATTATGTGGTTATGTTTAAGTAAGATTTGTCTGAAGAAGAAGATAGACTAAATATGGAATATTAGAGGAGAATTCTGGTATAATGATATTAAGATATATAATGAATTTTTTGATTTAAAATCTATAAGTTGAGATTATTTATGAGCAATGATGGTTCTAGAAACTCACAAGAGTTATGTGTAACCAGTCGACATGCTTTCCAAAGGATACAATGTAGAATGATGGTTTTTCCTTTCTGTATTTTTGTTTTATTAAAAAATATATTTTTTTTCAAAAAAAATATGAAATGGTGGGGAATAGAAGGATTTATATTCTTTGCAGTAATCTAGTCGTTAGCACTCTAAAAGTTGGTTTTAGCTGTCTGAGAGTCATTGAGATCACTTGGGGATTTATCTGTACCCTCAGCTCCGGCTGCCATTCGGGGGGGATGGGGGGAGGGACAGACAACTGGGCCAGCTGCCAAGACTCGTGCTTACCAGATGGAGATTTCACTCCTCCACAAGCAGTCCAGCTGAGAACTCTACAAAGCTCTTCATGTTTGATTGCCGGGAGGTTTCCACTGAGAACGTTCCAGAACTGATACCTGACTGCGAACAATCCATGATTGATTGCCAGGTGGTTTTCACTCTGGGTCACAAGGTGATGGGTGTGTGCGTGCGCAGGGATGGGGTTTAGCCTAATTACCAAGTAACTATAAAAGGTGGTGGGGAGCACTGGGTGTCAGCTCTGACAATTTATTCATTGCCTTAGTGCTTTGTTGGTCAGTTCGTGCTGGAGGAAGAAGATGAACTGCATTTTCAAACTGTCTCCATGTTTGGCTGTTTCCATTAACCCTTTGGAACCTGACAGTTTTGTCAGAGGTCCCACCAGAGCTTACACCAGAGCTCACACCATGACTGAAGGTACAGTGCTTGGGTTGGAGGTTGTGGACTTGGAGGAATCTACCGTGGCAACTGATGCAATTGTGCTGGAGGCTGTGTCAGGACCAGCAGGAGAGGCACCATTGGATGTAAGGTCTAAGGACCACTTGGTGGCATGGAAGCCTACAGCAGAACCTCTAGAGGCCAATGTGGGGCAGGCCCATACAGGAATGACAGGGGATTCATGTCTGGGCTCACCAGTGGCTCAGGACCACAGAGGCTTTCCACCACATGTTCCCCTGCTCACCCCTTCTGGAACCCATTTCACCCAATGGCGTGAAAGGCACTGTCAGGTTCCAAAGGGTTAATGAAAACAGCCAAACACAGAAACGGTTTGCAAATGCAGTTTGTATTCTTCCTCCGGCACGAACTGACCAACAAAGCACTAAGGCAATGAATAAATTGTCAGAGCTGCCACCCTGTGCTTCCCACCACCTTTTATAGTTACATTGGTAATTAAGATAAACTGCACCCCGCGCGTGCGCACACCCATCACCTTGTGATTCAGAGCAAAAACCACCCGGCAATTAATCATGGATTGTTAACAGGAGCTTTTTGTTAGCTAGCCAGCTTCTGGAGGAGGGAAGGTGAGACACCAACAGCGCTTCTCTACCAAGAAGTGCTTCTCGAGAAGCGCTTCTCTACTGGTGGAGTGGAGTGGAGAGTTTTGACATTAGGGCTCTATTTATTTAATTAATTAATTTATTTATTTCATTTTTATACCGGTCCTATCTCCCAGAAGGGTGGTGCACAGGAAAGTTAAAATGCAGACATACAGACATACGAATAAATACAATTACATACGAATAAATACAACTACAAACATTAAAATATGATTAAATTTGAAAATAGCCTGTGCTAAAAATACCGCTAAAATAATAAAAATTACCAAAGATTAAAAATCATTAAAACTCAGTCTGTAAGAATGGCCTTGGGGTCTAGGCTAGGCCGGCTAGATGAAAGAAGTGGGTCTTCAGAAGTTGGCAGAAGAGGCGGAGGTCCGTAGTGGTCCGAAGTTCGGGGGGTAGGTCGTTCCAGAGGGCTGGGCCCGCCACAGAGAAGGCCCTTCCCTTGGGGGTTGCCAACCGGCACTGCCCGGCAGACGGCACCCGGAGAAGGCCCTCCCTGTGGGAGTGGATCGGCCGAAGCGATGTGTGTGGTAGGAGGCGGTCCCGCAAATAACTAGGCCCCGTGTCATGGAGCATTTTAAAGATGGTTACCAGCACCTTGAAGCACACCCAGAAAGCTAGAGGTAGCCAGTGCAGCTCGCACAGGAGAGGTGTTACATGGGAATGCCGTGAGGCTCCCAAGATCCCCCACGCGGCCGCATTCTGTACCAACTGCAGTCTCCGGGTGCACCTCAAGGGGAGCTCCATGTAGAGAGCATTACAGTAGTCTAGGCGGGACGTAACGAGTGCATGAGTGACAGTGCGGAGGGCGTCCCGGTCGAGAAAGGGGCGCAGCTGGCATACCAGGTGGACCTGGTAAAAAGCCCCCCTGGCCACGGCCGTCACATGGTCATCCATGGACAGCCGAGAGTCCAGGAGGACGCCTAAGTTGCGGGCCCTTTCCACGGGGGCTAGTGACTCACCCCCGATGGCCAGTGATGGAATCAACTGGCTGTACCGGGACGTCGGAAACCACAGCCACTCGGTCTTGGATGGGTTGAGTCGAAGTTTGTTACTCCCCTACAATTTCCCATGGCGCCTGGGCGTGTTTTTTTGGGTTGCAGCCAGTTCCTCCTTCCCCGCTTTTGTCCCGAACCAGGATCGGGTGAACTTTCCTCTCTCCCTGCCACGCTGCTTGCACAGTCCAGCGCCTCCACCTACATTTTTTCCTACCTCCCAACCTTTCCTTCCTGTTGTTCTCTCCCCCCTACCCCCCACCTTGCCCATCGGATTTAAACACAGGCTTCTGGGCTGCAAAGTTGAATGCTTCAATTCATTCTAGGAAACCTATGGGTTTTCCACACCCTAAATCCTCAGGTGGCCTATTTTTGGGAGTTTATGTCTCTTCCAGTCATGAAGGGAGGAGTGTCAGTGTGTATGAGAGTTCATGACTGGCAGAGACATGGTAACAAGGTCAGCCAATGAATAGACATGGCAACTAGGTCAGCCAATGAGGGCTGTTTGGAAAGTGAAACAGTACTTGCTGTGTGAGCAACAAGGAGACAGCAAGGAGCCTGGGCCTGGCTTAGCTCAACTGTTCTGTACTAAAGCTCTGGGTCTGTGCTGAGCTCAAAATTAGTCTGCTGCTCTAAACTGAAAATGAAAACTGTTCTCTCCTCTGCCTGTGTTTGCTTGTATTTGCTACCATGTTGAAAAACCTGCTTTTGGTATTGTACACTTATTTCATGTGTTATATTATATATAAAGAGAAGTTAATGAATCCTGCTGAATCAGTTACCTGTGTGTGCTTTCTGGATGTGATTGTTTGCAACAAACTCTGACAGTTTTTGGGCCCAGACCACACAGAAAGATTGAATTGTAATTAAACTGAGAGACTGCCTGTGTTAAAAGAGAAACCAGGCAGAGAAAGCTTGCAGGATGGCTGTTGAATATAAGGAGAGCTCTCTGCCTCCTTTGGGACAGAAGAATTATATTATTTGGATTGCAAAGATGCAATTAATTTAATTTAATTTAATTTAATTATTAAATTTGTAAACCGCCCTTCTCTCTTCTGGGACTCAGGGTGGTGTACAGGCACTAATAAAAGGCAATGATATAAAACATAAAATATAGTTAAAAATCTATTAAATAGCTAGCCTGCCTAAAATCCTGTTAAAAACCCTTACTAAAACAGTTTAAAAACTATGCCAGGCCAGCCACATGAAACAAATGGGTCTTCAAGGCCCGACAGAACTGGGGCAGGTCGGTGATTGTCCGTAGGTCAGGGGGCAGGTCATTCCAGAGGGCAGGAGCTGCCACAGAGAAGGCTCTCCTCCTAGGGGTTGCCAGTCGACATTGTCTGGCCGACGGCACCCTGAGGAGGCCCTCTCTGTGGGAGCGGACTGGTCAGTGGGAGGTATTTGGTAGCAGGAGGCGGTCTTGCAGATAACCAGGTCCCTTGCCATGGAGCGCTTTGAAGCTGGTTACTAATACCTTGAAGCGCACCCGGAAAGCCACAGGCAGCCAGTGCAGCTCGCGCAGGAGAGGTGTCACGTGGGAGCATTTAGACGCTCCCAGAATCCCCTGTGCGGCCGCATTCTGAACTAACTGGAGTCTCCAGGTGCACCTCAAGGGAAGCCCCATGTAGAGAGTGTTGCAGTAGTCCAGACGGGAAATGACGAGGGCTTGAGTGACCATGCGTAAAGCGTCACAATCCAGAAAGGGGCGCAACTGGCGTATCAGGCGAACCTGATAAAAAGCCCCCCTGGCCACGGCTGTCATATGTTCTTCTAGAGACAGCAGAGAATCCAGGAGGACACCCAAGTTGCGAGCCCTCTCTGTAGGGGCCAATGACTCGCCCCCAATAGCCAGCGATGGCACCAGCTGGCTATATCGTGACGCCGGAAGACACAGCCACTTGGTCTTGGACGGGTTGAGTCGGAGCCTGTTTCTCCCCATCCAGACTCGCACGGCCTCCAGACACCGAGACATCACTTCCACGGCATCGTTGGGGTGGCCTGGGGTAGAGATGTACAGCTGACTATCATCAGCGTACTGATGGAATTCTACCCCGAAACCACGGATGATCTCACCCAACGGCTTCATATAGATGTTGAACAGGAGAGGCGAGAGGACCGACCCCTGTGGCAGCCCACAAGTGAGGCACCTCGACGTCGACCTCTACCCTCCTGCCAACACAAATTGTGACCGGTCGGAGAGGTAGGAGGAGAACCACCGTAAGACGGTGCCCCCCACCCCCAACCCCTCCAGCCAGCGCAACATGATACCATGGTTGATGGTATCGAAAGCCGCTGAGAGATCTAACAGGACCAGGATAGAGGAACATCCCCTATCCCGAGCCCTCCAGAGATCATCCACCAACGCGACCAATGCCGTCTCTGTGCTGTACCGAGGCCGGAAGCCAGACTGGCGCGAGTCCAGATAGACAGTTTCGTCCAGGTGCTGAGGGAGCTGCCGCGCCACCACACTCTCTACAACCTTCGCAAGAAATCGAAGGTTGGAGACAGGATGGTAGTTGGCCAACACAGCCGGGTCCAGGGAGGGCTTCTTGAGGAGGGGCCTCACCACCGCCTCTTTCAAGGCAGTCAGCAGAAACCCCTCACTCAAAGAAGTGTTGACAATTCCCTGGAGCCAGCCTTGCGTCACCTCCCGGGAGGCCAGTATCAACCAGGAGGGACACGGGTCCAGTAAACATGTGGTGGCGTTCAGCCGCCCCAGCATCCTGTCCATGTCCTCAAGAATCACAGGATCGAACTCTTCCCAGATAACAGACTCAAGACCTGCCTCCGTCAGCCCGTCTGAACTAGACCAGTCGGAGGCCAGCCCCTCCCGGATCTGATTGATTTTATCATGCAGATGTTTTGTTTGTTTGTTTATTCGACTTATATCCCGCACCTATCTCCCAAAAAGGGACCCAGGGCGGCGCACAGGAAATTAAAACAAAATACAAATATACAAATACTTAATAAATATCATAAAACCAAAATTAAACTTAGAAAACCCTGTGCTAAAATATTATTAAAATCCCTCTGATAAAAAATTTGGTAATTTAAAACTCAGTCGTTATGGGTGGTCATGCTAGGCCAGCTTGATGGAAAAAGTGCGTCTTCAGGCGCTGGCAGAAAAGGCGGAGGTCTGAGGTGATACGGAGTTCGGGAGGAAGGTCGTTCCAGAAGGTTGGGCCCACCACAGAGAAGGCCCTTCCCCTGGGCGTCGCCAACCGGCATTGCCCGGCCGACGGCACCCGGAAAAGACCCTCTCTATGGGAGCCGATCGGTTGAAGGGATTTGTGGGGCAGTAGACGGTCTCGCACATAACTAGGCCCCGTGCCATGGAGCGCTTTGAAGATGGTAATCAACACCTTGAAGCGCACCCGAAAGGTCACAGGTAGCCAGTGCAGCTCGCGCAGGAGAGGTGTTATGTGGGACTGCCTTGAGGCTCCCATAATCACCCGTGCGGCCGCATTCTGAACCAGCTGTAACCTTCGAGTGCACCTCAAGGGGAGCCCCATGTAGAGAGCGTTACAGTAGTCTAGACGGGATATCACAAGTGCTTGAGTGAATGTGCGAAGGGCGTCCCGGTCCAGTAAGGGGCGCAATTGGCGGACCAGGCGCACCTGGTAAAACGCCACCCTGGCCACGGCTGTCACATGGTCCTCCATGCTCAGCCGGGAATCCAGGAGGACACCTAAATTGCGCGTCCTCTCCACGGAGGCTAATAGTTCGCCCCCTATGGCCAGTGTTGGACTCACCTGGCTAAACACCCAAATTCCTCCACACGACCCTGCAAGGGGGCATCCCACGCCCTCTGATAAAGAAGGGAGCGGGTCACCCTAAACAGGGTGGCAGGGCGGTTATCTGCAGATGCGATAAGAGCGGAGAAGTAGTTATGCTTCACCGCTTCTATCGCCACTAGGTAGGTCTTCAAATGAGACCTTACCAGTGTCCGGTCAGACTCGGAGTGGGTGGCCCTCCAACCGCTCTCTAGGCGTCTCTTCTGACGCTTCATCACCCTCAGCTCCTCGGAAAACCAGGGAGCCACGGTGGTTCGGTGCCGGGTGAGAGGTCGCAACGGCACGACCTGGTCCAGGGCCCCCTGGCCGCACTATTCCAAGCGGCCACTAGGTCCTCAGTCGAGTCGCAGGTCAGGGTCTCAGGTATTGGCCCAAGCTCCATCTGGAACCTCTCAGGGTCCATCAGGTGCCTGGGGCAGAACCATCTCGTCGCTTCTGGTTCCGCCTCCCCGTGGTGGGATGCAGCGGTTGGAAAGCTCAGCCGAAGGAGAGAGTGATCTGACCATGACAGGGGTTCAACGACTATTTCCCCTAAACTAAGATCACTCAACCACTGGCCGGAGGCAAAAACCAAGTCCAGCGTGTGTCCTCCAGTGTGGGTGGGGTGATGAACTAACTGGGTCAGGTCCATGGCCGTCATGGAGGCCATGAACTCCCGTGCCGTCTCAGATGCTTCGTGTCATGACTGCTCTTACCATAATTCAAGAAAGACCACACTTAAGCATATTCAAGATGATTAAGGTTACTTTTACTGAATAAGGAAAAGTCAGCATCAAAGGTTAAGCCAGAAGTGGCTACTTTAGGCGCGAAGCATACATATCAAAGAATTAGCCAAGCCCCAATCACCCATGACCCCACCCCAGTGTCCAATACAGTTTCTTCTTCATTGTCAGATGGGTAGCACGTCCAGAGGTGTCATCAGAATGGAATGTGATACCGTTACTTGTAGAGATATCCCCACCTAACCCCACCTTCCACCAGCTCACTTAATAGCAACATCCCCCCTCCCTCCCCGTTTCTATGGCAGCCAAGCATGCAGGAAAGCAAAGGCTGACATCCGGCCCTCCTTCAGAAAGAAAATGTTCAACCCTGTAAAAGAGACGAAAAACACAATACCACACATTAAGACACACATAAAAACAGAATAGACGTTAAGGCTTATTGGGATACTTGGCATAAAATTGCCTCAGAAGCTTGGGGGCCTTAATATGGCATTTATCAACCCATTCGTTATGGGAAGTGGGGAAATCCTTCCAAACAACTAAGTACTGTACTTTGTTTCTATGCCTTCTGGAATCCAAAATGTCCCGAACCTCATAGTGTTGGTCCCCATCAACCAGCACAGACTTAGGAGAACCAGGATATGGCGTGCGAAGATGTGAAAAGTGTGCGGGTTTCAATAAGTGGACATGGAAAATTGGATAAAGGCGTCGATAGGATTTAGGGAGATCCAACTTAACTGAAACAGAACTTATGATCTTGGTAATCGTAAAAGGACCAACAAACTTAGGGCCTAACTTCTTGCATTTTTGAGGACTATCCAAATGTTTAGTAGACACATAAACTTGATCACCAACTTTGTATGACGGAGGTACGGCTCGCTTTTTATCTGCATACAGCTTATGCGATTCATGAGCCTCATCCAACGTTTTACGAATAATAGGCCAAACAGTCGACAGCTTCCCAGACCACTCTGAGAGGGAAATAATTGTAGGAAGTTCATGAGGAAGCTCAGGGATGGGTACAAAGTCCTGACCATAAATTACTTTGAATGGGGTCATGCCAGTGCTACTATGAACTGAATTATTATAGGCCACCTCAGCATATATAAGAAGATCAGCCCAATCATCTTGTTGGAAGTTTATAAAGCAGCGCAAATACTGCTCTAGAACGGAGTTAGCCCTCTCACAAGCCCCATTCGTTTGCGGGTGGTGGGAGGAGCTTAAACCCTGGGCGGAGTCAATCAGCATCAGAAATTCCTTCCAAAATTTCGAAGTAAACTGGACGCCTCGATCGGAGATGATGCGTTTCGGAACCCCATGCTGACGATATATATGAGTCAGGAATAACTTTGCCAGAGCCTTAGCTGATGGGATCTTGGAACACGGTACAAAGTGAACTTGCTTGGAGAATAAATCTGTAACAACCCATATAACTGTAAATCCTTGGCTACTTGGAAGGTCGACAATGAAGTCCGTAGATGTCTCCTTCCAAGGAGCCTCCGGCCGCGCTACGGACTGGAGAAGACCGTGAGGTTTGCCAGGAGTACGTTTTGAAGCAGCACATGTAGGGCAGCTAGCGATGTAAGATTCAACATCCTTTTTCAATGAGGGCCACCAGAATTGGCGTTTAACTAAATGTATAGTCTTTACAAAACCAAAATGACCCGCCAATCTGGAGTCATGTGCTCTCTGTAACACAAACGGCCGAAGTGTTGCAGGTACATAAATGTTGGACCCAATCCAAGGGAGATCATCTCTTACAGTACAATCTGCTGAGTGGGCGGAGTACCATTCATCGGTGAGAAGTTCAGTCTTAATTTTAGAAACCAAGTCCGGTAACGGGTCGTTTTGCAAATCAGAATGGCTCCTCGTTACCACCGGGTTAGCCATGCTGTACAGGGGCAGAACTGGCTGAATCACTGAAAGCTTAGAAGTGTCATATTGAGGCAGTCTGGATAAGGCGTCAGCCATAAAGTTTTTTCCCCCTGGAATATATTTCAAAGTAAAGTTGAAGCGGTTAAAATACTGAGACCAGCGTACTTGTTTCGGAGAAAGTTTACGAGAAGTTGTGAGGTATTCCAAATTCTTATGATCAGTCCATACCTCAAATGGGTGAGGCGCACCTTCAAGAAAGTGTCGCCAAGACATGAGTGCCCAACGAACAGCAAAAGCCTCCTTCTCCCAGATCGCCCATCGCCTTTCAGTATTGGATAACTTACGAGAAGTATAAGCACAGGGCTGAAGGGAACCTTGTTGGTTGCGTTGCAATAAGACAGCTCCAACAGCCACGTCGCTAGCATCTGCTTGAATGACGAAGGGAAGATTAACATCCGGATGTTTAAGCACAGGTTCCGCTGCAAATAAACGCTTCAGTTTTTCAAAAGCGGCCTGACATTCCATGGTCCAGTTGAGAGGAGAGCTAGGTCGAGGTTTTGTCTCACCGTTGGTTTTGAGCAGGTTTGTAATAGGTAGAGCTATACTAGCGAAAGAAGGTATAAATTGGCGATAAAAATTAGCAAAACCCAAAAAACTCTGTAATTGTTTACGAGTGCGAGGAGGGGCCCACTCTGTAACAGCTTTGACTTTGTTAGGGTCCATTTCAATACCGTCTGCTGAGATACGATACCCCAGATAGTCTATCTTATGCTGATGAAATTCACACTTAGAGAGTTTAGCATACAATTCAGCAGCTCTTAGTTTGTTCAAAACAGAACGAACTAGTTTCACGTGTTCATCCCGTGTTTGTGTGTAGACGACGATATCATCAAGATAAACGATAACGCCCTTGTACAGGTGTTCATGCAATACTTCATTGATTAGTTGCATAAAAACCGAAGGCGCCCCCTGTAGGCCAAAAGGCAATACTTTAAACTGAAAACATCCTAACGGGCAGTTAAACGCTGTTTTCCATTCATCGCCTTCCTTAATTCTTATCCTGTAATACGCCTCCCTGAGGTCAAGTTTAGTGAAGATTTTGCCTGTGGCCAAATGAGCTAACATGTCTTTCATAAGAGGTAAGGGATATACGTTGTGTTCGCATATCGTGTTCAAAAATCTGTAATCCGTCACAAGACGAAGTGACCCATCCTTTTTTTCTCTAAACATCACAGGAGCCGCCACCTGTGGTCTAGCAGGTTCAATAAAACCTCTTTCCAAGTTCTTATCAATAAATTTGCGAAGTTCAATCATTTCCCGAGGTGTCATAGAATAAATCCGTGGCTTGGGGAGTTGTACACCAGGGAGAAAGTCAATAGAACAGTCAGTGTCCCTGTGGGGGGGTAATGTGTCTGAAGATTTCTCACTAAACACATCTTTTAGGTCCCAGTATTCCTCAGGGATTTTGTCCTCCCCAGGTATAACTTCAAGTAAACAAACATCTTGACCCACGTTAGCAGCTTCCGAAATAGGTAGAGGTTCAACCAGAGACTGAATGTTGGGGAGTTGTGGACCAGGGGGATGTGTCTCCGCACTAGGTGGCATAGGTAAAGGGATGAGAATCCAACCTTCTCTCCAGTCCACTAGTGGGTTCCACTTTCATAGCCAATTTAAGCCTAAAATAACAGGGTTATCAGCAATTGGCGCAACAATAAAGTTAATGAATTCCTGATGGTGATCCCCAATGGACATCTGAATGGGCTCTGTAACAAATTGTGCAGGGTTACCGCCCGCAACGGTCCCATCCATTTGGCAAAAGGCTATGGGAACTTTTAAAATTTTTAGATGAAATCCCATATGCTGGACTAATTCTTGGCTGATAAGGCATCGTGAACAGCCAGAATCCAAAAGTGCAAGTATTTTACAATTGCGGCCACTAGATGGAGCCAAAAGATGCAAAGGAATAACAAAGGGCCCGGAAGTGGAACTCACCCAATTCTCGTCATTGGAGTCTGTGTCCTTCTCCCAGTCATCTGGCACCCTCTGCTGGTGATGATCGGTGGTGAGATCGAGTGGTTCAGCTCTGCGCATCGCTTGCTTCATACGCATGCCCGGGGGTTTCGCGCGTTTTTTCACTTCCGCGTATGGCTGCTGGCGGGGTGTTTCTTTCATTTTGCAATCATTTGCCCAATGGCCTTCCTTTCCACAGCGGAAACAAGCATTTGAACGAGGAGAAATAGGCTTTCCCTTTCCAAATCCCCTTTGGTACTGAAGCTCAAACCCTTGTGGGCGGGTAAAATCTTTTTTCCTGTCTTTGTTGATGTCAGGTAGCGGATTATTACGCAACAGATCTATCTCCACATCAGCGGCTAGAGTAAACCAAGCTTCTAAGGATTCGGGCGACTTTCTGTTCACACAGCTCTGATACAAAGTGGGGTTCAGGCCTTCAGTGTATTCATCAATAAGAGCCTCAACACTCCAACCCCTCATATAACATGCTAGCTGGCGAAAACGTTGACTATATTCTTGAACTGGTCTGTTCCCTTGGCGTAACGTTTTCATTTCAAGCCTTGCCTTTCTATGGAGGAGAGGGTCTTCGAACCGTCTTCTTAGAGCGGTCATAAAACTGTCGAAGTCTCTCATTAAAGGTGAACGCTCATTATGAAGGGCTACCACCCATTCTCCTGCCCTTCCCTCCAGAGCCAGAGTGACAATTCTTATTTTAGATTCATCATTGGGTAGATCGGCTGCAAATTCATTTACAAAACTGCTAACTTGAAGCAGAAAAAACCCCAGCTCTTTGGGTTCTCCTCCGAACTTAATTCCCAGGGGGGGAAGTCTTTGTCTACGAGGCGCGGGGCTTGGTTCCCTCTGTAGACCTACCCCCGGGCCGCTTTCCCTCTGTGTTTCACCACGGGGGGGTGCCTGCTCTTTGTCTTTCTCTCGGGGGGAGGGTGGCTTCCGCCCAGTGTCTTTCTGTTGCCATTCTGAGCTACGATCCCTCCCCAACCTTTGTTCTCTTAAATTCTGTAAATCATCAGCTTGGCGGAGTAAAGCTTTAGCGGCCTCTCTTAAATGAGTCTCCTCCTCCCACTGATCCTGCACGGAGGGGGAATGAGCCCGTCTGCGTCGGGTGGTAGTTACCCCAGGGGGGATTTCTTTAAGGGCGACTTCCTTCAGCCCCACTCCCTCGGACCAACGGTGGCGAACTGATGCATCTTCGGGTTTCGAGTCCAGAGTAACATCAGCCAATAATTCCATTACTGACCTTGTGTCTTCCGTCAAGCACGTCTGGTCAAGGGATGTTGCCCCCAGCAACTCTTCATTCGTTGGTTCCGACATTTGTCCTCGGTTTTATGGTTTTATTACACTTACTGCTGAAAGTGTTACTTCAGAGATAAGTGTGAAGTGACTTCTGGCTTTTTGTCATGACTGCTCTTACCATAATTCAAGAAAGACCACACTTAAGCATATTCAAGATGATTAAGGTTACTTTTACTGAATAAGGAAAAGTCAGCATCAAAGGTTAAGCCAGAAGTGGCTACTTTAGGCGCGAAGCATACATATCAAAGAATTAGCCAAACCCCAATCACCCATGACCCCACCCCAGTGTCCAATACAGTTTCTTCTTCATTGTCAGATGGGTAGCACGTCCAGAGGTGTCATCAGAATGGAATGTGATACCGTTACTTGTAGAGATATCCCCACCTAACCCCACCTTCCACCAGCTCACTTAATAGCAACATCCCCCCTCCCTCCCCGTTTCTATGGCAGCCAAGCATGCAGGAAAGCGAAGGCTGACACTTCGCCTATTGATGGCAGGTTGAAATCCCCTATGACTAACAGCCTGGGGGTATCAACCGCCATCTCGGCTGTCACATTGAGAAGCTCGGGTAGGGCTGCTGATACGTAGCGGGGAGCCAGGTACACAATCAGCAAGCCCAGCTGCCTCCCATGACCCCACTTCACACATAGAGACTCACAGCCGGCTGTCTGCGGCACAGTGGTCTCCCTCGGATCCAGGCCCTCCTTTATAATAATCGCCACCCCCCCACCCTGACCATGGGCTCTTGGCTGGTGAAATGCGCGGTAACCCGGTGGGCACATTTCAACAAGGGGCACCCCCACTCCTGGCCCAACCAGGTCTCCGTAATACCCGCCAGGTCCACCCCCCCCTCCAAAACCAGATCGTAAACGAGGGGGGCTTTATTAACCACGGACCTGGCATTACACAACATCAGCCGAAGGCCCAAGCCCTGAGATCATGAACCCCCTGGGTCGCAAGAGGAGCCATGAGGGCCGGAGCGCACCACCGCTCGCAAGCAGTGGGTGCGCCCTCCCCTTAAGTGATATGGCCCTCGGCTCCCGCCATGCCTGCCCCTCCCACACACAGTCCTGATAGAGTGGCCCTCTGTTGAACAGACCCTCACCCCCTCCCCAATTCTGGACACTACGCCCGCTCCGTTGAGGCCATTAGCCGGCCTGGAGACACTCCCCGGTGGGTTTTCCCCCTCACCCACCACCCTAGTTTCAATTTGCCCCCCCTCCCTGGAGCCCCTTAAAACATGAATTAAGAATCTAATTAAAAAAAACCTTAGTTTCTGCTTTGACCACCTCTCCTGGTTAACAAACCCCTCATCAAGGTGGGCCCTCGTTAGAGCTGAGGGCCAAACCAGCGAGAGGGGGGACTCCCGCAGGGCACGGAGGTCAGCCGCTGAGTACGTTAATAATAACATAATATGTTTCCTGAAGGTTTCCTGAAGCTTTGGAATATTATTGTTAATCCACCCGAGGTGCCATTAGCAGTTGCAGATCAGAGGCAACGTGATTTATTTTTATTTTTTTATTTTATTAAATTTATACCCCGCCCTTCTCCAAACGGACCCAGGGCGGCGCACAGGAATGTTAAAATACATACAAGACATATAAAATTTAAAAAACTTATTCTAGTAAAACCCTGCGCTAAAAACCGAATTAAAAATCCCAAATTTAAAACTGTCTAATAGTCAATGGAGGTTACGCTAGGCCGGCTAGATGGAATAAATGTGTCTTCAGACACTTGCGGAAGAGGCGGAGGTCGGAGATGGTGCGGAGTTCAGGGGGTAAGTCGTTCCAGAGGGCTGGCCCCACCACAGAGAAGGCTCTTCCCCTGGGTGTCGCCAGTCGGCATTGTCCAGCTGACGGCACCCTGAGGAGGCCCTCTCTGTGGGAGCGTATCGGTCTGAGGGATGTATGGGGCAGGAGGCGGTCTCGCATATAACTAGGCCCCGAGCCATGGAGCGCTTTAAAGATGGTCGTCAAGACCTGGAAGCGCACCCGAAAGACCACAGGAAGCCAGTGCAGCTCGCGCAGGATAGGTGTTATGTGGGAGTGTCTAGGCGCTCCCGTAATCACCCGCGCGGCTGCATTCTGGACTAGCTGCAGCTTTCGGGTGCACCTCAAGGGGAGCCCCATGTAGAGAGCATTACAGTAGTCGAGTCGAGAGGTGACGAGTGCTTGAGTGACTGTGCGTAAGGCACCCCGGTCCAGTAAGGGGCGCAATTGGCGCATCAGGCGTACCTGATGAAACGCCCCCCTGGCCACGGCTGCCACATGATCTTCGATAGACAGCCGGGAATCCAGGACACCCAAATTGCGCGCCCTCTCCACGGGGGCCGGTGTTTCGCCCCCAATGGCCAGAGTTGGAATAATCTGGCTGAACCGGGGCGCCGGAAGCCACAGCCACTCAGTCTTGGACGGGTTGAGCCTGAGTTTGTTACCACCCATCCAGATCCGTACGGCCTCCAATCACCGGGACATAACCTCGACGGCATCGTTGGGGTGGTCTGGGGTGGATATGTACAACTGAGTATCATCAGCGTACAGATGATATCCCACCCCAAAACCACGGATGATCTCACCCAGCGGCTTCATATATGTGTTGAACAGTAGGGGCGAGAGGACCGACCCCTGAGGAACCCCACATATGAGGGGCCTCGAGGCCGACCTCTGCCCCCCTGCCAACACATATTGCGACCGAACAGAGAGGTAGGACGAGAACCACCGCAAAACGGTGCCTCCCAGCCCCAACCCCCCCAGTCGGCGCAATAGGATACCATGGTCGATGGTATCAAAAGCCGCTGAGAGGTCTAATAGGACTAGGATAGAGGAATATCCTCTATCCCGCGCCCTCCAGAGATCATCAACCAACGCGACCAATGCCGTCTCGGTGCTGTGCCCGGGTCGGAAGCCGGACTGGCGTGGGTCTAGATAATCAACTTCCTCCAAGTGTCGCGGAAACTGTTGAGCCACCACACTCTCAACAACCTTCACTAAAAAGTGGAGGTTGGAGACGGGACGATAGTTCTCTAATAATGCTGGATCCAGGGACGGCTTCTTGAGGAGGGGCCTTACTACCGCCTCTTTCAAGACGGCAGGCAAGGACCCCTCACTCAAAGATGCGTTGACAATGCTCTGGAGCCAGCCTCGTGTCGTCTCCCAGGATGCCAGTACAAGCCAGGAGGGACACGGGTCCAATAAACATGTGGTAGCCCTAAGTCTCTTTGACAACTTGTCCATATCCTCGGTGGTAACAAAATCAAACTCCTCCCAAGATGGTGTCACAAGAACAGCCTCGGCCCGCTCGACTGGACCACTCTCGATGGAGGGTAGCTCGTTCCGAATCCGAGTGATTTTCTCCTGCAGATAAATTGCAAATTCCTCTGCTCGACCCTGTAAAGGGGCTTCCCGCGTCCTCTGTTGAAGGAGGGAGCGGGTCACCCCAAACAGGGCGGCAGGGCGGTTATCTGCGGATGCAATAAGAGTGGCACAATACTCACGTTTGGCCACTCTTATCGCCACTAAGTAAGTCCTAATATGGTCTCTCACTAGTGTTCGGTCGGCTTCGGAGTGAGAAGATCTCCATCTGCTCTCTTGTGGCGCTTCATCTCCCTGAGCCCCTCGGTAAACCAAGGAGCCCAGGTGGTTCGTCGCCGCAAGAGAGGCCGCAAGGGCGCGACTCGGTCCAAGGCCCCCGTGGCCGCACTTAACCATGCGGCCACTAGGTCCTCAGTCGAGTCGCGGGGCAAGTCCACAGGAATTGGCCCAAGCTCCCTTTGGAACCTTATCGGGTCCATCAGGAGCCTGGGGCGGAACCATATAGGAATGTCCGGTTCCGCCTCCCCGCAGTGAGGTGCGGCGATCGGAAAGTCGAGCCGAAGGAGAGCGTGATCTGTCCATGACAGGGGCGTGATGACTAGATCCCCTATTCCCAGATCACTACTCCACTGTCCCGAGACGAAGATTAGATCCAGGGTGTGTCCGCCCTCGTGGGTAGGGCCTACAACTACTTGGGTCAGGTCCATGGCTGTCATGGAAGCCATGAACTCCCGAGCTACCCCAGAGGTTTCGCCTGCTGACGGCAGGTTAAAGTCCCCCATGACTAACAGTCTGGGGGTCTCAACCGCCGCCTCGGCTATCACCTCTAGGAGCTCGGGCAGGGCTGTTGTTGTATAGCGAGGAGCCAGGTATAAAACTAACACACCCAACTGCCTCCCTAGGCCCCACTTCACAAGGAGGGACTCGCACCCGGTCGTCTGAGGGATCGTGGTCTCCTTTGGCTCAAGACCTTCCCTAACCATAATCGCCACCCCCCCACCCCTCCCTAGGGCCCTAGGCTGAGGAAAGGCTCGGTATCCTGGTGGGCACATTTCTACGAGGGGATGTCCTCCCTCGTGGCCCAACCAGGTTTCCGTGATACCTACCAGGTCCGGGTCCCCCTCTGACACAAGGTCATGGATGAGGGGGGCTTTTTGTACCACGGACCTGGCGTTGCACAACATCAGCCTAGGGCCCCGGGTCTGTGGTTCTTGCCCACCTAGTCTGCGATGGGAGCATGGGGGGTTGGAGTGCGTGACCACCCATAGCCAGCAGCCGCGGTCCTCCAACCGATGATGTCCACCCCGTCTCCCACCGTCCCTGCCCCTCCCCAAGACCGAACTGATGGAAGATACCTCAGTGGAAACGACCCCCCCCTTCCCCCTCCTCCGTTTCTCTACTTCCGCCAGCCGGTCCTATAGATTGACGCCCCCCCACTTGACTATCCCTGCCCTCCTCCCTGGAACCCCCTAAAATCCGAATTAAAAAATTAAATAAACCCCCCCCCCGAGTTTGCGCTTCGCCCACCTCTCAGGAGCAATAAGTCCATCCTCGAGGTGGGCCCGTGTTAAACTAGGGGGCCAAGCCTGCGAGAGGGTAGACTCCCGCAGGCGAAGGAGAACTGACCTTGAATAAGATAAAAACATTAGACGGCATTGACACTAAAAAAGGGGGGGATCCCCGAAGATGATACACTGCAAGTCCATGATTAAAACAGCGAGCATAAAGGGCCATTATACAATCGATGGTAAAAATGGTAGAAGATGATAAAGATGGTAAAATCGACAATTAATTGATTAAAAGGACAAGTACAAAATATAACAGCGATGGGCAGTTCGGGTAGGTTGAAACATTCTATCTGGAGGAGGGGGGGGGGTAGCAGATGGATCAAGTTAGATCTGTGGACATCAGCCCATCCAATCGGAGAAAAAGTGGTCTAAGTCTCCGCAAAGTCACTGTCTCTGTCCATAGGCTGTATCCACAGATTTTCTTTCCCCTCTCCCGTTGGATCGGAGTACGGGCCACATGGCTAGTTGTAATGCCATGTGGGGCTTTTCCAGCCATTAGCTCTCAGTTCGGTTGTGACGACCGTTCCTCTATACCGTCCATCTCTCCACGGCCCTCCACAGACCTCTTCCCGCATCTCCAGTCCGAAGTCCCATTGATCTTCTTCCGACCATTCCCCGCCCAGCTCCTCCAACACTCCAGTTCCAGCACTGGGTCGGGTTAGGTTGGATAGGGGCCTCATGGGCCGGGTAGTGGGGGGCCGCGCGGGCAGCTGATATCCCCGCGCGGCCTGATGGTCGCTTCCCACCCAACTCAGCCTCCTCCATCTTCGCCCTGGGCGCCCGGCCTACCTCCTCTGCTCGGCCACCTCCAAAGGGCCGCGCCAGGGCCACCGGGGCTGCTCCAAACTCCCATGCTGCTTGATGTTTGGCCCGATGTTCGGCCTGGTGGTCTACGGCCTCGACTCGGTCCTCCCGCCTTTCGCGGCCTCCGGCTCGGCCCTCCTGTCTTCGTCCCAGCCACCCGGCCTACCTCCTCTCCAGCCGGTGCCGAGACGTGGCAGGGCTGCAGGGCCGCTCCGGGCGTCTTGGCACTGCTCCTTCGCTCGCTCGCCCGTCGCCCCCACCGCACACAGACAAAGCGCTCCTCTGCTCTTCTTCGCCCAGACGGCCTGGCCACCCGGCCTACCTCCTCTCCAGCCGGGACCAGGCCGTGCCGGGGCCGCGCCAGGGCCACTCCGGATCGCTCCGGGCGTCTCCACCACTCCTTCGCTCGCCCGTCGCCTCCGTCGTCCCCCGCCGCGATCAGAGTGCTCCGTCATGCCGGTGAACGGCCGGCTAGCAGGACCGGCCCTCCTAGCTGTCCATGGAGGGCCGGGACTAGGCCGCGCCTAGGCCGCGCCAGGGCTGCTCTGGGCCGCTCCGGGCGCCTCCGCTGCTCCTTCGATCACCCGTCGCCCTGTCACCCCCCGGCCGCGAACAAGCGCTTCAGTCAAACCTGCGAGTGGCCAGCTTGCAGGGTCAGCCCTCCTAGATATCTGTGGAGGGCTGGAAACATCCCCTCTGGGCCATAAGGCCCCTGTGTCTTGCCGCGTTCAAGGTAAGGACGCCATATTCCGCGCATGCACAAACTCTTCCCCTGATAAAGCAATGGCCTATGTCAGTGATGGACCTTTTTGTTGTTGCATGCTGAAAGTGCACACGTGCACACGCTTCAGCACTCCCATGTGCTGGCACCCATAATGCAATGTGCGGCCCTGCACATGTGCACACACACCCCTCACCGTACAAGTGTGCATCCACTGCGCATGTGCTGCACCACCCCGCGCCTCCTCGCGCCACCCTGTTTTGGACCAACCTTTGCCAGCGCGAATGGTCTGCCTTTGCAGAGGCAGCAGCAGCTCTTCCTGCTCCTGTCAGCCTTGTGCTCCACGCAGCGTCCAACCAGCCAGCCATGCCAGCCAGCAGTACCATGGAGGAGCAAGCTACCCAGCCTGCTGCTGCTGGCGCAATGCCCTTGTACCAACACTCTTCTCTGGGCATGAGCAGGCCCAGCCCAGCCCAGCCCGCATGCCCCGCCCCTCTCTGGGATTGCAATCTGACTTTCCCTGCTCGGCCTGGCTCCCAACCCCACTGCCAGCCGCTCTTGCCTTACATGGTGGTGGCACCTCCACCTCCTCCTCATGGCTATGCCTTGTAAGCCAAAAGCCCAGCCCAGCGGTGCCCAAGTGAGCACTGTGCATTTTCACCCCAGCAGCACCCAGTGGAGCCACAATCTGCTGCCTGCCACATAAGTGCCAATGAGCAGCCTCACCCGCACTCAGAGGAAAACAGAGGAGCTGGCTGAGCACTGGAAAGGCAGCCCACTTGCCTTTGTATCTCATGCAGTGGCAGGAAGCCGGGCATTGCCGGGGCTCTCAAAGCGACTCAGTGGTCTTCGCCCTTCTCGAGCAGGGCTGGTGAAGACAGCAGTCTCCCAAGTAATAGTGTGGTGGTTGGCAATCTCTGAGTACTGCAGCTTGAGCCCAGCTTGACTGTGTCCACACCACACATACAGTATCACACCACGCACCCTAGTTTGCAAATGCGGCCCTTGTCGCCTGAAGTCCTTGTTGCCCAAGTGCCTGAAATCTGTCATGCTGGACGCTACCCAGAGCACAAGACTGGTAGGAGGAGGAGGTGGAGCTGTCCAGTCGCTTCTTCCCCCCTCCCTGCCCTGCTGCACCATCTCCCCAAGCCGGCTGGTCGCTCCTACCCTTCCCTGCACCTGCCACTGTTCTACTGCAGCATCGCTTCCTCTCCCCCCCCAAAACCACTTCAGACTCATGCCAAATTAGGCAGAGGGAGGGGGATGGTAAAGAAGACTCGCCCCGAGTCCCTATGGGGAGAGGGAGCGGTTTACAAATATTAAATTGAATTGAATTGAATTGAAGAGTTGGTGGCTGGGTGCACGAGGATTCCCAACCCTTCTTTTTCTCCCTCTAGCATTGAAGCCAGCCAACTTCTTGCCCCCAACCACACTTTCCTACCCTGTTTGTTTTCATTTCATGGTCGGAGAGAAGAGGAGCAAGAGCAGGCAGGCCTGCAAGGGGCAGGGGGAGGGGATGAACTTTCCCAGTGCAGTGTTCCTGAATGGGAAGTGCTGGCCTCAACACTAACTCACCAGCAGGCTTTTCTCCCATTTTAAAAGAAACAAAAGCCTGAGAACGATCTCCTGATCACCCTTGAAGATCACATTGTTATCAATGCATGGAAGGGGGGTGAAGATGGGAGGCAGGAGGAGACAAAGCCTTTCCTTGTCACAATTTCTTGGAAGAAAAGTAAAGGCAACGAAAGGGACCCCCGAAAACCTTAAGAGAGGAAGAGCAGCAAGGCAAGAGAGAGATCCTTCCTGGGTTCCCCAATATTTTCCCGGAGCCTTTAATGGCTCATTGACAGAGGGGGTGGGGGCAGGAACCTGCAGGAATTAAAACATGTTTCTCCCTTTTCACATCCAGAGAAATATAATATTCTGCCTTTTTATTTATTTTTTTATTTATGGCTTTACCTTTTTATTACCTGCTAAATTTCTTACTTTTGCTGGAAGTTACGCCCGTTGTTCTATCTCCTTATGCACTAGATTGTTAATACCTGTCTCTGCCCTGGGGTGTTTCTAATTTGGATCTGCCAACAGAAGCTGGCTAATTCTTAAAGATCCAAACTCTTCTATATCTATCTTGATCTCCCAGCCCACGCTGGCATATTTTTAAAGGTCAAGATGTATAGAGACAATGTATAGCGATGTTACTCCACACATTGTTTGCATTCGGCCAGGGTTCTAGGTTGGATCTCCCAGCAGGCGCTGGCATATTTTTAAAGATCCCAACTCTTAGGTCTCCCAGCAATCGCTGGCATTTTTTTAAAGACCAAGGTTTATGGAGACTTTCATTAACACATCATTTGCATCTGGGTGGGACTCTTGAGATTTACTTTTCTTTTTAAAGACAACTATTACTGCTGCAACACCTTTTTAACATATCCCTGTGGACTTCGCAGTCACTTTGGGGAAGAAACTCAGGTAGAGCTCCTCTTCAGTTCATCTGATGGTGGTCAGAAAATCAGCAAATTTGTTGACAAAAATCTAAATCAAAACTGCCTTCTGGAGGCCAGGCTTCTACCTTAGGACTAATAAAGTAGTTGGACAGATAGATGGTGCAGAGTTTTTACTCAGGTTGAAGGCAAACCTCTAGTAGGAATTCCCTTCATATCGTACATGCACACACAAGGCAACACTCCTACTCCTCCCCCCCAAAAGGGAAAAAAATTATCTACTCACCTAGCAGGATACAATCTTCCAGGGCTGAAAGACATGAGAACAAGGTCCCCTCCCCCACAGAAAAGGCATTGTTGGAGGATTAAGAGGTGGGGGTGGGCGGGTGGTGGTGGTAGATAGCTTGCAGGCACAGTTTGAAAAATAAAAACATCAGTTACTAAACAGATAAACTGGTAACATTATGAGGATATCACAGATGAGAAATGGGATCTGGATTCACATGCTTCAGGAAAGGGATGAACAGGTAAAATCATTTAAACACACAATAAATGCAAGGACGAAACTTTTCTTGTAAATAAACTTAAAACATTCTCTGGGTTGTTACTTTAAGGTACAAGGAAGAAAGGAAGAATATTTCTCTTTACTCTGTTTCTGTTGGCCACACAGATGCAAAGTAAAAACTCCCCTCAACCTTTACTCAGTTTTCTGGGCCCCAACAAACTGAGCAAAGGCAATTTCTGCCAGTTTACTCTTTTCTTTCTTTGAACAATTTAAAATTCCTGTCTTTTTGGACTGGAGACATTTTATAGTTACAATTACCTTGAGGGTGCACCAGGGGTGGGTTCCTACCGGTTCGCACCGGCTCGCGGCAGCCGGTTGGTCAAATTTACTGATCCGGAGAGATCCGGTTGGACCGGAGGACCCGGAAGTAATGTCTGGAACGCCTGGCTGGCTCCGTCCCTCGCATCTTGATCGCTCCTGGCCTGTCTGCACTAAACTAGCCCAGCCCGATGCTCACTGATTGGTTGGCATCCAGCCAATCAGTGAGCGGGCTGGAGGTGACCATTTAAAAGCATGGCGCCAACATGCAACACTTTGATCCACCTTCCAGCAGCTTGCTGCTTACTGTAGGTAAGCAACTTCGCTTAGGGGGGCAGCGGGAGGCTAGCTTATGCCAGTTCGGGTGGGGAAGGTCTTCCTGGCCTTGCCTCCCGAAAGCCGTGAGCTGGCATAGCCACGTGGCCAAAATGTGCGGTGGCTTCGCACATGGTGCGGGGGTAGGGGCTACTGTCGCTAGCCATGAGGCGCTAAAAGCGCTGGCCGGTGGTGGGAAGGGGTGCGGAGGAGCGCCCAGGATGCGTGCAAAGTTCGCACACGTCCTCCTGCACTCTTCCGTCCCCCTGCGCTCTTTCGTGCCCCTTCCCAAGGCCAGCCAGCTTTAAAATCACTGAAATCGCTGGCCGGAGATGGGAACAGGCGCACAGGAGCACCCAGGACGCCTGCAAAGTTTGCATGCGTCCCCCTGCGCTCTTCCATCCCCCTGTGCTCTTTCGTGCCCCTTCCCAAGGCCAGCCAGCTTTAAAATCACTGAGATCGCTGGCGGAGATGGGAACGGGCGCGGAGGAGCGCCCAGGACGCATGCAAAGTTCACACACGTCCCCCTGCGCTCTTTCGTGCCCCTTCCCAAGGCCAGCCAGCTTTAAAATCACTGAAATCGCTGTCTGGAGATGGGAACAGGCGCGGAGGAGCGCCCAGGACGCGTGCAAAGTTCGCACATGTCCCCCTGCACTCTTCTGTCCCCCTGCGCTCTTTCGTGCCCCTTCCCAAGGCCAGCCAGCTTTAAAATCGCTGAAATCGCTGGCCAGAGATGGGAACGGGCACGGAGGAGCGCCCAGGACGCGTGCGAACTCCGCGCCCCTTCCCATCTCTGGCCAGCGATTTTAAAATCACTAAAATCACTGGCCGGTGGTGATGCGAAGGGGCGCCCAGGACACGTGTGTCCACACCCCCGCTCTGTGTTCCAAGCCATCGTTTAAGTATTAAATACAATATTTGAGGATCATTACAATGCTAAATGTAAGTTTTATAATGGTGATAATAAATGTGCTTACTTCTGAATAGACTTGTCTGCAGGAAAAATGCTGCTCTGTTGCAGAAAATCAGGAGACTCGGAGAATGAGATCGAGATAAGCCTTTTATTTTTGGCCAAAGGTCTGAGCAGAAATAAGTTTTGCTAACACCTGGACAAAGATCCATAGAAAAAGCAGGTTCTTATATATCTTTCAAAGAGCAGTTTTGAACATGAAAATACCATTTCTATTGGTTACCTTGAGGACCAAGCCTTGTAAGGAGTTGGAGTCTTTACTTCTCCTTTTGTCTTAAGCCATACGTGTCTCTAAATGAACTTTAACTTAACCTTGTGGTTTTGTAAGAACTATTGAACTCTGTGGTTAGGCACTTACTTTCCTGTTCTTTTGCAAGGAGCAACGGTCTATGTCTCCTTTTAATATAGAAGTAAAAGGGTCCCTAAGAGGCTGTCTAGCCTGACCCAGTAGGTTTCATGTTTAATGTCCAATTCTCACTTTACGTCCTGCCTTAGCTCTGTGATGTTAATTCAAAGCCCACTAATAGGAAGATTCACAGTAGAAAAAATGTGCTGTATTTAGAACTTCTTACTTTCTTATTTGTAAATAAATCATTGGATGTTGCTTGTTTATTTAAATGATTTATGTGGCCACCTATCTTCGGATTGGGACTCTGAACTTTTACCGATTAAATTAAATGAGAAAAGTATGTCAGCTTTACCCATATAAGTTATTCGCATGAAAAATGCTGAGTTTCAGGGCTTTCCTCTTTGGCAAATTGATTGGTTTTTACGCCTTCAAACCCCCCCCCCCCCCAATAGGAATAACAAAACATCTGGCATCCTTCACCTGCATACTATGCTTGTTTGCAAGCTTATAAAAGACATATGAATTTCCAGCACTTCATATCTGGGAAACTGCTTTTAATATCAAAAATAGAATTGGAAATTACCACAATGTTACAGAAAGAGGTGGCAGGAGAAGACACCAAAGAACCAACACTCTGCGATGTAATGAAAGAAATACAAGAAATGCGGAAAGACTTAATGAACTTAAGAATAGAATTGTTGGAGACACAAAGAACCACAACAGACAACAAACAGAAGATTGGAGTGTTGGAGGAGGGGGCAGTCGAGATGAAAGAACCAGCCGTTGGTTAAAAACGGTCGGGTGCCACAACCCTCGCAGGCTAGGTGGCCAGGGAATACAGAGCCAGGGTCTGCGGCTGATGTTTTGCAACGCCAGGTCCGTTGTCAACAAAGCCCCCCTCATTAGTGACCTTGTGTCAGAGGGGGAGCCGGACCTGGTAGGAATTGCGGAGACCTGGTTGGGCCACGAGGGAGGTCATCCCCTCGTTGAAATGTGCCCACCAGGCTACCGCGCATTTCATCAGCCGCGGGCCCTAGGCAGGGGTGGTGGGGTAGCGGTCATTATCAAGGAAGGCCTGGAGCCGAGAGAGACCATTGTGCCGCAGACCTCCGGCTGTGAGTCCCTTTGCATGAAGTGGGGCCTAGGGAGGCAGTTGGGCTTGCTGGTTGTATACCTGGCTCCCCGCTATGTAGCAGCAGCCCTGCCCGAGCTCCTGGAGGTGATCGCCACGGTGGCAGTGGAGACCCCCAGACTTATAGTTATGGGGGACTTTAATCTGCCATCGTTGGGCGAATCATCCGCGGTAGCTCGGGAGTTCATGGCTTCCATGACGGCCATGGACCTGACCCAAGTAATTCAAGGCCCCACTCATGAGGGTGGACATACGCCGGACCTCATCTTCGTCTCGGGCCAATGGAAGAGTGATCTGGGTACAGGGGACATAGACATCATACCCTTGTCATGGTCAGACCACTCACTTCTCCGACTCGACTTTCCGACCGCTGCTCCCCTCCGCGGGGAGGCGGAACCAGAGTTACCAATCTGGTACCGCCCCAGGCGCTTGATGGACCCGGATGGGTTCCAGACAGCGCTTGGGCCATTTCCTGTATCCCTGACCCGCGCCCCGATGGAGGACCTCACGGCCGCATGGAATAGTGCGGCCGTGGGAGCCTTGGATCGGGTCGCGCCCTTGCGGCCTCTCTCGCGGCGGCGAACCACCCTGGCTCCTTGGTTTACTGAGGGGCTGCGGGTGATGAAACGCCGCAAGAGATGCCTAGAGAGAAGATGGAGGGCTAGCCGCTCTGAATCTGACCGGACACAGGTGAGAGCCCATTTACGGACTTACATTGTGGCGCTGAGGGTGGCCAAACGTCATCATTGCGCCACCCTCATAGCATCCGCAGAAAACCGCCCTGCCGCCCTGTTTAGGGTGACCCGTTCCCTCCTTCAACAGAGGGAGCGGGAAGCCCCGTTACAGGGTAGGGCAGAGGAATTTGTGATTTTTCTGCAGGAGAAAACCGCCCAGATACAGAGTGAGCTAGCCACCATTCATGGCCCAGTGGGATGCCACGAGGGAGATCTTGTTTGGGAGGAGTTTGACCCCGTTACTTCCGAGGATATGGACAGGTTACGTGGGCGACTGCGAGCCACCACATGTTCATTGGACCCGTGCCCCTCCTGGCTTGTACTGGCATCCTGGGAGGTGACACGAGGCTGGCTCCAAGAGGTTATCAACGCATCCTTGAGTGAGGGTTCCTTGCCTGCCTCCCTAAAAGAGGCTATGGTGAGGCCCCTCCTCAAGAAGCCCTCTTTGGACCCAGCTCTTTTGAACAACTACCGTCCAGTCTCCAACCTTCCCTTCTTGGCGAAGGTTGTTGAGAGTGTGGTGGCACAACAGTTTCCCCGTCACCTGGAGGAAGTTGACTATCTAGATCCGCGCCAGTCCGGCTTTCGGCCCGGGCATAGCACCGAGACGGCATTGGTCGCGTTGGTAGATGATCTCTGGAGGGCCAGAGATGGGGGATGTTCTTCCATCCTGGTCCTATTAGACCTCTCAGCGGCTTTCAATACCATCGACCATGGTATCTTATTGCATCGGCTGGGGGGGTTGGGGGTGGGAGGCACCGTGTTGCGGTGGTTCTCCTCCTACCTCTCTGGCCGATCGCAATTTGTGCGTGCAGGAGAGCAGAGGTCGACCCCGAGACCACTCACATGTGGAGTGCCTCAGGGGTCGGTCCTCTCGCCTCTCCTGTTTAACGCATATATGAAGCCGCTGGGTGAGATCATCCGTGGTTTTGGGGTAGAGTACCACCTGTACGCTGACGACACCCAGCTGTACATATCTACCCCAAACCACCCCAACGATGCCGTAGCGGTGATGTGCCAGTGCCTGGAAGCCGTGCGGATCTGGATGGGAAGTAACGGACTTAGGCTCAACCCGACCAAGACCGAGTGGCTGTGGTTTCCGGCTGCCCGATTCAACCAGCTTTCTCCAACGCTGGCCATAGGGGGCGAACATCTTGCCCCTGTGGATGGGGCGCGCAATTTGGGTGTCCTCCTGGATACCCGGCTGTCTATGGAAGAGCAAGTGACAGCCGTGGCCAGGAGGGCGTTTTACCAGGTTTGCCTGGTTCGCCAATTGCGCCCCCTATTGGATCGGGACGCCCTTCGCACAGTCACTCATGCCCTCGTGACATCCCGACTGGACTATTGTAACTCTCTCTACATGGGGCTCCCCTTGAGGTGCACCCGGAGGCTTCAGTTAGTTCAGAATGCAGCCGCGCGAGCAATTATGGGCACCTCTAGATTTGCCCATGTAACACCGCTCTTGCGCGAGCTGCACTGGCTACCTGTCGTCTTCCGGGTGCGCTTCAAGGTGTTAGTCATCATCTTCAAAGCGCTCCATGGCTCGGGACCTAGCTATCTGCGAGATCGGATCCTGCCCCACACATCCTCACGACCGATTCGCTCCCACAGAGAGGGGCTTCTCCGGGTGCCGTCCACTAGACTTTGTCAGCGGGCGACGCCCAGGGGAAGGGCGCTCTCTGTGGCGGGCCCGGCCCTCTGGAACGACCTTCCCCCTGATATTAGAACGACCACCGACCTCCGCTCCTTCCGTGTAAAACTGAAGACCCATCTCTTTCGACTGGCCGGCCTTGAATAGTTCTCTCTGTCTTTTAACGATAAAGTTTAATGGTTTTTTAATTGTATTTTTAGCACGGGTAATTTATTTAATTCTATTTTAGTAATGTTTGTATTATTGTATATTGTTTTAATTATGCCTGTGCACCGCCCCGGGTCCCTGTGGGGAGAGGGTGCGGTTAATAAATTCTAATTTATTATTATTATTATTATTATTAGATAAGCGAATTGCAAAAGGAAAATGTAGAACTTTCTGGACATATGTCTAAGTTTGAATTTGAAAGAATGTCTTTTTTCCTTAGATTTCAAAATATTCCTGAAAGAGAGGGGGAGGACCTCAGAGACCTGATGAGTACAATTTTAGCAGATTACATTAAAAAAAAACAAAGAATATCTTCGGGGGGAAATAGACCTGATTTATAGAATTAACTCAGCATATGCCAGAATAAATGAAGTACCCAGAGAGATTCATATTAAATTTTTAAGAAGGTCCACGAGGGATGAGATACAAAGGGCACAACGAGAGGAGCCTTTGAAGTATCAACAAAAAGACATTAACATATTGAAGCAAATTCCAAAAAAGATTAGAAAAACAAGAAGGAAGCACTCCTTCTTGTCCAAAAAATTATATAAAAACGGAATCTGGTTCAAATTCTGGTTCCTGAAACGGATGTTAATATGAAACAAAGATTGAATGTATGAACTTTAAAATGTGATATATATGTATCTCTAACCACCATTTAATTAATTATATTTTGTACGAAGACCCAGGTGCAACCACCAACCCTGACATGGAAGCTCCAAAATATTTTCTATGAACCCTACATACCCCTTTCCTTTTCTATAACTTGTAAAACCAATAAAATTGTTTTTTCAAAAAAAAAATAGAATTGGAGTATTTTTTTTACTTTGATACACTATTTGCCTTGTTTTAATTTTATTATACTGTACTGTGCACTGTACTGTACTATACTATACTATAATACTAATAATATTAATACCACATTATTATTTTTTAAACATTTATGCTGTCCATCTCACTGATGCAGTGACTCTTGGGTGGCTTATAGTTTATTATGACTTTATATACATAATCTAACACCTTTCTAATGTTATTTTATATTTCTTTTTCCCAATAAAATATTGTTGCTTGGGATAACACAATTAATTATAAAATCATAAAATATTTATTCAATAGAAACTATGTTGAACTTTTTCAGGGTAAATTTTCAGAGCATTTTTCTACATATATTTTTAGGTATAGTTAAAGGTATATATTTATGCATAGGAAATCACTTTTTATCTGGAAATCAGTGGCCCTTGGCTGATGTCAAAAAAATGTAAGTTGCGCGTGTGAAGGGAAAAGTCCTCATTCTCAAGGCGAGCCCTCTGTACATGCTCAGGGGCACCGTTCTAAAATAGGAACGTGGCCGGAAGGTCCGGGTGGGGGTTGGAGGTGGGCGCTCTGTACATGCCCAGGGGTATCACTTTGCAAGCCCCCTCTCTCCAGCCTTGCCTAGGTTGTCCCTTCTTCCTCCAGTCTGGTAAGTTTACCTGTCCTGCTGCCTCTTGCCTGCCTGTTCCCTGCTGCATCCATCTCATCGGTGAGCTGCTGATTCTGCCTGCTGGTAAGTGACCCGGGTTTGTTTTCTTTTATTCTTTTAATGGTTTTTTAAAGATTATTTTATTTATTGTGCATAGAATTTTTAAAAATTGTTTTACTTAAAAGTATTGAGTAGAGAATTTTTAAAAATGGTTTACTTCAATTTATTGTGTTATTCTACCCTTAAAATGTTTACATTTTAAATTATTACAAGGAATATCTTAAAATGGTTTCAGTATAAATTATTGCTGGTAGAATACCTTGAATTTGCTTCATTTTAAATTACTGTGTGTGGAATAGTTAACAATGGTTTTTAAGGATTTTTTTATTTATAGAATATATTTTTTTACATTATTTTAGGGATTTTTAAATTTGTTTATAAAATATATTTACTACATGAAAGGTTATTCCTTTTTGCAAATGTTTTCTTTGAGATGCAATATGTTGCTTTTAAGTGTTCAGACCAGGTTTATGTGTCTCAAAGTGGCTGCTTTTCTATGGGCCGGCGGGGTTGGTGCAAGGCAGCTTTGCCAGAAAGAGTGTGTTTCACCCTGGTTGTCTAGGTAATTCTTAGGTGGTTGCTGGTTCTGTGAGCTTGTGTGTCATTTATAATTTCCCACAATGCCTTGATGGTTTTTATTCCACTGGCTTTGTCTTTCCTGTCCCCAAGGTTAGGGGAAAAAACTGGTTTCATTTTCAGTCTTTGGGGGGGGGGGGGAGGATACTTATTTTTTGATGTTTTCCTGACACTGTCATAGTTTGCGTGGGTGTGTTATGTCCCGCAGCAGTTGTACACATCAATAATGATCAAATACTACTAATATTTCCTTATACATTTTAGTGACCTTTCCTTACATAATTGGTGTTGTCTTTCATACTTTGGATTTCTATTTTCTGTTACTTAGCAATTGCTAAAACAAATCCCACATGAAAAAATATTCAGAGCCTTCTTGATTTTAATTGTCACTTTATTTATTCCTGCACATTGTAATATTTATTTATTTTCATATCTCTGTTTTTCCACTGTTGTGCAAACATAATTCCAGCAGCTGCTAACGTGTGAAATTAAATATATAAAATATTTCTGGTTTTAATTCCATATCTTGCTTTACCATTGCTTCTAACCACTAACCACTCCCACCCGGTCACATGGTCGGCAAGCCACTCCCACCCGGTCACATGGTCGGCAAAGCCACTCCCACCCGGTCACATGGTCGGCAAAGCCACTCCCACCCCGTCACATGGTCGGCAAAGCCACTCCCACCCCGTCACATGGTCGGCAAGCCACTCCCACCCGGTCACATGGCCGGCAAGCCACTCCTACCCAGTCACATGGCCAGCAAGCCACTCCCACAAAGCAGGCCACACCCACAGAATAGGTTCCAAAAATTTTGAAACCCACCACTGGGGTGCACAAAGACTTAGACACACATATACACAAGGACAAGGAGAAAATAAGAAGGGGAAAAAGAACTCTCAGGTTTATACACCCTAGTCATTCCCAGCACAAATCTGTTAAATTAGGGAAGGCACAAATCTTAACAAACAAACCACGTGGTTACATAGAAGACAGAGAAAGAGACAAACAGACAACAGAAAAGAACAGAAACCAACATTTTCCCTTTTCTTTTAAGTACCCTTATGTAGCCAAATTAGTTTTCCTGTATCATCTTTCAGCAAACCCCATTTCTCACACTTCTGGCACCCGCGAGCTAATGCTTTCCATGACCCTTTACATGTAAGGCTCACTTTGGCCTAGCCGGGTGACCACACACCTTAAGTTTCAGGGGAAAAAAGATTCTGGGAAGGACTTCGATTCTGCCAGAAGTATTCGGCCCTTCTCTCAGGGAATCACCTGGGTTTTGCGGATCAAAAAGATAATTTGTGAGGACTTCTGCCCCTCTGCAGTGAGTACCAGGCACCTCTACTCTTTTCCACTCTTTTCTACTCTTTTGGGCCTTTGCTTTTTTGCTTTCACAGGACAAAAGCAACAACAGATTTTGGGCATTATCTGCATGATAAAATCAATCAGATTCGGGACGGGTTCGCCTCTGACTGAATTAGTTCAGACGGGTTGACTGAGGCAGGTCCAGAAAATGTTATCTGGGAGGAGTTCGATCCTGTGACTCCTGAGGACATGGACAGGATATTGGGGCGGTTGAACGCCACCACATGTTGATTGGACTCGTGTCCCTCCTGGTTGGTACTGTCCTCCCGGGAGGTTACACGAGGCTGGCTCCAGAGAATTGTCAACACTTCTCTGAGTGAGGGGTTTTTGCCGGCCGCCTTGAAAGAGGCGGTGGTGAGACCCCTCCTCAAGAAGCCCTCTCTGGATCCAGCTGTTTTGGCCAACTATCGTCCTGTCTCCAACCTTCAGTGTATTGCGAAGGTTGTTGAGAGTGTGGTGGAATGGCAGCTCCCTCAGTACCTGGATGAAGCTGTCTATCTGGACTCGTGCCATTCTGGCTTCCGGCCTGGACACAGCACGGAGACGGCATTGGTCGCGTTGGTCGATGATCTTTGGAGGGCTCGGGATAGGGGGTGTTCCTCTATCCTGGTCCTGTTAGATCTCTCAGCAGCCTTTGATACCATCAACCATGGTATCATGCTGCACCGGTTGGAGGGGTTAGGGGTGGAGGGCACCGTTTTACGGTGGTTCTCCTCCTATCTCTCTGATCAGTCACAGTTTGTGTTGGCAGGGGGGCAGAGGTCGACGTCGAGGCGCCTCACTTGTGGGGTTCCACAGGGGTCGGTCCTCTCGCCCCTCCTGTTCAACATTTATGTGAAGCCGTTGGGTGAGATCATCCGTGGCTTTGGGGTAGAGTTCCATCAGTACGCTGATGATACTCAGCTGTACATCTCTACCCCGGGCCACCCCAACGATGCCGTGGAAGTGATGTCCCGGTGTCTGGAGGCCGTGCGAGTCTGGATGGGGAAGAAGGTTGATGTTGTGCAATGTCAGGTCCGTTATCAACAAGGGCCCCCTCATCCATGATTTGGTATTAGAGGGGGAGCTGGACCTGGTGGGCGTTACGGAAACCTGGCTGGGCCACGAGAGGGGAGTGCCCCTCGTTGAAATGTGCCCGCCAGGCTACCGGGCATTTCATCAGCCACGAGCCCAAGGCCAGGGTGGGAGGGTGGCGGTTATTGTAAAGGAGGGCCTAGCTCTGAGGGAGACCGCTGTACCGCAGATAGCCGGCTGTGAAGCTCTGGGTGTGAAATGGGGCCCTGGGAGGCAGTTGGGCTTGCTGATTATGTACCTGGCTCCCCGCTACGTCTCAGCAGCCCTGCCCGAGCTCCTCGAGGTGATAGGGGAGATGGCAGCTGAGACCCCCAGGCTATTAGTCATGGAGGACTTCAATCTGCCATCAGTAGGTGAAACCTCTGAGACAGCTTGGGAGTTCATGGCCTCCATGACGGCCATGGACCTGACCCAAGTAATTCACGGTTCCACTCATACTGGGGGCCACACGCTGGACCTTGTTTTTATCTCTGGCCAGTGGAGGAGTGATCTGGGATTAGGGGATTTAACAGTTACACCCCTGTCATGGACAGATCACTCTCTCCTTCGACTAGACTTTCCAACCGCTTCACTCCACCGCAGGGAGGCGGAACCGTAAATACCACGATGGTTCCGCCCCAGGCTCCTGATGGACCCAGAGAGGTTCCAGAGGGAGCTTGGGCCAATACCTGGGACCCTGACCCATGACTCGACCGAGGACCTAGTGGCTGCCTGGAATAACGGGGCCGCTGGGGCCCTGGACCGGGTCGTGCCCTTGCGGCCTCTCACGCGGTGCCGAACCACATCGGCTCCTTGGTTTTCCGAGGAGCTGAGGGCGATGAAGCGCTGCAAGAGATGCCTAGAGAGCACTTGGAGATCCACTTGCGCCGAATCTGACCGAACACGTGTTAGGTCCCATTTGAGGACCTACTTCGTGGTGATAAGAGCGGCGAAACGCAATTATCTCGCCGCCCTTATCTCATCCGCAGATAACCGCCCTGCCGCCCTGTTTAGAGTAACCCGCTCCCTCCTTCAACAAAGGCAGCGGGAAGCTCCCCTACAGGGTCATGCAGAGGAATTTGGACATTATCTGCAGGATAAAATCGCTCTGATACGGAGCGAATTGTCCTCCAATGAGGTTAGTCTGGGCGGGCAAACGGAGGCAGGCCTTGAGACAGTTTTGTGGGAAGAGTTTGACTTTGTGACTCCAGATGACATGGACAGGTTGCTGGGGCGGCTGAATGCTACCACATGTTTATTGGACCCGTGTCCCTCCTGGCTGGTACTGGCCTCCCGGGAGGTCACACAAGGCTGGCTCCAGGAAATAGTGAATGCCTCTTTTGTAGCGGCAAAAACCAGGCTCACCACAGACTGGTTCGAATAGAGGAACGAGAGACCACAAAGATCAGATAACAGGAGTTTATTGACGCGTCAAGAGTTCAGAGTGCTCTCGCACTAAAGACTGAACTGCCTGGGCAACGCCCAGGGAGTTAGTTTTATACCTTCGTCCTTAATACAGAAACACATATGGATAAAAGCAGAAGTTAACTTTGGAATAGTACAGAAACAGAAGTTAATAGCAAAAATTAATACGTGTCCTATAAATGCATAGTCATTTGTTTAATGCCAGCTATAGTTCCCATATAGGGTTTACACCTCCCCTTCTCCCCCAGTTACTTCCTCTTTCCATCTCTTGAAGCAAGGTTTCAGCAATATTTGTAATACTTTGAGAACTTTTAAGAACAGAGAAGTACACCCACACATCTTGCCCAAGCTGTCCAAAGGGCAAGCGGGCAAATCTCCCAAGGGGTCAGGGATGATCCTGGATCCAGGGACAACCAGGGATTGGGGTCCCTGGCCCCTCTGCCACACTTTGAGTGAGGGGTTTCTACCGGCTGTCTTGAAAGAGGCGGTGGTGAGACCCCTCCTCAAGAAGCCTTCCCTGGACCCAGCATTGTTGGTTAATTATTGTCCGGTCTCCAACATTAGCTTTCTTGCTAAGGTTGTGGAGAGTGTGGTAGCACAACAGTTCCCCCGACACCTGGAGGAAACCGTCTATCTAGACTCGCACCAGTCCGGCTTCAGGCCTGGGCACAGCACAGAGACGGCATTGGTCGCGTTGGTAGATGATCTCTGGAGGGCCCGGGATAGGGGTTGTTCCTCTCTCCTGGTCCTATTAGACCTCTCAGCGGCTTTCAATACCATCGACCATGGTATCTTATTGCACCGGCTGGAGGGGTTGTGATTGAGAGGCACCGTATTGCGGTGGTTCTCTTTCTACCTCTCTGACCGGTCGCAATTTGTGTTGACAGGAGGGCAGAGATCGACTTCGAAGCCCCTCACATGTGGGGTGCCTCAGGAGTCGGTTCTCTCGCCCCTCCTGTTCAACACCTATATGAAGCCGCTGGGCGAGATCATCCGTGGCTTTGGGGTAGAGTACCATCAGTACGTTGATGATACTCAGCTGTAAATCTCTACCCCTTACCACCCCAACGATGCCGTTGAAGTGATGTCCCGGTGTCTGGAGGCCGTGCGGGTCTGGATGGAGAGGAACAAACTTTGACTCAACCCGTCCAAGTGGCTGTGGTTTCTGCCATCTTGATATAGCCAGTTAGTTCCATCTCTGGCTATCGGGGGCGAGTCATTAGCCCCCGCGGAAAGGGCCCGTGACTTGGGCGTCCTCCTGGACTCTCGGCTGTTCTTGGACGACCATGTGACGGCCATGGCCAGGAGGGCTTTTCATCAGGTTTACCTGATACGCCAGTTGCGCCCCTTTCTAGACCGGGACGCCCTACGCACGGTCACCGAAGCCCTCGTTATTTCCCGCCTGGACTACTGCAATGCTGTCTACATGGGGCTCTCCTTGAGATGCACCCAGAGACTCCAGTTAGTGCAGAATGTGGCCGCGCGGGGGATTCTGGGAGTCTCACGGTACTCCCGTATAACACCTCTCCTGTGCGAGCTGCACTGGCTGCCTGTGGTCTTCCGGGTGCGCTTCAAGGTGTTAGTTACCATCTTTAAAGCGCTCCATGGCACGGGTCCTGGTTATTTGCGAGACCGCATCCTACCACACACCTCCCTTCGACCTGTCCGCTCCCACAGAGAGGGCCTCCTCAGGGTGCCGTCTGCCGGTCAATGCCGGCTGGCGACCCCCAGGGGAAGGGCCTTCTCTGTGGCGGGTCCGGCCCTCTGGAACGACCTGCCCCCCGACCTTCCCACCATCACAGACCTACGCCTCTTCCGGCGGATGCTTAAAACACATTTTTTCCATCTGGCTGGCCTGGCATAGATTAATGGTATAATTTTAAATTTAATATTTTAATTGTTTTAATCTATTTTTAGCACAGTTTTAACTATTTAATTCTATTTTACACTGTGTGTACTTGCTGTGGGTTTTTATTTTTCTGTGCACCGCCCTGAGTCCCACCAGGGAGAATAGGGCGGTATATAAATCCGAAAAAATAAAATAAATAAAATAAAATAAATAAATATCAGGTCCCCCTTATACGCCAGTTGCCCCCCTTTCTGGATCGTGATGCCTTACACACAGTCACTCAAGCTCTCATCACCTCACACCTGGACTATTGTAATGCTCTCTACATGGGGCTTCCCTTGAGGTGCACCTGGAGGCTCCAGTTAGTTCAGAATGCGGCCGCGCGGGGGATTTTGGGAGCATCTAGATGCTCCCATGTGACACCTCTCCTGCGTGAGCTGCACTGGCTGCCTGTGGCTTTCCGGGTGCGCTTCAAGATATTAGTGACCACCTTTAAAACGCTCCATGGCAAGGGACCTGGTTATCTGCAAGACCGCCTCCTGCTGCCAAATACCTCCCACCGACCAGTTCACTCTCACAGAGAGGGCCTCCTCAGGGTGCCGTCGGCCAGACAATGTCAGCTGGCGACCCCCAGGGGGAGAGCCTTCTCTGTGGCAGCCCCTGCTCTCTGGAATGACCTACCGCCTGAATTACGTACTATCCCAGACCTACGTCTCTTCTGTTGGGCCCTGAAGACACACCTACTTCATGCAGCCGGCCTGTCATAGCCTTGTTTTAACTGGGTTTTTAGTATTGGTTTTAAATTACGGGACGAATTATTTAATATATTTTAATATGTATTCTTTTTTGGTTTTCTGTTTTTACTGTGGCTGTTCACCGCCCTGAGTCCCGGGAGGGAGAAGGGCGGTATATAAATTACATCAAATAAATCAAATAAATAAACAAACAACAACAACAACAAAATTTCATTCACTTTTCCATCCATTTTCACACACACACTCTCTTTTTGCTAACAGAAGGTCCTGTGCTCTGGCCTGACCCTAATACTTTCCAGGCTCTCTTGGTAAAACATACAGAGGAACCAAGATCCAGCTGTGATTGAGAGAAAGATTTCATCATCACTCACACACATGCATGCATACACACATTTCCCATGGTTTGCCATGCTTTAAAATTAAATTTTAGAGAATTAAAATTTAGAGGTACTCACCTTCTTTCCAGGCAGCCTTTGAGCTCAAAGTCAAAACCCCTTTAAAGCCTAGATCCAAATGGCTAAAGACCAGGTAATCCACCCACAGACTCAATGGGGTCTGTGCCGGCACGGGTTTTTTTTTTTACCTGGGCCATATCCATTGGTTAGGCTAGCTTGGAGTCCCATCTGTGGGTCGCCAATTGATTAAAGGAATGTCCTTCTGGGTTCGGCTCCAAGTGGGGAAAAAGACACTGGAAACATGGAGGCTGCTTGGAAAGATGGTTTAATGGTGGACAGGACCACAGGGCTTGAGTCCTGAACAGAAAAGGTGATCACATGCTTCAATGTTGGTGGGGAGGAAGAGAAGTGCCGAGGGAGGGGCTTGCAGGGCTTTTCATAAACTGTTTGGCCCCCACCTATCTGTTTCCTGTTCCTGTGTAAGAAATGTATTCTGATTGGTTGTAAGGCTCCCATGGGGCCATGTAGCTATGTGGTTTTTGGGTTTTTTCTTATAAACAAGCTATTCTTGTTTCTAATATCCTGGCTAGTGGTTTTAAGATGCTAACTTCTGTCTCGCTGTTAATGTGCAGCCCCCCCCCCTTCCTATTGCAGAGCATAATAAAAGAACAAACAGTTTTTTCTGAGGCAGCTCCCCTGTGACCTCCCTCCTTCTTCAGTGAGAGAGGACAGGAAGGAGCAAAGCTCTTAATTGTCAAGGCAAATAAATGAAGACAAGAGAAAATGTTTTATCAGAATTCATATTCCTCACTCTCATCCATTCCATCCATACCTGGGTCCTATCTCCTCTGATCCCCAGGGCCTGATCTGTACATACATTCCATCATCTGATCCTTCAAAAGAATCCCACTTGGGCAGGGAGGGAGGGAAGCCCTGGCCCGCCCGCCTGTCCTGGCTGACAGCTCTCTCCCCTAGGATGTGACCGCCGGGATTCCCTCTCCACGTATTTGGGCACACAAACTGGTCTTCATGTGTGCACGCCAGAAACCAGACCAGGTGGCCAGCGCGCATGCCAGAAACTGGAAGATCATCTTCCCAACATGCGCATGCACACCGGGCAGCTGCTATTTCAATTTTTGGCGCTCCCATGTGAGTGAAGACAAGCTGGCTGGCACACCAGAACCTGGAAGAGCAACAGTGATGGCTCCATGTGCCCGGAGACATGATTCTGCATGCCACTTCTGGCACGCATGCCATAGGTTCGCCTTCACGGGCCTATAACATCTTAAATTTAGAAGATGAACGGTTTATCAATGTAGCTGCAAAGGAGGTCTGGCAGAAATTAAGAATTATGCATGTGAGTGTGTCTGAATGCAAATTGCGCAATTATCAAGAAAATTATACAGAGCCTGGCTTGAACCACATGATTCTGTGGAGCAGCATTTTGTAAACATGCAGACTCTGTTTGTTGAGTTAGAACAGCGTGGAATGAAGGTTCCTGAATCTCAGAAAGTGCTGTTTGTGTTAAACAGTCTGGATGAAACGTGGGACATAGTTTCAGCAGTGTGTTCAATGCAAACCAGAGCAGGAGTTGCATTTGGAGGTCTTAAAGGCTTGTTTGATTGCTGAGGAGAACAAGCGCCATTTTAGGAGAAGCCATGAAGAGAAATTCCTGAGGTGGGGGCCCAAGGAGCAGCGAGAGAAATGTAACAGACTGGCTGTCTGCAGAGACCAGAGCAACAGACAAGATGTCTGCAAAGAGAAAATTAGTAGAAGAGACCAGAATACAGCCCAGAAAAGGTTTTCTAAGCAAAAAGAAGAGAAACAACGGAGGTGTTTCATCTGTGGTGAAAGGACACATTTAAAGAGAGTCTGTTTGCAAAGAAAAAGCTATTTGCAAGGAAAAAACTATTTGCAACACAGAAACTGTTTGCAAGGAAGAAAATCAGCAGATGGACAAATTGCTGTGGCAAAAGTTAGCTATTGTAGTAGCAGAGACAAATGGTTAATAGACAGTGGGGGTAGCCAAACAATTGTTAATAATTCTAAATTGTTTTTCAGGATGGATCCAGCTGCTGGAGATGCAGTAGCCTTGGAAAACAGCCAGAAGGCTAAAGTCATTGGAAGAGGCAGTGTGCAAATTCCATATCTGGAAACAAGGTTTAATGATATAGTGTGTGCCTCAGTGGTGGGTTCCAGATCCCGTTCCAACCGGTACCATTGGAACGGGCCCAGAGTCATGCACATGGACGTGTGCAGTGTGTGTGCACATGCGCACGGTGCACACGTGCATTGTACCTGCCAGCACCGCCTCCGCAAGCATCCGCAAGCCTCCACAACACTCCAGCTGCTCGGTGTGCACAGAAGCACCAACGGCTTTAAAGGACAGGTAAGGAACTCGAGCGGGCAGGTGGGCCATCCGGAGCACCATACTGGAACAGTCCCAGTGCTCCGGACAGGCTCCGGTATGCCTGTACCGGGGCGTACCTCCTGCAACCTACCACTGGTGTGCCTGCAGGCAACAAAGACAGCCACTTTTCGTAGCCTTCATAGATCTTACAGAGGCTTTTGATTTGGTCAGTAGGGATGACCTTTATAGAATTCTCCCCAAGAATGGATGTCCACCTCAGCTTCCCCAACATCATCAGGTCCTTTCACGAGGAAATGAAGGGTACTGTAGTTTTTGATGGCTTAACATCAGATTCTTTTGACATTCGAAGTGGAGTGAAGCAGGGCTGCGTCCTCGCACCAACTCTATTCGGCATCTTTTTTGCTGTCATGCTGAAACATGCTTTTGGAACTGCAAAAGAGGGAATCTCTCTCCGGACCAGATCATACGGAAAACTCTTTAATCTCTCTAGATTGAGAGCAAAATCTAAAGTCCATCTGAAATGCTTACAGGATTTCCTCTTCACTGCTGCTGCTGCTGTTACTGCTCACTCTGTCAAAGACCTTCAACAACTTATGGACTCTTTTAGCAGGGCCTGCCAAGACTTTGGACTAATTATAAGCCTAAAAAAAACGCAAGTCATGGGTCAGGACGTGGATTCACCTCCCTGTGTTACAGTCTCTGCACAAGAACTGGACGTCATCCATGATTTTGTGTATCTCAGCTCAACTATCACCGACACTCTCTCTTTAGACACTGAGCTGAATAAACGTATTGGTAAAGCGGCCACCACATTCTCCAGACTCACAAAGAGAGTATGGCTTAATAAGAAGCTGACGGAACATACAATGATCCAGGTCTATAGAGCTATAGAAGAGAATTCCATGCATACCTGTGGTCAGAATGGAATCTCAAAGCTGGCCTGTGAATGTGCATGTCTACACCCCATTACAACCTTTTACTGGCTAACATGATTTATCACTTAGGCAGTAGGGAGGGGTCACAGGGGTAAAGTTCAGACACCATTAAATGACTTTCAGTGTTGGCTCCACAGAAGTAATGCTAGAATGTTGATCCTAATATATGATTGGATTTCTTTTGAACTTTGTCTCGAGGCTCGTAAATTTATTAGGTCTTCTTCTGGGATCTTCATAGAGGGCCAAACCTTAAACTTTTAAAAAAGATTTCCGGGTTTCCTGAATCCCGGGTCTTTGAGCATTCCCCCTCAATGTTTGGGCTACTTGGAGGGAAAAATTAGGCAACAGGAGATTGATTGTGGCTGAAGGTATGCAGCAATGCCAAGCAGCGATGCCTTTCTCAGACGCAGAAGCAAGAGAAGATAAGTACTGGTGGAAATTCCCTTGCACTAGCCCCAGACACAGGGAAGGGTCTCAAGCAAGCTAGCAAGGGTGGACTGGAGGTGAGACTGGGCACAAGCCAGGTTCCCAAAACCCCGGATGGAATCCCTGGAGAGTGCAATAGACCAACAGAGGGAGGTTTTTAACCAGACCACCCTTGCTGATGAGGGTCCATCATGCCGTCCAAAAGAGAGGGGAGAGATATCTGATCCTGTTGAGGGGAGGAGATGCAGACTGGAGCACAGCCTCCCTCCTCCACCCAATAGAAGGAGAAGGAGTCTGAAACAGCAACCAGTGCCTCTCCCACACAACAGGTAGGCTGTCCAGAGCAGGAAAACCCCTCCCTCCCTCCAAACTAGAGGAGAGGAAGAGGGCCAGCCATATCAGACACAAGCATACAGAGGCCAACAGGATGTTGGGGGAGTAGTGCTGAATGACCCACCCCAATTCAGGGGAAACTTTGACAGAGACTCAGCCCAACTAGACCAAATTGCCCAGGTAACCACATACTGTGACATCCCAACTTAACTCTCTGAGTGGTTCCAAGTAGAAACAAGAGTCGACAGCAGGCTGCGCACCAACAACATGAGAAAGCAACCAGGGACAAAAGAGAGAGCTCAACCTGACCTGAGACCACCCAGCCGGCAGGGAACCACAGCAGGCCCTGAGACCAGCCCTCCCCCGAAATCCGCTGAAATGCTACAGATGCGAGGGGATGGGCTACGTGGCAGCTGCAAGCCCAACCCCAGCCCCAAAACCAAGGCCAGACCCACTGCCCAGGGCACAACCAGAACGAGGCCCTAAATGGACCACCAACACGTCCGGAAAAGCCCTCCAGGTTGCAGAGGCCCCTTCCTCCTCAGACAAGAGTGGTGGAACCCCAAGCAACGACAACCAGTCGCCCAAATTATATGACAGCGAAGACGAGGGAGAAAATGACCCAATGGTGAGTGAATCAATTCACCCTTTCCTTTTTCCAATATGCCTCACAGCCCCAAAAACAGGAAACCATGGGGATTTTCAAGCCCTAATATTCTCAGGCTGCACAAGGTGCTTGATCAACCTAACCACAGTCCTGAAACTGGGGATCAGAGCAAAAAGACTGGCCCACCCAATCCGGTTTGAGCAGGTTGATGGGTCCCTAATGGCAGGAGCCTATGCCACCCACCTAACTTAACCAGTGAGACTAGAATTAGTGGATCACTGGGAAGTAATTCGATTCATAATAGCCCCCAAAATGACAGATGCAGTCATACTGGGGCTTTCCTGGCTAGACAAGTGGGGACCAACTATCTGGTGGGATTGGGGGTACCCACAGACTTAACCCCCAATCCCCCCCACACCAGCAAGCAGAAACACCACCCACACAGGAATCCCCCCCCCAAAAGAGCCCAGAAGAACAACTGACAACCACATCCAACAAAACCCCAGAGGCCGAACTGATTCTGATGGAATATCAGGACCTCACAGAAGTATTCAGCGAGACTGGGTGTGATGTTGTGCCCCCCCCATCATCGATGACTGTGCCATCGAAATCATCCCTGGGGCAAAACTACCCAAGCCCAAACTGTATGCCATGATGCTCCAGGAAATGCAAGAGATGCGCAAATACATAGATTAAAACCTAGCAAGGGGGTTCATTGAGCCAGCCAAGCCAGGGGTCCCTGCACCAGTCCTCTTCAAAGAGAAAAAAGACAGAACTATGAGGCTGTGTGTGGATTTTCAAGGAATAAATGCCGTGTGCATACACAACCTATACCCCCCCCCCTTCATGAAAGATAGGCTATCTCACTTGGCCAAGGGAAAAGTCTTCACCAAACTAGACCTCAGAGAAGCATACTACCGAGTACATATCAGAGAGGGAGATGAGTTGAAAACAGCGTTCAACTGCCCCCTAGGGAGCTTCCAATTCAAAGTGATGCCTTTTGGACTGCAGGGGGCCCCAGCAGTATTCATGCAGTTAATAAACGAGGTGCTGCACTAGAACCTCTACAAGGGGGTCCTCGTCTACCTAGATGACATCCTTATCTACACTGAGACCATTGATGACCATGTACCCCTGGTCCGCCAAGTACTGGAAATATTTCTGGCACACTAAAAGAAATGTTTGCAAAGGAGCTGGTGCTGAAGCATCCTGACCCTGAACAACCCTTTGTGATCCAGGCAGATGCCAGCGACATGGCAGTGGGGGCAGTGCTACTCCAAAGAAACATCCAAGGAAACTTACAACCCTGCCCCTACACCTCCCGCAAGCTCACAGACACGGAGACACGATGGGCCACGTGGGAAAAGGAGGCTTTTGCAGTGAGATGGGCACTGCTAACCTGGAGACACCTGTTGGAAGGGAGCCAGAAACCATTCGAAGTCTGGACCGACCACAAAAATCTGGAAGCACTTAGGACCCCACCAAAACTATCACCCAAACAAGCCTGATGGGCTCAATATGTCAACCATTTTGATTTTATCTTAAAGCACATTCCAGGTGGGAGGAACTTTCTAGCTGACGCCCTCTCCCGCATGCCTCAGTACAAATGCGAATGGGAGCACGTAGTGGATGCCATTATTCCTTCTATTCAAACAGCTGCCCAAGTAACCACCAGGCGGCAATGCCGTGACCAGTGAGGCCAACCCGCAAGCGACCTAACCACAATACTCAAAACTGAACTGCTAGCAGACCCCTGGTTCCAAAACAACCAACACATTTTGACGAAAAGAGATGACCTTGCATGGAAGGGGACGAAACTTTATGTTCCAGAATCCCTATGTACCCTAGTTCTCCAGAGGAGCCACGACACCAATCTGGCAGGCCACTTTGGGTTCCTTAAGACTTTACACTTAGCCCAGAGGCAATTCTGGTGGCCTGGCATGAAGAAAGATGTGGATAGCTACGTGAAACGTTGCACCATCTGCGCCACAATGGAGAGACAACCAGGAAACCCCCCCGGACTGCTGCAAGCAGTGGCAGAGCCAACAAGGCCATGGGAGGAGATTGCAATGGACTTTATAGTAGAGTTGCCAAAAAGTGGGGGAAACACAGTGATTTGCGCTGTAATAGACCTGTTCTCCAAGCAGGCACACTTCATACCCTGTAGCGGACTACCCTCGGCTCACAAGTTGGCTAAACTGTTTGTGAAGCATATCTACCGACTGCATGGAGTACCTCGAAGAATCATCTCAGACAGAGGGGTCCAGTTCATGGCTAAGTTCTGTAGGGAGTTCCTGCGGTCCATTGGGTCATCTCATGGTCTTAGTTTCGCTTTTCATTTGAGCACAAATGGGGCAGCAGAGAGACTGAACTCCATGATAGAGCAGTACCTGAGGGCCCCCTATGGTCATAGGGGGGCCAAACTCATTATGAAGTTCAACGAATCCTTGATTCGAGGTGGCACAGGAGACACCTCCAATACCTAATCAAGTGGAAGGGTTACCCCTTATCAGAGGCATCTTGGGTAATAAGTAGAACTATCCAGGCTGATTGCCTTATAGTAAAATTCCATGCAGAAAATCCAGGCAAGCCTGAGGGAGGAATGCATCCCTAAGTTACACACCTGTACTCAAATTGTTTTGTTTCCCATAGGTTGCTTTCAGGAAGTGAGGGGAGACGGATGTCAGTTTGTAATGCATCTCCATGACTACTATCAAACTGCCATAGAGAAGAGAATTCCACGCATACCTGTGGTCAGAATGGAATCTCAAAGCTGGCCTGTGAATGCGCATGTCTACACCCCATTACAACCTTTTATTGGCTAACATAATTTATGACTTAGGCAGAGGGAAGGGGTCACAGGGGTAAAGTTCAGACACCATTAAATGACTTTCAGTTTTGGCTCCACAGAAGTAACGCTAGAATGTTGATCCTAATAAATGATTGGATTTCTTTTGAAGTTTGTCTCAAGGCTTGTAAATGTATTATGAAAAAAAGGTTTTATTGGTTTTTACAAAATTTTAAAAATAGGAAAAAGGTATAAGGTGTTACAGAGATATTTTGAGGACATCTATGTCGGAGGTGTCGGCCCCCTCTGAGGCTTCTTACAAAAAAAAAATAAGATAATACAATACAATACATTTTTCATTTCCCTACAAAGTGGAAAGAGATACAAATATATCATTTTATATTCATGCAATCAATCATTATTTCTATAAACATCCAGATAAAGGTTACACTATATAGAAAAAAGTCATTTGTGAGATCTCTTTTAGCAATTGTATCTTCCTCTCCCTGACCTCCAGTGGGCGGAGCCGTGGCCCCCTCCGTTCCCCCATTTTCATCCTCCAGGATTGGGGAATGTTTTTTAAGAAAGGCTTCCGCCTCTGCAATTATTTTAATTCTTACTCTCCCCCCTTCCCAGAACACTAACATTCCCTCGGGCATCAACCACTTGAACCACACCCCCTTTTTATTTAATCTTTTTGATAAGAAGGAATATTTCCTTCTTATTTCTCTAATCTTTTTCGGGATCTGTTTCAAGATGGCAATCTCATTCTGTTGATATATCAAGGGACCGTCTCTTTGTGCTCTCAGGATCCCGTCCCTTGTTGACCTTCTTACAAATTTAATATGTATCTCTCTGGGTACTTCATTTATTCTGGCATATGCTGAGTTAATTCTATAAATCAGATCGATGTCCCCCCAAATATCTTCTTTGCTCTTTTTAGTGTAATCTGCTAACATCGTACACATTAAATCTTTTTAATCTTCAGAGGCAACTTCAGGAACATTTTGAAACCTTAAAAAGTAAGACATCCTTTCAAAATCCATCCTAGACATATGACCAGCTAAATCCACAATTTCCCTTTGAGAATTTTTTATCTCTCCCTTCATCTCAGCCGTCTCCCCCTCCAGTCCATCAATTCTTTGTTTATTTTCCATTAGTGCTTTCTGTGTCTCCAAAAGTTCCAATTTTGAGCTAACATTGTCTTTCCGGATTTCTTTTATTTCTTTCATGATGTTTTGAAGAGTTTCCTCTATTGCTGATAACTGTGTAGCTTCCACCTCTGTTTCTTTGGATAACATTGAAGTAATCTTAGGTTGATGTGGCTGCTTTTTTGAAGCCATAATGAAAGTATTAAGTTCTTGTCACTAATATGGCGTCTGTTGGAGAGGTAGTCCGTGAGGCGAAGAGAGAGTAAAAGTCAATATCCAAATTCAAAGTTCAATTTGCTTACAGTCCAGAGAGAGAACAATTTTTAAAAGCAATCAAATAAGAAAAAGAAAAGAAGGCACATCTGGGAAAGGTCCTAATAAGCAATTACATCAATCCACTGTTAAAGAGTTCAGTCCCGAAGACGAGGGAGTGTCAGCAAATTTCAAAAGGAAGCATTTCTTGCTGAGAACAAAGGAACGCCATCTTCCCCGCCCCTCTGGAAGCTGCGGAGAGCTAGTGAAAGTCCATATCAAATGTTGCAAGACTGAGATGCAAAGTATCATTAAAAATCTTAAAATGAAAGACTTCCATTTGTAGTTTAAAAATCGGATGTTAATTTCTCCACCTCCCCAAGCCTGGGAAACATTCCAAAATGCCGCTTTTTTTTCCTTTCCGAGGAGGGGTTTTACAAACTCCCTCCTCCTTCTTCTTTAAAAATGAAAGTTGAAAGCATTAAATTGAAATCACTCACAATCCACACTGTAGCCATGAGCCTCGATGTTGCCTTCAGCCCCGGCTTTTCTGCCCGTCTCTTTTCTGCCCGTCTCTAATTGCAGCAGCTGTTCCGGCTCTCCATCGGCGAAGGGGACGAAAGAGGAACTCCCCCCCCCGCGACTCGTTCTCCGGCGCCTGGGACGAAGCGGGAGCCACCCCCCAAACGCTGTCGAGGTGGGGGGACTCACCGCAAGCCCCCTGCCCCCGAAGGCGCCGCTGGAGCAACCAAGCGGCAGACGAGTCAAAGACCCGACCGTCGCCTCCGGCTAACCGGAAGGAAGTCAAGGCTTGTAAATTTATTAGGTCTTCTGGGATCTTCACACCTGCGTCCTGAGTACACTCCTTTACTGCAGTGAGTCCTGGACCCTTTATACATGGCAGGAGAGAAAGCTGAACACCTTTCATATGCTCTGTCTCCGACGTATTCTTGGCATCACCTGGCATGACAAAGTTCCAAATAGCGCAGTGTTGGAACATGCTGGAATTTCTAGCATGTATACACTATTGAAACAGTGATGTCTACGCATGTCGTGAGAATGGCTGATGGTCGGATCCCGAAAGATCTCCTGTATGAAGAATTAGTGCATTCCTTGGGAATGGACATTAATAGCTGAGAAACCTTGACCTCTGATCATTCAACTTGGAGGCTAAAGACGCAGCATGGCCGTCTCCAATTCAAAGAGATACTTGTTCGGCAGGCCAAGGCAAAGAGGCAGTCCTGAAACCAGCAAAATCAGGGGGCTGGGCAGGGGACAGAATGTATCTGCCCTCAGTGTGAAAGGGATTGCCACTCTCGAATTGACCTTTATAGTCACACCACATGCTGTTTTAGGAACACTTTCCAGAGCACGATACCATAGTCTTTCAAGACAGAAGGATGCCAATGATGATGATGCATGCCTGAAATGGAGCATAATTTACTGAGTGTCTCTAGTTTAGACAAGCAAGGATTTTATACCACATTTGTAAATGGGAAGTGTCTCATAAAGAGAAATGGGAATGTATGTGCACAGGGCATAAAAGAGGATAAACTTTATGTGTTGCAGGGACAAAAGGTTCAATGTACCCAAACATTTGGAAATGTGGATAGCTGCTATTAAGGCATATATTTTACCAAAATGGACATACTTATTTCAATCAGCACCTGTAAAACTAAACAAAGAATTTTTCCAAAAACTAGATCGGATTACTCTTAAATTTGTCTGGCAGGGAAAAAAAGCACGCATTAAAAAGAAAATGCTCCAAGAACATAAACTGAAAGGAGGCCTGGGATTACCAAATTGGGAGCTCTATTACCACGCGTCAATCTTAATTTGGGTTAAAGATTGGGTTACTCTTACAAGAAGTCGAATACTAGCAATTGAAGGCCATGATCTGCCCCAGGGTTGGCATTCATACCTTTGGCCCAAAGACAACAAACAACCCAAAAGTTTCACAATCCATCATATTAGGGCGACCCTTTTTGCGTCATGGTTGAAAATTAAACAACTATATAACCAAATTCCAAGATGGCAGTGACCTATCCAATGGTTCATAATCCAAAAAGGAATTTAACTTATGAAGACTTGACAGACGAAATTGGTAATATCAGAACACGGGCAGATTTAGAGTTAAGGGGTTGGAAAATAGACTGGTGGTCCTACATGCAAGCAGTATCTAAATTCAATAAGGATAAAAAACAATTTGGAATTTACCCGTCAAAACAAGATATTGATAAGATCTTATGGGATTCACCGATTAAATTCATTTCTAAAGCATATAAATTGCTTTTACAAGGATATATTGGTGAGGAAATAATCAAAGGTGCTATGATCGCTTGGGGGAGGAATATAGGAAGGAACATTACACTCGACGAATGGCAAACAATTTGGGGCAAATCTATTAAAATGACCCTGGCCTCCTCATTCAAGGAGAACTTATACAAAATGCTATATAGGTGGTATTTACCACCATCCCGAATAGCATATATGTTTCCAAATACTTCCGACAGATGTTGGAAATGCAAAACGGCCAGGGGTACGTTCTTTCACCAATGGTGGACTTGTCCAAAAATTAACCAACTTTGGAAGAAAATACAAATCTGGCTGATGGAAATAGTAGGTATCAACTTCCCTCTTAAGCCTGAATCTTACTTACTTGGCATTAAACCAAACCAAACTCAGAACCAAGACTGGTACCTTTTTATACACATTACAACAGCAACAAGGATGGCCATTGCGCAACAATGGAAAGATAGTAATGTACCAACAGACCACCTCGTCATATCCAAAATTTTCAACTGTGCTGAATCCGATAGGCTAACATATATCTTAAAAGATAAAACAGAGTCGATTTATGCTCAAACATGGGAAAAATGGTACATATGGTACGACAAGAGAACAAAAGGATACCAAAGTGAACAACCAAATAGTATAAACGTGGAATAAATACAAGGAACAAGTGAGACGACAATGAACTTAAGATAATTATAGAGATACATAGGCAGATAGTTAAGTTAAAATGTATATAAGAATGAATAGAACAGACTGGGACAAACAAAAACTTTTGAATTTGGGGAATAACTATATCCCCGGTATGTCCACCCTTCTCTTCTCTTTCTTCTATCTCCCTCCTCCCCTCTTCCCCTACCTTCCTTTCCGCCTTAATAATGTATGTCGATTTTTCTTTATATTTGTTAAATGTTATTTTTATATTTATATTAATAAAGATTATTTTTTTTTAAAAAAAGGAAATGTGGCACGAAATGATTAATGTGTTAATCTCTTGAACAGAAAGCTTGTGTCAGGGTTCCAAATAATATCCAAAAGTAAATCAGAGTCCAAGGCAAAGTATTGCTCAAAGTTCCAATTTATTAAGAGAGTCATGTTGGCACATCTGGTAAAACCCGAATCTGAAAGCTTCCCGGTTTTCCCCACCCAGTTGAAAGTTCAAGATCTTGCCCTCACACCCACAAGTCCATCACATGGTCCAATCTTCCACTGCCATGCTAGCAGTTTCACCCATCCAGTTCCGGTCAGGTGCAGAGGTGCAGAGACAAAGGATGACCTTGGATTCTAGAAAGGAATTTTATTTTGGCAACATCACATTCCACATGAGGAGCATGCGCGGCAATGGAGGCTAGCCGCTGAACGCAGGAAAGGTCCGGAGGGCCTTTTTGGTCGCCGAGGGTGCTAGCCGGCCAATTTTACCAGCAAATGGCTGGTCCCGGCAAGCCGCCCACCCGGTCGTCACTCTGGAGCATTTTTTGGCTCCTCCGGGTGGTTTGGGCGAACGGGAATCGAGCTGGAGCCGGGAGCCGAGTGGAAGCGGGAGCAGGAACTGAGGAATGGCAGCCAAGCCGCCCCCCCCCATCAACACGCTGGGTAACTGAGCGACTGGTTAGGCAACTGGCCAAACGGTAGGAGGCCGAGGGTGGCGGGCCGTCAAATGGCGCGGGCTGCGGGACGGAGGCGCAGCGAGTGGTCAAGATGGATGCAGAAGCAGATGAGTGGGAGCAGGGACAACGACAAGCCACGAATCCGGGCCGGAACAGCGTCGTTGTTAGGCCCGAACATCGGCCTAACAATGCCAGGCCTTGCTTTTTGCTTTTCGATGCTCAGCCTAATGGCGGTGACTTTACCATCCCCCATAGCGGAGCGGGGGGCAGCCACCATGGAGAAGAGGTGAGGCGTTGCAGAATGGATTGGCCCTGCCGACCAGGGGGTGAGAGACCTGGCCAGGCAGGGCGAAGAGAGAGTGACAGAGACTCGATTGAGTTGGGAGAAGGGCTGTCATGTGCAACGCAGGGGTTTGGACGAGTGGAAGATGGAGACTGCGGTGGGAGGCCAGTCCAACAGCGGGGCCTGGCGTATGCCTAGGCCTCTTCACGGCCTCTGCATGGCCTTTTATATCATCTAGGCCAAGCTCTCCTACCCCGTCCTTCCCGCCGGACCGGGCTAATCGAACTCATGGATCTTGTGGCTTATAGGATAGGATATGGACCTCTACTGCTCTTCATGCACTTTATGGATTTTACACACTTCCTTTAGACTCTTATTTTCATCCCACCCCCCTGCCTGAGGATTTTAATACCATCTTAATTTATTATATCAACTTATTTATCGATCCCGCTGACGCACGAAACTATGAACTATTGAACTATATCAACTATCGACCAATATTATTTAAGTCCTCCTACTGGATGTTCCCCCCTCCCTCCCTTTTTAGATCTCTCCCTTTTTTAGAACTGTAATGTAGTGTACCCCTCGTGGAAATGTGCCCACCAGGTTACCTGGCGCTGCATCGGCCTAGGGCCCAGGGGAATAATAATAATAATAATAATAATTTTAATTTCTATCCCGCTCTCTCTCCCCAAGGGGACTCGAGGCGGGGCACAGGCAATTAAAAATACAAATAGACCACAAACAAATACAAAATACAAAGTTAAAAATAGATTAAATAAATCCTGCGCTAAAACCCATAACTAAACTAAAAATTACCCCTAAAAAACCCTGACCTAAAAAGAGACTACCCAAGGCCGGCCAGACGAAAAAAGTGCGACTTTAATTTTAAGCGGAAGGAGCGGAGGTCCGTGGTTGTCCTGATATCGGGGGGAAGGTCATTCCAGAGGGCTGGGCCCGCCACAGAGAAGGCCCTTCCCCTGGGCGTCGCCCGCTGACAAAGTCTAGTGGACGGCACCCGGAGAAGTCCCTCTCTGTGGGAGCGAATCGGCCGTGAGGATGTATGGGGCAGGATCCGATCCCGCAGGTAGCTAGGTCCCGAGCCATGGAGCGCTTTGAAGATGGTAACTAACACCTTGAAGCGCACCCGGAAGACGACAGGTAGCCAGTGCAGCTCGCGCAACAGCGGTGTTACATGGGCAAACCTAGAGGTGCCCATAATTGCTCGCGCGGCTGCATTCTGGACCAACTGAAGCCTCCGGGTACACCTCAAGGGGAGCCCCATGTAGAGAGAGTTGCAATAATCCAGTCGGGATGTCACGAGAGCATGAGTGACTGTGCGAAGGGCGTCCCGATCCAATAGGGGGCGCAACTGGCGTACCAGGCGAACCTGGTAAAACGCCCTCCTGGCCACGGCTGTCACTTGATCTTCCATGGACAGCCGGGTATCCAGGAGGACACCCAAGTTGCGCGCCCCATCCACAGGGGCAAGATGTTCGCCCCCTATGGCCAGCGTTGGAGAGAGCTGGTTGAATCGGGCAGCCGGAAACCACAGCCACTCGGTCTTGGTCGGGTTGAGCCTAAGTCCGTTACTCCCCATCCAGATCCGCACGGCTTCCAGGCACTGGCACATCACCGCTACGGCATCGTTGGGGTGATTTGGGGTAGATATGTACAGCTGGGTGTCATCAGCGTACAGGTGGTACTCTACCCCAAAACCACGGATGATCTCGCCCAGCGGCTTCATGTATGCGTTAAACAGGAGAGGCGAGAGGACCGACCCCTGAGGCACCCCGCATGTGAGGGGTCTCGGGGTCGACCTCTGCTCTCCTGCCCGCACAAATTGCGATCGGCCAGAGAGGTAGGAGGAGAACCACCGTAAAACGGTGCCTCCCACCCCCAACCCCCCCAGCCGATGCAATAGGATACCATGGTCGATGGTATCGAAAGCCGCCGAGAGGTCTAATAGGACCAGGATGGAGGAACATCCCCCATCTCTGGCCCTCCAGAGATCATCTACCAACGCGACCAATGCCGTCTCGGTGCTATGCCCGGGCCGAAAGCCGGACTGGCGCGGATCTAGATAGTCAACTTCCTCCAGGTGACGGGGAAACTGTTGTGCCACCACACTCTCAACAACCTTCGCCAAGAAGGGAAGGTTGGAGACTGGACGGTAGTTGTTCAAAAGAGCTGGGTCCAAAGAGGGCTTCTTGAGGAGGGGCCTCACCATGGCCTCTTTTAGGGAGGCAGGCAAGGAACCCTCACTCAAGGATGCGTTGACAACCTCTTGGAGCCAGCCTCGTGTCACCTCCCAGGATGCCAGTACAAGCCAGGAGGGGCACGGATCCAATAAACATGTGGTGGCTCGCAGTCGCCCACGTAGCCTGTCCATATCCTCGGAAGTAACGGAGTCAAACTCCTCCCAAACAAGATCTCCCCCGTGGCATCCCACTGGGCCATCCCAGGGGAGGGGTGGGGGAGTGGCGGTTATCATTAAGGAAGATCTCAAGCCAAGGGAGGCCACTGTGCCTCAGGTAGTCGGGTGTTTATTTATTTATTTATTTTATTTTATTAAATTTATACCCCGCCCTTCTCTTTGTTAGGAGCCAGGGCGGCGCACAGGCATTATTTAAAAGACACAAAATACAATAAATATCAATTAAAATGTATTAAATTAATAAACCCGTGCTAAAACCCAATGTTAAAACCCTTACCAAATTAAAAAAATTTCTTAAAAAGTCAGAAACGGGGGGCTATCCTAGGCCGGCTTGTTAGAATAAATACGTCTTAAGACGTTGGCGGAAGAGGCGGAGGTCCGAGATAGTACGAAGGTCGGGGGGTAGGTCATTCCAGAGGGCCGGGCCCGCCACAGAGAAGGCCCTTCCCCTGGGTGTCGCCAACCGGCATTGCCCCGCCGACGGCACCCGAAGAAGACCCTCTCTGTGGGAGCGGATCGGACGAAGGGATGTATGGGGCAGGAGGTGGTCTCGTATATAGCTAGGCCCCGAGCCATGGAGCGATTTAAAGATGGTCGTCAATACCTTGAAGCGCACTCGAAAGGCCACAGGCAGCCAGTGCAGCTCGCGCAGGAGAGGTGTTACGTGGGTTTGCCTTGAGGCACCCATAATCACCCGCGCGGCCGCATTCTGTACTAACTGTAGCCTTCGAGTGCACCTCAAGGGGAGCCCCATGTAGAGAGCGTTACAGTAATCCAGCCGGGACGTCACAAGCGCTTGAGTGACTGTGCGAAGGGCTCCCCGGTCCAGTAAGGGGCGCAACTGGCGTATCAGGCGTACCTGATAGAACGCCCCCCTGGCCACGGCCGCCACATGGTCCTCCATGGACAGCCGGGAATCCAGGAGGACGCCCAAGTTGCGCGCCCTCTCCACGGGGGCCAGTTGTTCGCCCCCAATGGCCAGTGTTGGACTTATCTGGCTGAACCGGGGTGCCGGAAACCACAGCCACTCGGTCTTGGACGGGTTGAGCTTGAGTTTGTTACTACCCATCCAGATCCGTACGGCCTCCAGACACCGGGACAGCACCTCGACGGCATCGTTGGGGTGTTTTGGGGTGGATATGTACAACTGAGTGTCATCAGCGTACAGATGGTATTCCACCCCAAAACCACGGATGATCTCACCCAGCGGCTTCATATAGGTGTTGAACAGGAGTGGCGAGAGGACCGACCCCTGAGGAACCCCACATGTGAGGGGCCTCGGGGACGACCTCTGCCCTCCTGCCAACACCCATTGCGACCGACCAGAGAGGTAGGACGAGAACCACCATTAAACAGTGCCTCTCAGCCCCAACCCCCCCAATCGGTGCAATAAGATACCATGGTCGATGGTATCAAAAGCCGCTGAGAGATCTAATAGGACAAGGATAGAGGAACAACCTCTATCCCGTGCCCTCCAGAGATCATCCACCAACGCGACCAATGCCGTCTCAGTGCTGTGACCGGGCCGGAAGCCAGACTGGCGCGGGTCTAGATAATCAACTTCCTCCAGATGTCGGGGAAACTGTTGAGCCACCACACTCTCGACAACCTTCACTAAAAAGTGAAGGTTGGAGACGGGACAATAGTTCTCTAATAAAGCTGGATCCAGGGATGGCTTCTTGAGGAGGGGCCTCACCACCGCCTCTTTCAAGACGGTAGGCAAGGACCCCTCACTCAGAGATGAATTCACAATACCCTGGAGCCAGCCTCGTGTCACCTCCCAGGATGCCAGTACAAGCCAGGAGGGGCAGGGGCCAATAAACATGTGATGGCTCTAAGGTTCCTCCGCAACCTGTCCATATCCTCGGTAGTAACAAAGTCGAACTCCTCCCAAGGTGTTATCTCAAGACCAGCGCCGGACACCTCGACCGGACCACTAGTGGAGGGCAGCTCGTTCCGAATCTGAGTGATTTTGTCCTGCAGGAAAACTCCAAATTCCTCTGCTCGACCCTGCAGAGGGGCTTCCCGCGGCCTCAAATGCAAGAGGGAGCGGGTCACCCCAAACAGGGCAGCAGGGCGGTTTTCTGCGGACGCGATAAGGGTGGCACAATACTCACGTTTAGCCACTCTTAGCGCCACTAAGTAAGTCCTAATATGGTTTCTCACTAGTGTTCGGTCAGATTCGGATCGAGAAGATCTCCACCTACTCTCTAGGCGTCTCTTGCGGCGTTTCATCTCCCGAAGCTCCTCGGTAAACCAAGGAGCCTGGGTGACTCGACGCCGCATGAGAGGCCGCAAGGGCGCGACTCAGTCCAAGGCCCCCGTGGCCGCACTATACCATGCGGCCACTAGATCCTCAGTCGAGCCGTGGGACAGGGACACAGGTACTGGCCCAAGCTCCCTCTGGAACCTTTCCGGGTCCATCAGGCGCCTGGGGCGGAACCAACTCGATGTCTCCGGTTCTGCCTCCCCGCGGTGGGGTGTGACGGTTGGTGTGAATCCCTGTATGTGAAATGGGGTCGTGGGAGGCAGCTGGGCCTGCTGATTGTGTACCTGGCTCCCCGCTACATATCAATGGCCCTGCCTGAGCTCAAGGTCATCGCTGAGGTGGCGGTTGAGACCCCCAGACTCTTAGTCATGGGGGACTTCAACCTGCCATCAGTAGGCGAGTCCTCTGAGGTGGCCCGGGAGTTCATGGCCTCCATGACGGCCATGGACCTGACCCAGGTAATTCAGGCCCCTACGCATACAGGGGGAAACACACTAGACCTAATTTTTACCTCTAGCCAGTGGTTGAGTGATCTAGGAATAGGGGAATTAGTCATCACACCCCTGTCATGGTCAGATCACTCTCTCCTTCGGCTTGACTTCCCAACCGCTACACCCTACCGCGGGGAGGTGGAACCAGAGATACCAATATGGTTCCGCCCCAGGTGCCTGATGGACCCTGAGAGGTTCCAGACGGAGCTTGGGCCGATACCTGTAACCCTAACCCACGGCTCGACCGAGGGCCTAGTGGCCGCATGGAATAGTGCGGCCACGGGGGCCTTGGACCGAGTCGTGCCCTTGTGGCCTCTCACGCGGCGCCGATCCACCCTGGCCCCTTGGCTCACCGAGGAGCTAAGGGTGATGAAGCGCCGCAAGAGACGCCTAGAGAGCAGGTGGAGGGCCACTCGCTCCGAATCAGACCAAACACGGGCTAGGTCCCATTTAAGGACCTACCTAGTGGCGATAAGAGTGGCTAAACGTAGCCATCTGGCCACTCTTATCGCATCCGCAGATAACCGCTCTGCCACCCTGTTTGGGGTGACCCACTCCCTTCTCCGACAGGGGTCGCGGGAAACTCCTTTGCAGGGCAGAGCAGAGGAATTTGGAGCTTATCTGCAGGATAAAATCGCTCGGATCCGGGACGAACTGGCCTCCACTGAGATAGATCTGGGCGGACCGTCCGAGGCGGGTCTTGAGACCGTCTTATGGGATGAGTTCGACTTTGTTGCTTCCGAAGACATGGACAGATTGCCGAGACGGCTGAATGCCACCACATGTTTATTGGACCCGTGTCCCTCCTGGCTGGTACTGGCCTCCTGGGAGGTGACACGAGGCTGGCTCCAGGAAATTGTGAACGCTTCTCTGAGTGAGGGGTTCTTGCCGGCCTCCCTTAAAGAGGCGATGGTGAGACCCCTCCTCAAGAAGCCTTCCCTGGACCCAGCATTGTTAACTAATTACCGTCCGGTCTCCAACCTTCACTTTCTGGCGAAGGTTGTAGAGAGTGTGGTGGCACAGCAGTTCTCTCAGCATCTGGAGGAAACTGCTTATCTAGACCCGCGCCAGTCCAGCTTCCGGCCTGGGCACAGCACCGAGACGGCATTGGTCGCATTGGTGTATGATCTCTGGAGGGCCAGAGATAGAGGTTTCTCCTCTAACCTGGTCCTGTTAGACCATCACAGACCTTCCCTTCTTTCGCCGCTCACTTAAGACTTATCTTTTCCATCAAGCCGGTCTAGCTTAGCCAATGAGTAAATGTATTTTAGAATTTTAATTGGGATGTTTTAGCACAGGTTTTCTAGTTTAATCTATTTTTAGTTATTCTGTATTTATTGTTATTTATTGATTTTAACTCCCTGTGCACCGCCCTGGGTCCATTTCGATGGAGAAGGGCGGTTCTATAAATCGATATAAATTAAATTAAATTAAATTAAATTACTCCTTACTATTCCCCCTCCCAATTCCCCACTAATGAAACCGCATAGTAGAATAGAAATGTGGCAGGCCAAAGATCCCAAAAGGAACCAGCTGCAGGCCTGACAGCTTGGCCATGCCAGCTTCAGAGTTTTGCAAAAGATGGAACAGTTTGGAGAAGGATTAAATTTAAAGGGATGTAAGGCATATTTGGATTGTGCAGTATGTAAGTCATCAAAGTCCAAAGCATTCCCAGTAAGCAAGAGTAGCACAAGGCAGACAACAAGAGCTCTAGAGCTGGTACATGCAGATTCGGTTGGACCAATGCAAGCCAGTTTGGGAGGAGCAAAGTATGCGCTGGTCATTGTAGATGACTACAGTAGGTTTGGGTTCTGCTATTTACTGAAGAGTAAAATAGAGGTGCTACAGAAATTTAAGCAATGGGTAAGCTTTATAGAAAGGAGATATAAAGAGCAGGTATGTCAGTTGCAAACTGACAGAAGTTCGGAATTCATGTCAGCAAGTTTTCAACAATGGTTGGGACAGTTAGGAATAAAACACAGACACACTGATCCATACACAGCAACTGAGAATGGTGTAGCTGAGAGGCGAAATGGAGTATTACAAACCACATGTGCAAACCTGCCACTTGCACAAAACCATCTCCTCTCCCCCCACCCACCCCCCACCCCCGGCCCGCCAAGCTGGAAAGGTTGGGGACACTGCTCTAAAAATAGAATTTTGCATTTAAGACTTACTTTTCTATAAGAAATTCTTAGTTATTTAACACTGCAGACACACTTTTCTGCCTTTAATATCTTCTAAAACACATTTTCTGAGTACTGATATGAACAGTTTCCCAGTGACAAATTTTTGCTTAAACAAGATTCACAGATGTGAAAACTTGACTTCCGGCTTCCGAAGACGACGGACGCGTTTTCGGGTGCGTCCGCCACTTGCTACTCTGGTGGGCCCCCTCGGGGGCACAGGGGGTTTGGGTTAACCCCCTGCCATACGGGTGGCTGCGGGAGGCCCCTGCTCCGACGGCGGTCAGCGGAGCGCTTTTCCCGCTTCGCCCCAGGAATCGGAGGGCAGAAAGCGGGGGGGAAAGCCCTCTTGCCAACGCTAGCTGGAAAACATAGAAAAAGAAGAAGACGGTGGAAATGTCGGGGACAGAGGATCGCGCCGAGTCTCCTGACAAACTGGATTGGCAAATGTGAATTGTGAGTTCCGATTTTACATTCGATCGTTTTTAAGAAAGAAGAATAGTGGGGGGAGTTTTAACCCCCCCTCGTAAAAGGCGGCAATAGAAAATGCTCTCTATAAGAGAGAAAGAGGACAAAAATGCCAACCGAATAAAATAGCAGATAAAGAAAAAAAAATTCTATTCCTGGAGTTACAGTTGCAACATTGTAGACGGGTCTCTTTGCAACAAAAAAGAACTTTCACTCTCACTTCTCTTACTGCGGTGAGGCTGGAAAACTTTCTCCTGACCACCGGAGCATTCCTCCAGAGTTTAAAGATCACAGGACAATAAATTTATATTTGAAGCCTCTCTCAAGAAGCCCTCGGTGCCTCTCCCAATACGTGGATCCTTTCTTTTTTCCCCCTCTGGTCTGGACATTAAAATTAACTTCTGGACTTTGGTGGAATTTTGATTTGGCTTCTCCCTTTTCCGGATATCTCGTACTTCTCTGACTGTTTGCTTCTCTGGCGCCATTTTTTATTGCAAGAACTTAAGTTTACAACAATGGCTTCAAAAAAGCCACCATCCGGAAAGTCCTTTTCAGCTCCAGCCTCTACCCGATCCAGCCCAAGCTTACAACAAGGGAAAATTACTACAATGTTACAGAAGGAAAAAGCTGGGGAAGGCGAACAAGGTTTATCAACAAACGAAATGCTTCAGAGCATTATGAAGCAAGTGCAGGAAATCCGAAAGGACCTGTTAAACCTAAGAATAGAACTGCTAGAGACACAAAGAAGTACAACAGACAATAAACAAAAAATTGAGGCGTTAGAAGAAGGAACAGTTGAGATGAAAGAAAAGATGAAGGAAATACGGAAGGAAAATACAGAAATTAATGGGCATATGTCAAAATTTGAGTTTGAAAGAATGTCTTTTTTCCTTAGGTTCCAGAACGTGCCAGAGATGGAGGAAGAAGATTTAAAAGATTTAATGAGTACAATTTTAGCAGATTATATTAAAAGAAATAAAGAGCAGCTCTGGTGGGATATGGACCTGGTTTATAGAATTAACTCAGCATATGCTAGAATAAATAATGTACCAAGAGAAGTTCATATTAAGTTTTTAAGAAGGTCCACGAGGGATGAGATACTGAGGGTGCAACGGGGGGAGGGGGCTTTGAAATATCAAGACAAAGACATTACCATTCTGAAGCAAATCACAAAAAAAATTAGAGAGATAAGAAGGAAGTATTCCTTCTTATCCAAAAAATTGTTTAAAAAAGGGATCTGGTTCAAATGGTTAATGCCTGAAGGAATGTTGGTTTTCTGTGAAGGGGGCAGAGTTAGAGTTAAAATGGTAGAAGAGGCTGAGGCCTTTCTTAAGAAACATTCCCTACTCCTAGAAGACGAAGAAGAGGGAACGGGAGGGGCCATGGCAATAGCAAAGAGACTCAGATCTCAGAAATGAATGGATTTTAAAATTTACTGTAACTTGTGAAAAGGGATGGCAGGAAAAAACAAATGATTGAATGTATGCATGTTGAAATGTGATATATATGTATCTTTTGCCAATTATTTTCTTTTTCTAATATTGAATTTGTATGAAGTATTGGAGGTGACCACCACCCTCCACATGGAAGCCATTAAAATGTTTACCTTGTACCCTATTTTACCCCTTTTCCCAAATACATTGTAAAACACAATAAAATTGCTTTAAAAAAAACGATTCACAGATGTCAGTGTATTTATTAACTAGTAATGGAAGATAAGAGTTGTCCTCCTTACAGAGTCCCTTAACAATGTTGGAAGGTTTGCCACACACACTTCCAAAAACAAAAGTTTCTGAGAAGGGCATACCAACCCCAAAGCTCAGAATAGCTCACATTTCTCACGGTTTTATACTACAGGTATTTAAATACAGATGAACCATGTTATACTATGTTATAATAATTGGTACAGAAATTTATATGCTAAGTATTCTACTTCATCTATTAGGGAACTAAATACACCTGAAGTTACATATTCAAAAAGGAACACTGAAACAAAATGAATTAACATTTTTAATGCAAGTTTCCAATCTATATCTGGGTTCCACTGGAGGTCAGTGAGAGTACCACAGATGATGTGGGTTTAAAAATAAGAGAATGGCCAAAATAACAACCACATCTTGTGAGATTTTCATTGTACTCCCACAAATCTGGCAAGATTTTAGATTGGCACATCAAAATCTCATGAAATGTGATTACCTTATGGAATTGCATCCCATTTATTTCTATTTAATTTGGGGAAATTATAAATGCTATCATGAGTGTGCAATACCTTTGACTTCATGTACTCACTGCACATTTCAATAATAAAACAGATGAGGGATTTCCGGTGACGTCACGAAAGGAGCAGGCTGAAGACTTAGATCTGAAGCCGATCGCCCCGTTTACCGCGTCTGGTGGCTACCCGAAAGGCCGTTTCACGGCTATTAAGGAGCCGTCGCTGGACGGGAAGCCCAGTGAATAGAGGGGGAACTTTCCAGCCCCGTTCGGACCCTGCAAGCTGAAGGTGAGGCTGAAGACGTCCCCCATTGCCAGCGCGCTAAGAGGGCGATAATATGGCACCCCAGAGTAGTTGACAGCTGAGGAGGAGAAGATTGCGATCCCAGTACTGACTAAACTTTCCCTTTTTCGCTGATGCCGAGTTGAGAGGATACTGAAACTTATTGCTGAAGACTCCCAACCTACTGATACTGTGAACCCAACCTCTTAAACGAACGGCAGGAAATTTGGTGGGGCGAATTGTATGACTACAGTTAAACTACAAACTAAGGACCTTTGGATTTCCGCTAATCTATAAATCTTTGAATATCCGGAATGACAATCAATGGTGAACAGATATCCGAACTTTGATGTGACTACATACCTCAGATACTCTTTGTTTTTGACAATTTCCCTTCTTTTCTACCTTTTTCCAACTATTTCCCCCCCTCCTTTTTCTCTTTTTCTGACAAGTTTGAGTTCCGCCTGACTGTAAGAGCTTCTTCCGCTTCGTGATTACCTTTCAGCTTTGTTCCTTCTATCTTGATACTAGGCTGCCACCTAGTGGCTGAAAGTAGAAATTTGAATATAAAATAACTGTATTTAGTTGTATTTAGTTGTGATAAGCAATTGTGTTTATACTAAGACTATATCAAATATTATAGAATTGAATTGATCTGTTAGACTTTATAATTTGACCTGGGAATTTTGGGAACTTTGGGGAATTAATTGAATAATTGTATTCAAATAACTTAAGGTTAACTATTGACATATTGGATTACTGGTATACTTGATTAATTGTTTATTATTGTGATTTGTAATTATATACTAGTTAGTTTAATCTGATAATTAGATAATTTAGACAGGTCAGTTTACTTAAGTGAGGGATTAAGCTAAGACCATTATTTGTGAAAATGACTTCTACCACTACTACCACTACCAAAAGGAACATACCAACTATATCCAGCTGGGCATCTTCCTCTTCTCCAGTGACAACTAAGAAAACCATAGAAGATTCCTCGGCAGCGGGCAAAGTAGCTGCGCCCCAAGCTCTACAAGATACTCTGCAAGGAATTCAAGACACTCTAGCCAAAAACCAAGAGGCAACAGCTAAAGTGCTGAAAAATCTGACAGAAAAGGTGGATACACTAACAATGGAAACGCGACAGATCCATAGCAAATTTGAAGAAATCCATGCACACCTAGTAAACCATGAAGAGAGATTGCAAACAGTGGAAGAGAATATGACAAAGACGGAACATAAAATAGACCGTAATGAAAGCCAACATCTTACGACGGAAAAAAAGATGCAAGATGAGATTTTATTCCTGGAAATGGACCGTTCTAGATATTTTATACAGGTCCAAAATGTGATAGACGATAATCAAGAAAAGATAGAAGAGGTGATGGAGGAAATTATAGCAGGCATCCTCAAAATTGACCGCCTGGAAGCAGCTAGATACATTGATGAAGTATTTCGTATATATACATCCTACGCTCGACGTCATAAGCTTCCTCGTGAGGTGCACGTAAAATTAACCAAGAAGTCTATACGAGAGGAAATTCTCAAGAAATCTAGAGACCAGACCTTTACTTACAAAGGAAATGAACTTATAATTTTACCTCAAGTGCCGAGAAATGTAAGAGAAGGTAGAAGGAAATACGACTTTCTTACCACACGCCTCAGAAAGCAGGGAATACGGTATAGATGGCGCCTCCCGGAAGGCTTAACATTTACATGGCAAGATCAACATATCAGGCTAACTTCCTTTCAAGAGGCGCACGACTTCTTGAAACTACAACAACCTCTAAATGATCCGGAAAGTGAAGAAGAAAGTGAAAGAACCAAAAGTGAAGAAGAGCTAATGGAGAAGATGACAAGAAACCCTAACGGTCGAGAGGCAAAGACAGTAGAGGAAGGAAAATCGTCGAATGGAAAGACACCATACCACCAAATCGAAACGAGGTCAAAGACCCAGAAGGCTACAAACCGATAAAAATGGAAATGAAGAACTCCGTCTCTGCTCTATCAATATTAATGGATTAAACAACCCGTCAAAAAAAAAGAAAATTTGGCTAAACCTACAAAAAGAAAAATACGACATAGTATGTCTTCAGGAAGTCCACATAAGGAAAAGGCAAATTGGGGTATTGACTTGTCCAAAACTGGGGAAACTATATGCATCTTTGGCGGACCAAAAGAAGAGAGGGGTGATTGTATACGATAAAAGAAATTTAATATCAAAACAAATATATGCAGATAATGACGGCAGAATTTTATTATTGGAAATAAAAATTGGCTCAAAAATGGCCCTCCTAGCAAATATTTATGCCCCAAATGTAAATCAAGGACAATTCTACAAAAAACTGTCAAACAAATTAAATCAATTAAACTATGAACATATCTATGTAGTAGGTGACTTCAATGCAATTGCGGACATAGAGAAAGATTATAAGCCAGGACCTAACACCCCAAAACATAAATAAAAACGGAAAAAAATACTTCCCCAAACATGGGGTGACACGATGGATCAGTTAGGCTTGAGGGATATATGGCGGGACCTACACCCCCTTGAAAAGCAATTTACTTATTACTCCCCTAGACATAAGTCATGATCGAGAATAGATATGGCCTGGGCATCGGCAGCAGCCACCGAAGAGATAGAATCTCTTGAAATTGGACTGAATACATGGGCAGACCATCACCCACTAATAATGAAATGGGTAATTACACAAGTTAGGACGAGGTGGTCTATGAGAGCCAATCTCATAAAAGATGACAATTTTGTGAAAATGACCCAAAAAGAACTCCAATACTTTTTCCTTGAAAACAAAAGACAGGATACATCACTACAGACTATATGGGACACGGCTAAAGCAGTAATAAGGGGAATAGCAATAAAATACACGGCTAGACAATGGAAATTAGAGAAGGAAAAAAGAATGGAATTAATAACAGCACTGCAAAACCAAGAGAGGGAGGCCCAGAAAGATTCACAGAACGTAAGTGTAAGAGAAATAATTAATCTTCTGAGACATAAAATCTCCCTTTTAGATCAGAATCAATTAGCAGAAAAAATAAAGAAATGTAAGCAATTCCACTTCGAACACGCAAATAAAATTGGAAGATGGCTGACATATAGGCTAAGAAAAGAAACACAAACAAGAAAAATAGCGTCCCTCCAAGATAACAATGGGAGAATTGCGAACACTATGGAACATAAACTTAAAATAGCACAAGAATTTTTTAGCTCACTTTATGCAGAAGAGACACAACAAAGGAATAAGATTAACTCATATCTTACAAAGCAGCACCCTGGAATAGTCCCTGACATATACAAAAATACATTAAATACAGAAATATCAACAGAAGAGATAGAAAACGCAATTAGGAAACAGGCTAATGGGAAAACTCCAGGCCCAGATGGGCTCCCAGGAGAACTCTATAAAGGTATCTGGGAAACTTTGATCCCACAAATGAAAGATTTATTTAATGAAATTTTGGAAAAAGGGGAAATGCCCCAATCATGGACAGAGGCTTTTATTTCCCTAATCCTCAAACCTGATTCAGACCCAACTCAAATCCAAAATTATAGGCCCATATCACTTCTAAATGTTGACTACAAGATATTTGCGACAATTCTGGTCGAAAGACTAAAACCATTCCTATCCGAATATATTCATCAAGATCAAAATGGATTTTTACCAGGCAGATATTTAAGAGACAATGTAAGGATAATAACTAATTGTTTAGAATATTATGAGGCACACCCAAATAAAGAAATGAGTATAATTTTCCTAGATGCACAAAAAGCATTTGATAGGGTCAATTGGGAATTCATCATACAACAATTACAAATTATGGAATTCGGCCCTAAATTTAATAATGCAGTCCAGGCCATATATACAACACAATCGGCAAGACTACTACTCAATAAGGCACTATCAAATCGGATCCCAATATGTAGAGGTACTAGACAAGGATGCCCGTTATCGCCACTTTTATTCATCTTGACACTGGAACCCCTTTTAAACAAAGTTAGGCAAGAGGAAAGTATTAGAGGCCTGCAAACTAGAGGGGAAGAATACAAGATACAGGCATTTGCAGACGACTTGGTCTTTGTGATGGAAGAACCGCTGATCTCAGGACCAACATTAATTACAACAATAGAAGAATACGGAGAGGTGGCCGGTTTAAAAATTAATAAACAAAAAACTAAAATGTTGATAAAAAATATGACAGGGCAACAAAAAGAACAGATACAGAAATTATTAGGAATTGAAATTGTCAAAAAAGTTAAATATTTGAGAATTTGGTTAACCAATAGATGCTCCGCGATTAAAGAATTGAATTATAATAAACTAATAGGTGAAATGACCAAAGAATTGGAAAAATGGAACAAAATTCCGTTATCACTGTTAGGGAGGATAGCTGCTATAAAAGCATACATCCTCCCCAAATGGATATATCTGTTCCAAACAGCACCCACAAAGTTAAACAAAGAATTCTTCCAAAAGCTAGACCATATCACACTGAAATTTGTATGGCAAGGGAAAAAAGCATGCATAAAAAAGAAAATGCTTCAGGAACATAAACTGAGAGGAGGCCTGGGACTCCCAAATTGGGAACTTTATTACCATGCCTCAATCTTGATCTGGGTCAAAGACTGGGTCACCCTAACGAGAGGACGAATACTGTCAATTGAAGGATATGATTTGCTTCAGGGCTGGCATTCATCTCTCTGGCCCAGGAATAATAGACAGCCCAAAAGTTTTATTACCCACCACACGAGGGCGACCCTTTTTAAGACTTGGCAAAAGATAAAACAACAATTTTACACCCAAATCCCAAGATGGCTAGCCCCAATTGAAGCTGTAACCTACCCAACCGTCCACAATTCTAAGAGAAACATAACCTATGGAGATTTGATAGACGAAGGGGGCAATATTAGAACAAGGACAGATCTACAACTAAGGGGCTGGGAGATAGACTGGTGGCCATACAATCAGGCAGTATCTAAATTTAATAAAGACAAACAGGAATTCAGAATATACTCAATAAATCAAGACATAGATAAGGTCTTGTGGGACTCACCAACTAAATTCATTTCTAAAGCTTATAAATTACTATTACAAAGGTACATAGGTGAAGAAATAATTAAAGGCACTATGATCGCTTGGGGAAGGAATATAGGAAAGAACATCAATCTTGAAAAATGGCAAACCATTTGGAATAAATCTATGAAAATGACCCTGTCCTCCTCCTTTAAGGAGAATCTATATAAAATGCTTTATAGATGGTATTTACCGCCAGCCCGGATTGCCCACATATCTCTTAACAGTTACAAACTGATTAAAAAAATCACTTTTTTTAAAACTACAGAATGTGAAAAAAACACAACTGCTCTATGGTATGTGGTTTTTAACCCAGGAAGTTGTTTTCAGTATCATAATAAAATTCATAATCCTTTCATCGCAAAATACATAAATACATACCATGTCACTTATACAATATTGTATAAGAGACGTGGCATGTATTCATGTATTTTGCGATGAAAGGATTATGAATTTTATTATGATACTGAAAACAACTTCCTGGGTTAAAAACCACATACCATATTTCATATTAATTACATATTTTTGCACCTGTTTCTTGTTCATGGGTTTTGGGATGCTAGAAAACTGCAAATCTGGCATCTTCCCACTGCAGCTTTCTAAAAACTTTCTAAAATGATTATTTATTTGTATTCTACCTTTATTATTTTTACAAATAACTGAGCAAAATATTCAGCAGCCCCCCCCCCTCAAATCTTCCATCCACACACAACCCAAACAGTAAAAAACTGGAGGCTGACAGAGAAACCATTAGTATGCAGCAGTGCTCTGTGAACCTCTCAAGGTTTATGAGTGCTTTGAGCAGAGCTAACCAAGGTAAGCATTTAGAATACTCCTCAGGATACTGCTTCCATCACCACTCCTATGTATGAAGCTGCTATTTTATTAAATGTTTGCCACAGAGAAAAACACCCGCCCGCACAGCCAGAAACAGGACCAAACGGCCACCACCACCACCACGTCTCTTTTGACATCGACACTCCTAGCAGGGTTGACCAGGTGCTTTGACTCTCTGCCAAGGCTGGAGCTGAGCTTTCCCCTCTCGCTTACCTATTTTGACGATGGGGAGCAGCGGGTTTTGCTGCACTCCTCTTCCTTCTGCCCTCACAGTTGCTGCTGCTGCCGCCATCACCTCATAACACACCTTTTGCACAGGTGCCCACTTCAGCCACCTCCTTCCTAAGCCCTGAAACAAGTAGCTTCTCCTCTACTCGCTTTCTTTTTTAATTTTTTTTATTTTTAGCATAAAAACAAAGAAAACATACATCCAGTTTCAATATTGTGTAGCATGTCATTTGGTCACAGGTTTTTGTGCATCAATTCTTACAATTGCAAGTATAATTACTAATTGTTCATCAAACATAGCCAAGTATATCACCATTATTGAGCTTTTATATGTTGAATTAAAAATTAGTGTTCCTTCATTTCAAACCACCTTATTTTCTTAAATATTTAATTATCTGTTTAATAACAATAAATCTTTATAAAATCACTCATCTTTTTCTATTATATATTTAAAGGATACAATACAATAGCAGAGTTGGAAGGGACCTTGTAGGTCTTCTAGTCCAACCCCCTGCATAGGCAGGAAGCTTATACCATTTCAGACAAATGGCTAGCCAACATCTTCTTAAAGACTTCCAGGGTTGGGGCTAAAGAAGAAAAACTTTCCCTGAATTCATGTTTTACAACATTCTTTCAATTATCATTAGAGAATACAATACTTATACTATGTATCACATATTCAAACTCCAATAATATTTTCCCTATATAAAACCAAAAAGTTACCAAGTGTTTCAATTCATATATATCTCAATAATTCTTTCCATCGTTATTGATCTATTTAATATACAAAATATCTTTCTAGGGTAACATAGTCTCTACTTACTATAGTATCAAGCATTCATCGCATCTGACTTTTACACCTTAGGTTTATTTTTATCCTTCATGTACCGTGTATCCAAAAAAACTTTATTTCATAACAAAAGAATTTTTTTTTCATGTTAACTATCCTTTTTCTAGATGTAACTAAATAAACAATTTCATCTCCAGATTTTTTTGTCTAACCATTGGTAGAACAGATCCCAAACTTTATAAAATTGCTCATCCTCTTGCTCTCTAATTTCAAACGTCAGTTTACTCATTTCAGCACAGTCCATGATCTTTCGGATAATTTCCTCCTGAGTAGGTAATTTCTCGTTTTTGCAATTTTTGCAAATGCAATTCTAGCTGCTGTCAACACATTCACAATCCGGTATTTCAAGTCTTTATCAAATGTTTCCGGAATAATTCCCAATAAAAATAGTTCAGGTTTAAGATCTATATGTTTATGTATCATTTTCTCCAACCACCTGTGGGTTATAGTCCAGTATCTCTTAGCTTCAGAACAAGTTCACCACATGTGGTAGTATGAACCCGGCATCTGATGACATTTCCAACATTTTTCAGATTTGTTCTTAGACATTCTTGCAATTCTCGTCGGGGGTAAATGCCACCTATAAAACATCCTATACAAATTCTCTTTATATGCAATTGACATTGTCATTTTATAATTTTGTGTCCACAGTTTTTGCCATTTATCTAGCTCAATCACGTGCCCAAAGTTTCCCCCCCAAGCTATCATAGTTTCTTTAACTTGTTCTTCCTGCAACTTAGCCTCTAGTAAGTAACCATAAAGTTTTTAAATTACTTTTTCATCAGTTAAAATTTTATCTAGTTCCGTCATTTTATCATTAAAACCCTCCCCTTTTTGGTCTTCTTTATAACTAGAATGTATTTGCATATATGCATACCAGTTCATTTCCATTCCTTCCTGTTTAAAGTTCTGGATAGACTTGAGTTCACCCTCTGTATTTAATAACTCAGCATATCTGACTGTTTGTTCCTTTTTGTATATTATTGCATATGAAAATGCTTCAATGGTTGATATCCAGACTGGAATTTTTAAATAATGTGACCTCTTAACCTTTTCCCAGTTTAAAAACAGAGCCTCTCTTATATAATGGCTTCTAAAATAACCATGTGCTTTAGTTCCTTTATACCATAGAAATGCATGCCATCCCAACAATAAATCATGCCCCTCTAGGTTTAAAAGCCTAGTGTTTCTTAAAGTTATCCACTCCTTAATCCACATCAAATTTGCTGCCTGATAATATAGCTCCCAATCAGGTAGACCCATCCCTCCTCTTATTTTGGCATCTTGTAACACTTTAAGCTTTATTCTTGCCTTTTTCCCCTGCCACATAAATTTTGAGACCATTTTATTCAAGTCTTCAAAAAAGTCCTTCCCCAATCTAATTGGGATTGTCTGGAACAAGTATAGCATTTTTGGCAAAATATTCATTTTTATTGTAGATATTCTCCCAATCAAAGATAGTTGTAGATTCTCCCATTTCATTAAGTCTGTTGCAATTTGTTGTTTCAAAATTTGAACTTTTCCTGGAGCTGATTGGAGGTGCTTTTGGAGGGGCGATTTAAAGACACAAAAAGGAACAGTAAATGTTAGCAACTCTGGGTTCAGAACCAGTGTTACAACTCTTGTCCCTTAACCAGTGTTAGCAAATAAATGCGGAATAGTGTAATTCACCGGACAGTAAAGAGATACGTTGCTGTAACCACAAACAAACTGTAAAACAGTGATAGTAAGAAAATAAATAGTCTTTACTTTGTAGCAACTAAAATACTTCTTCCGACTAACTTCTCAAACAATAATAACAGTCCTTCACCCAACAGAGTTATCTTACAGTGACGCAAAACAAATACTCCTTCAGTCTTCACAGTTTCAGCTCCTCAGCACAGGAATCAAAGGGAATCGAAAAGGGAATGGACTGTGATTCTGAGCTTGCTTTATGGTAGAGCTGAGACTCACAGCCAATCAGAATTCAAACACAGTTCTTAAAGCTACATAACTTCTTAAGAACTTAGGCTCATATATATTGTCAACCCAATATAAGGCTGAATATCCTAACAGTAAGTAGTGGCTGTTTCATTTGAACTTTTCCTGGAGCTGATTGGAGGTGCTTTTGGAGGGGGGATTTAAAGACACAAAAAGGAACAGTTAGTAGTGGCTGTTTCATTTGAACTTTTCCTGGAGCTGATTGGAGGTGCTTTTGGAGGGGGGATTTAAAGACACAAAAAGGAACAGTAAGTAGTGGCTTATCGTGCTGAACGGGGCCAGCCTGGAAGACTGCCATTCCAACCTTTTCTGTCTGAGCTGCTGCTGAGGAGAGCCGAACCAACAGGAACAAGTGAGCACTGAATACTGCAATTGTTAAAATGGAGTCCGAGGAAGCAGCTGTAGTTGTCTGCAAAACTTGTGCCATGTTTCTGATTTTGCCCAAGCGCGTGGAGAACTACACCTGCAGTAAGTGCAAGCTGGTTGGTCCAGCAGCTGGAGGCATGTATATCTAACCATCAGCAAATTAAGGAGCTTGAGCTGTTCTTGGACATAGCAGAGCAGACTATCCTGGACAATGAAGAGACAGGGCACAGCTCTCAGGAAGAAGTCATTTCACTAACTCAAGAGGTAGATCCATGGAGGAATGTCACTCGAAGAAATAGAAGAGCAAGGGATCGCTCTGAGAGTCTGAATTTACAGAATCAACTTGAGGCTCCTTCCCCCATCACACCTGATGAAGAATGCACAGACGAACAATTGGTCCCAACTGAGGATCTCTCCTTCATCACACTTGACGAGATACAGGAAGAAGAACAACAGGAACAAACTGAAGACCTCTCCCTTAATAAAGTTGATGAGGTGAATGAAGATGAACAGACTGCAGGAGAGAGGCTCCTTGTACTAGGTGATTCAATTATTAGAAACACAGAGAGATGGATTTGTGATGCGCATGACAACCGTGTAGTGACTTGCCTACCAGGTGCAAAGGTTGCAGACATCACGAGAAATCTAGATAGTTTGCTAGAGAGAACTGGGAAGGAGCCAATGGTCGTGGTACACGTTGGTACCAATGATGTTGAGAAGGCAAAGCAATCAGTCCTGGAAGCCAAATTCAGGTTGCTAGGAAGATTGAAGTCCCGGACTTCCAAGGTAGCATTTTCAGAAGTGCTGCCTATTCCTCGTGCAGGACCTAGCAGGCAGGCAGAGCTCAGAAGCCTCAACGCGTGGATGAAGCGATGGTGTCGGGAGGAGGGCTTCAGATTTGTCAGGAACTGGAGAATATTTTGGGACAAGCGTGTTAGATCAGACGAAGGATTCCGACTCAGGCATGGTCAAAACAACAGGAACGTTTATTCACACTCTTACAACAGCACAAGAATTCAACTGACGAGGTTTCTTCTCTGGCAACCTCTTATATAGAGTTACCAGGCAGGAAACTCCTAGCAAGCAATTGCAACATGTAACTCCTTTCCAGACAGATTCCAGACAGCTCGTCTCAGTCAATTAACACAGCTGCCTGATCTGTTCCGGAATGCGGTGACTCAAAGGTTACCAGACTTGCTGTCTGGGCTGAGGACTCAACACTCCTTCCCCCATAGTCAGTGCGCATGTGTCTAGGTTCTCTGTCCAACACAGTACATGCGCACGCGTAGTCGTTCAGATAGGCAGGGCGGTGTCGGGTCCGCCCTGACCGCCTTAGTTCTTGAGGACGCTCCTCTCTGTGGGACACGGAGCCTTCGCCTACGTCACCGCGGCCTGCCCTCGGAGGTGGAGTCGCCGTAGGCGGCAATGGCGACCCTAGCAAGTCCGGGCGAGGGGGCGTGGCGACCGGGCTTGGGGTAGTTGACATTTGCTGGCGAGTATTATTCTGGTAGGGTGGTTCTCCGATGGGCGAGGCCCCCAGCTGAGAGTCAGATTGGGTTGTGAGGTCCTGGCGGTCTCCCCGTGCTGTTCCCGCTGATACGAGGTCTGGACCGGCTAGGGACTCCGGGGTTCCAAGCAACTGCTCGGCTTGAGCAGAGAACAACGGCCCAACGGGGGCCAACGGGCAGGAACGGCCTGGCGTGGTGACTGCTGTTTCGGGCAGGCGGCGCCTCAGTTGATCCAGGTGGCGCTGCCACTCGGATCCATCCTGAAGGCCGAGTCTGTAAGAACAGGGTCCGGTTACGTCCAAAATGGTTGCGGCAACCCATCGTGGCTCCCCTGAAAAGTTCCTTGCCCAAACCAGGTCCCCAATTTCAAATAAACGAGGAGTGGGAATCTGCAGGTTGCCCCTCTGCAACCCGTCGTAATCGGGGTGCAGTCTGTCCAGAGTGGTCCGCAAGCGTCGGCCCATCAAGAGCTCCGCGGGGCTTTTCCCTGTGGCCGGGCAAGGTGTGACATGCTGTCCCAAAAGGTACGCAGCCACCCTTGCCTGCCAGTCCCCTTTATCCAAACGGGCCAAGGCTTCCTTGGCCGAGCGCACGGCTCGTTCCGCGCGTCCATTAGACGCCGGGTGATAAGGGGCGACCGGCGCGTGGCGGATCCCTTGGGTGGCCAGAAAGTCCAAGAAGGTGGAGGATTGAAATTGGGGTCCGTTGTCGGACACAACGATGTCCGGCAACCCGTGGGTTGCGAACAGACGGCGCAAGGCACGCACCGTGCTCTCCGCTGTGGTGGAAGCCATGAGAATCACCTCCACCCAGCGTGAGAACGCATCCACCACCACGAGGAAATTCTGGCCATGGAAGGGACCCGCGAAATCCAAGTGGAGCCTGGACCATGGGCACCTGGGGGCGTCCCACTCCCTCGGCGGGGAGACCGGCGGGGCCGGCCGGGACGATTGGCAGGAGGAGCAGACGGCCACCCATTCCGCCACTTCAGCGTCCATGCCGGGCCACCAGACATAGCTCCGGGCCAATGCCTTCATACGGACGATGCCTGGGTGGTTGGCATGGAGCGACTGAAGAACCATGTGCCGGAGAGGGGAAGGGACGATGACCCGATCTCCCCAACACAAGCACCCGCAATGGAGCGAGAGCTCCAGCTGGCGTGACTTGTAAGGCCGAAAATTTTCAGCCACGCTGCCCGAAGGCCAGCCCCTCAGCACCCATCGGCAGACCTGGGCGAGGACGGGGTCTGCGCGGGTGTGAGCGGCAACGGCGGAAGAGGACAGGGGCAAGTCCGACTCCGCGACCATCAGGACAGAGAGAGCAGGCACAGGGGCCGGATCCGGCCCCGGGAGAGGGCAGCGGCTTAGGGCATCAGCATGCCCTATCTGCTTGCCAGGACGGTATAGCAGCGTATAGTCATACGCTGCCAGGAATTCCGTCCAGCGGGTCATCCTGGGCGACAGGATGGGGGGGGTCGGACGGTCACCGGCCAATAGCCCAAGGAGCGGCTTATGGTCCGTGACAACAGAAAAGGTCCGCCCATAGAGGTAATTGTGGAACTTCTTAATCCCGGACACTACAGCCAAAGCCTCCTTGTCGATTTGGCTGTAGTTTCTCTCCGTTTGAGACATTGTCCGTGAGTAAAAAGCAATGGGGGCTTCCGAGCCGTCTGGAAAGACGTGGCTAAGGACAGCCCCCAGGCCAAAGGGGGAGGCATCGCATGCAAGCGTCAGAGGAAGCCTGTCATGGTACTGGACTAGTACCGCATCTGACGTGAGCATGGCTTTGACAGCCGCGAACGCGTGTGCTTCGCGGCTGCCCCAGTGCCAGGCCGTGGATCGGTCGAGCAACCGATGCAGCGGCTCGGCTAGCGATGCCTTATGGGGAATAAACGGCGCGTAGAAATTCAAAAGGCCGAGGAATGCCTGCAGCTCCGTTTTGGAGGCAGGAGTGGGGGCCTTTTGGATGGCCTCGACCTTGGAGGGGGTTGGGTGAATTCCTTGGGCGTCAATCATGAAACCCAGGAATTCCACCCTAGGCGCAGCAAACGTACATTTGCTGCGTTTCAACTTTAAACCCGCGCCCCTGAAAACTCTGAGGACCTTCCGTAACGTTTTGGCGAGTTCTGATATGCTGGAAGCAGCAATCAGGACGTCATCAAAATACGGTACAACGCCAGGGAGCCCATGGAGCAGTCGCTCCATGAGGCTCTGGAAGATCCCCGGGGCTACGGACACGCCGAATTGGAGACGGCGACAGCGGAAAGCCCCACGGTGGGTCACGATGGTCTGCGCTTCCGCAGCCTCGTCATCCACCGGGAGCTGTTGGTAGGCCTGCGCCATATCCAGTTTCGCGAACACTCGACCTCGTCCCAATGAGTGGAGTAGGTCTTGCACCACCGGAACCGGGTATGGGTTCGCCTGAAGCCCGAGGTTGATCGTCGACTTATAGTCGGCGCAGATCCTCACGGACCCGTCGGGCTTAATGGGGACCACAATGGGGGTCTCCCATTTCGCCTGATCGACGGGTTCAAGCACGCCCTGCGCCACCAATCGATCCAATTCCGCTTCAACCTTGGGCTTCAGCGCGAACGGCAGCCTGCGGGCCTTCAAGCGGACTGGAGCAACCTGGGGGTCCAAATTTAGGGAAACTGGAGTGCCTTTGTACGTTCCTAAGCTGCCATCAAAGACGTCGTTGAACTCTCTGATTACTTCGTCTACCGGAGAATTGGCTGGCACGCTGTGTACTCCTTGGACTGACAGTCCCAAGGCTGGAAACCAGTCCAATCCGATCAAGGCAGCTAGGGGTTTGGCCACTACCAGGATGGGAAGGGATCCGTGGAAGGGGCCGTAGTCTACTCTCACTCTGTGCAGACCTAGAATGGGAATTTGTGAGCCCTGGTAATCTTTCAGGATCGTCGCCGTGGGGCCGAGATCCCGCTTCCTGAGCTTGGGGCAAAGCTTAACTAAATGCGCCCAGGACATGAGTGATCTAGAGGACCCTGAATCTATTTCCATTTTTTCCCCCACCCCCTCTAAGCAAACCACTGTTGACAGTCTCCTACTCTCTGCCTGGTCGTAGCTTAGAGCTGGGGGCATCTCCGCCAGCGTGAAGCAGTCGGTCGGCTGTGGCTGGTAGCGTCCTGAACGCTTCTGCGACCCTCGTTGTCCTGGTGGAACGGTTCTGGAGGCGGCAGCTGGCGTTGTCGCTGGAGCGGCAGCACGGTACACAGCTGCTAGGTGTCCTTTCCTGCCACATCTGCGGCACACCGATGCCTTGAATGGGCACTCTGGTCTCTGGTGGGCCCCTCCGCAGCCTAGGCAGTTCCCGGACTTCTGCTGCGGTGTGAATGCGCGATTCGGCACGCGCCCGGTCACCCTCATGCAGTCCCCACGGTCTTCCTCCTCCAGCTCATCCAGCGGCGCTATTTCGTCTACCAGACACGCTCGCGGAGTGGGGAAAAGAGGAGGGCGCGCGCGGCCCATGTCGGATGTGGAGATCTCCGACAATTCTGTCGCGCGTGCTTCTTCCACCGCTTGCTCGAGAGTCAGGACAGTTTTTGAAAGCAAGCGGCGCTTTAGGCGGATGTCTCTTACGCCGCATACAAACTGCTCCAGTAGGGATTCCTCCAGGAAGCCAGCAGGGAACTCGCAGGGAATTGCGGTCGCTCTCAATTTCTGCAGGAACTCGGCTACCGACTGTTGCGGCTGTTGCACACATTGCCTGAATGCATAGCGATGCGCTATGCGGGAAGGTGCCGGCGCGTAGTGTGCTCTCAGGCGGCCCAGGAGATCGTCCCACGGCACTTCATGCACCGCTGCGGGTGCTGCTATGGTTCGGGCGGTAGCGAACAATTCAGGGCCGCCGCACTGGAGGAATAGGCTCAGCTTCCTGGCAGGCGCGAGTTCGCCGTAGTCGCTGGCTATCAAGAAGCACTCGAACCGGGCTAAGAAGGAAGCCCATTGTTCCTTCATCGGGTCGAACGGTGCAAACGGAGGCATTGTCGCCGTAGCCATGGTGAGGCTGTGCGTTGCGCTGCGCTCTGTTGTTGAAGTATTCGTTACCCGTTGCGTTCTAAGGCCACGGCCTGAATCCCACCTTCGTCGCCAGTGTTAGATCAGACAAAGGATTCCGACTCAGGCATGGTCAAAACAACAGGAACGTTTATTCACACTCTTACAACAGCACAAGAATTCAACTGACGAGGTTTCTTCTCTGGCAACCTCTTATATAGAGTTACCAGGCAGGAAACTCCTAGCAAGCAATTGCAACATGTAACTCCTTTCCAGACAGATTCCAGACAGCTCGTCTCAGTCAATTAACACAGCTGCCTGATCTGTTCCGGAATGCGGTGACTCAAAGGTTACCAGACTTGCTGTCTGGGCTGAGGACTCAACAAAGCCAAACCTGTTCAGGGGGGATGGGTTGCACTTGAACCATGATGGGACAAGATTGCTGGCACTCAACATCAAAAAGGCTGCAGAACAACTTTTAAACTGATAACTGGAGGAAAGCCGACAGGAGCTGGGCAGCATCCGGTTCGGGAAAGTGTTTACTTGAGTAGTGAGGAGGATGCAATAATTACTGTTTTTAGATAGATTTTAATTCGGAGGATTTTATACGATTTTATACTATTTTTAGCACAGGGCATGGATTTAATAGCTTTTTAAAATTTGTATTTTTGTTATATCTGTATTGTTTTAAATTTCCTGTGCGCCGCCCTGGGTCCTTTTTGGAGAAGGTGCGGGGTATAAATTTGAATAAAATAAAATAAAATAAAAAATAAATACTGAGCAGAGCGAGGAGCCAGTCACCAGCACTCTAGCAGAAAGATGCAAGAAGCAGTCTAAGGATGCAACTGGACTCAAAAGACTGAATCAGAAAAGCATATATAAATGCCTGTATGCAAATGCCAGAAGCCTCCGGAACAAAATAGGGGAGCTGGAATACTTAGCAATAGACAAAATTATTGATATTATTGGTATCACCGAAACCTGGTGGACGGATGATAACCAATGGGATACAGTCATCCCAGGCTACAAACTGTACAGGAAGGACAGGAAGGGGCAAACGGGAGGTGGTGTAGCCTTGTATGTCAAAGAAGATATAAGGTCATACGAATTGGCATATCGAGGTGATTTAGAGTCACCCCTAGAAACTCTGTGGGTAAGACTATCAGGCCAAAAGAATGGTCTAACAGTAGGCATATGTTATCGGCCTCCGACCCAAGCCCCTGAGAGAGACTGGCAGTTGGAGACTGTTGTAAAGGAGGCATCAAAAAAGGGAAGCCTGGTTATAATGGGGGATTTCAATTACCCTCACATAGACTGGGCGAACTGTTGTTCAGCACATGACAAAGAGATAAAGTTCCTAGACATGCTAAATGATGGTTCCCTGGAACAGATGTTTGAAGACCCAACTAGAGGTACAAGAATCCTTGACTTGGTTCTGAGCAATATACAGGATCTGGTGCAAAATGTTAATGTGACTGATCCAATAGGGAACAGTGACCACAACACAATTATTTTTAACTTATTCATAGACTGCAAATCACCGATAAAATCTAACACAGAGACCTTAAATTTTCATAAAGGAAATTTCCCGAAGATGAGGAAACTAGTAAAAAAGAAGCTGAAAGGGAGAATTGAGAAAGTCCAAACACTCCATGAGGCATGGAGGCTGCTCACAAAAACAATAACAGAGGCCCAATTGGAATGTATACCTAAAAGGAAAAAAGGCACCGCCAGGTTCAAGAGGACTCCAATGTGGCTTACAGGAGCTGTTCGGGAAGTGATCAAAAGGAAGAAAAGCTCATTTAAAAGATGGAAGGCTTCTCCAAACGAGGACAACAGGCAGAAACATAAATTCTGGCAGAACAAATGCAAGGCAACAATCAGGAAAGCAAAGCAAGACTTTGAGGAGCGTTTAACTAAAAACACTCAAAGAAATAACAAGGACTTCTTTAAGTACATTAGAAGTAAGACCCCAACTGGGAAGGCCATTGGACCATTAGATGACAATGGAAAGCAAGGGATTATTAAGGAGGAAACAGAGATTGCAGAGAGACTCAATGAATTCTTTGCTTCAGTATTCACTGAAGACGACAGAGATCACATGCCCAAAACAGAGCCTATCTTTGTAGGGAGGGAAACTGAGGAATTAACCCAGATAGAAATAACCAGAGAGGAGGTCCTTGCATGTCTTGTTAAACTAAACACTAACAAATCACCAGGACCAGATGGCATCCATCCACGAGTTCTCAAGGAACTTAAAGATGAAATTGCTGATGTCCTTGCCAAAATATATAATCTTTCCCTCAAATCAGGCCTTGTGCCGGGTGACTGGAAGGTAGCGAATATAACACCTATCTTCAAAAAAGGATCCAGAGGTGATCCAGGAAATTACCGACCGGTCAGCTTGACAAGTGTCCCAGGTAAAGTGATGGAAACCATCTTAAAGGATAAAATTAATAGGCACGTAGAATAGAAGGCGCTGCTGAAGGAGAGCCAACATGGCTTTTGCAAGGGCAAATCATGCCTCACTAATCTGCTGGAATTTTTTGAGAGTGTCAACAAGCACGTGGACAAGGGAGATCCAGTTGACATTGTTTATCTGGACTTTCAGAAGGCCTTTGACAAGGTCCCGCACCAAAGGCTCTTAAATAAACTTGCCAGTCATGGAATAAAGGGACAGGCCTTGTCCTGGATTAGCAACTGGCTAAGGGACAGGAAACAGAGAGTAGCATTAAATGGACACTTCTCCAGGTGGAGGGAGGTAAAGAGTGGGGTCCCCCAAGGTTCAGTACTGGGACCCCTGCTTTTCAACCTTTTCATAAATGATCTAGAAGTAGGAGTAAACAGCAAGGTAGCCAAATTTGCCAATGACACTAAATTATACAGGGTAGTAAAAACTGAGAGAGAGTGTGAGGAGCTCCAGAGGGATCTCTTGACACTGGGGGAGTGGGCAAACCAGTGGCAAATGAGCTTCAACATTAGTAAGTGCAGAGTGATGCACGTTGGGGCAAAAAAAACCAACTACATATATAAACTGATGGGGTCTGAACTCCTTGCAACTAACCAGGAAAGGGACCTTGGTGTCCTGGTGGACAGCTCAATGAAGGTGTCAACCCAGTGTGCCACAGCAGTGAAAAGAGCAAACTCATTGCTAGGGATCATTAGGAAGGGTATAGAAAATAAGTCAGCAAGTGTCATTCTGCCTCTTTATAAATCTATAGTGAGGCCCCATCTGGAGTATTGTGTACAGTTCTGGTCACCATACCTTCAGAAGGATATTATGGAAAAGGTGCAGAGGAAGGCAACCAGAATGATTAAGGGGCTGGAACACCTTCCTTACCATCTGAGGCTGCAACAGCTGGGCCTCTTCACTCTAGAATGACGGCGCCTGAGAGGTGACCTGATTGAGGTCTATAAAATCATGCACGGTGTGGACAAAGTAGAAAAGGAAAAACTGTTTTCCCTATCGCACAACACTAAAACTAGGGGGCACTCCATGAAACTTTTGATAGCTAGACCTCAAACAAATAAGAGGAAGTACTTTTTCACCCAGAGGATCACTGGTCTATGGAACTCCCTGCCAGAATAAGTGGTGACAGCTGTCAGCCTCGACACCTTTAAGAAAGGATTAGACGAGTTCATGGAGAACAAGGGTATCAATGGCTATCATTATGGATGCCTAAGGACACCCTCCGGGATGGAGAGATAGGCAGAATATTTCTCAATGCCATTTGCAGGGAATCATAAGCAGGTGAAGACATCTGCTTGGGAATACCCTGAAGCAAATGGTGAGCCACTGTGTGAGGCAGAATGCTGGACTGGATGGGCTGTGGCCTGTTCCAGCAAGGCTGTTCTTATGTTCTTATGTTCTTAATCTGAAATAGTTGTCCTCTTTAAGGGTACTGCATCTAGCTGTCAGGTGAATGCCCAAATATTTAATTTTATTTGTAACTTGAATCTCCAAGCATTCCGCCAGTTCTTCTTTTTATTTGGAAGGTATGTTCTTTGTCAAGATCTTTGTTTTGTCTTTATTTATTTTCAAGCCTGCTATTTTTCCATAGTCTTCAATTTTTTCTATCAATTTAGGTGCAGTTCCAAACAGTTCTTCCAAAATAAAAACTAGATCATCTGCAAATGCTTGTAATTTATATTCTTTTGATTTAATTTTCATTCCCTTTATTTCTTCATCTCTAATATTTCTGTTTAGAACTTCTAATGTTAAAACAAAAGGTAAGGGTGATAATGGCCAGCCTTGTCTTGTACCTCTTTTTATTTCAATAGGATCAGTAAGTTCTCCATTCATCATTATTTTGGTGGTTTGTTTATGGTGTATGGTATGTATAGCATGTATAAAGTTCTTACCAAAGTTCATTTGTTCCAATTGTTGAAACATAAATTGCCAATTCACATTATCAAAGGCTTTCTGTGCATCTAGAAATAATAACGCCATTTGTTTTTCAGAATGGGCTTCGTAGCATTCCAAAGTATCCAAGATTATTCTTATATTATCTTTAATTTGTCTCTTTGGTAAGAAACCATTTTGATCCGAATGTATAAACCAATTTAGATATTTTTTAAGTCTTTCTGCCAGTATTGATGCAAATAACTTGTAGTCTGAGTTTAACAAAGAGATTGGTCTGTAATTCTTAATTTGGGTAAGATCTGCTTCTTCTTTGGATAACAATTAAATATATGCTTCTGACCATGAATTTGGCATTTTGCTTTCAACCATTACTTCATTCATAACTTCAAGTAACAGGAGAGATACAGATTCCTCTAGTGTTTTATAGAATTCCACTGGTAACCCATCTGGACCCGGGGGACTTCCCTTTATTTTGTCTTTTGAGGGCTTCCGTTAGTTCCATCATCGTTATTTTAGCATCTAATGTGGCTCTGATGTCATTTGGTATGATAGGGAGGTTGGCCTTCTGTAAATATTGCTTAACATCACGCTCTTCTATATTCTCTTGTTAATACAACTTGGCATAGTAGTCTTGAATGATTTTCTTCTTCTCTTTATTTCCGTAGTGTATTTGTCCTTGTTCATCTTTTAGTTGTTGGATCTTCTTCATTTCTCTCTCCTTTCTCAATTTATAAGCCAACCATCTACCTGGCTTATTTGCATTTTCGAAATAGTTCTGTTTTGTGCCTCTAATTTTTTGTGCCAATTCCTCCTCTTTTTCCAGTAAATCCATTTTATGTTTAATTGTATCCATTTTTATTTTAGTGTCTTTTCTTTGTGGAGATTTCTGTAACTCTTTTTCCAGTATCTTATACTCATTCTCTAAATCTTTACCTATTTGTCTTTTCTTTGTGTTTCTCCTTCTTGTATAATCTATTATCAGACCTCTAGCCACTGCCTTCATTGCATCCCAGAGATTCTGCATGGATGTATCTTCCTTTTTGTTTCCTTTGAAAAAGTAAGTCAATTCTTTTTTCATTTTCATTACAAAGTCTTTCTCTTTCAATATTGTATTGTTTAATGTCCATTTAAATCTAGTTCTTTGCTCTCTCCATTTAATTGTGATCGGATTGTGATCTGCCCAAGTGCTGGTTTGAATTTCCACTTCTTGCACATAGCCACTTAGGTCTGATGAGGCCCAAATCATATTGATTCTTGAGAGTGAAAGGTGCCTGTTTGAATAGAATGTATATTGTTTTTTTGTAGGGCTTCTTTCTCTCCAGACATCTTTTAAGTTCATTTCCTCTATCATCCTGAAAAAGGATTTTGGAAGCGTTTTTCTGTTTAGTTTTATAGCTTTATAATCTATATTCTGGTTAGTAATTCCGTTCAAATCTCCCATCATACAAATATCAATCTGCAATTTTCTTGTGGAGTTTTTTTATAAAATTCCTCATGTTTTTCATTAGGTGCATAAATTGCAATTAAAAGTGTTTTTTTAGTGTTGTCCATAATTTCTACCATCAGAATTCTTCCATCTTCATCTGTGTAAACTTGTTTTGCTGGGATTTTATCTTTAATATAAATAACCACTCTTTTTTTACAATCTGCCAATGAAGTAAAGATTTTTCCAAGTTTTGGCTGCATTAATAAATGCCCATATCTTCTTTGAATATGTACTTCTTGCAAACAAATTATATCTGATTTTAACTTTTCCAATTTATGAAATATTTTCCTTCTTTTAATTGCTGAATTGAGTCCATTTATGTTAACTGTAAACATTTTTTTTCTTCTATGATTATACTTTATATGTAGGATTTGCAGCTCTAGTTGATGTTGGTTCCCATTGCTCTCTCGGTTCTACCCCGCTTCCAGCACCTTCTTCAATAGCAATTCCACCTACTGCGATCTCCAATTTCTCCATCTCGGACACGGGTGTATCTAGTAATAATAATGATAGGTCTTCGACTGTACTTCCGGTCTCTGTAGGCGACGGACGTTTCGTCTGCCACTTGTCTCCTCGGTGGGCAGGAGCACAGGAGGCCTTGGAGGGGTCCCATGCCGTAGGGTGGCTTGCTGGAACCCCCCAGACTCGGCGACAGCCGGTGGGGGTGTTTCCAGCCTCGCCCCAGGAGCCGGGGAGCAGAAGGGGGGTCATGCTTGCCTCTTCGCCGAATGGGCTCCGGGAGAAGCAAGCTAACCAAAGGAAGTGTGGCTGAAATGTTGGTGGTGGAGGATCCTTCCTAATCTCCTTATTTATTGGTAACGGATAAGCAGCAGACTACTGTAAGTTTCTGTTCAATCTATTTAAACGAAGATTAGAGGGGTGTGTTTTTTTTTCTTTAACCCCTCCTCAGACAAAGCGGCATTTAAACTATCTCTCTCCACATCGGAATGGAGAGAGAACAAGGGCTGACCAGCCACTTGAATTAACTATGTGAGAAAGATTGAAATCACAATGGCAAGAGGTGCTTCCTGAGCTGTTTTTAAAAATCAGAACTTCTGCTTTTCTCCCTGCGAAAAGGAGGAGTTAAAATGGCTCCCCTTCTTTCTCGTTTTTGTACTTATAAATGAAGTCTGTCTTTTGAAACCACCTGTGGGAAATCTCTGGTATTTTTTTTAAAAAACAATTTTATTGGGTTTTACAATGTTTTTGGGAAAGGGGGTAAAATAGGGTTAAAAAAAGTAAACATTTTAATGGCTTCCATGTGGAGGATGGTGGTCACCTCTGATACTTCATAAAAATTCAATATTAAAAAAGAAAATAATTGGCAAAAGATACATATATATCACATTTCAACATGTATACATTCAATCATTTGTTTTTCCTGCCATCCCTTTTCACAGGTTATAGTAATGTTTTCAAAGTCTATTCATTTCTGTGATCTGAGTCTCTTTGCTATTGTTTCTTCTTTCTCTTTCCCGCCAATGGGCGGGGCCATGGCCCCTCCCATTCCCTCATCTTCATCTTCCAGGAGTAGGGAATGTTTCTTAAGGAAGGCCTCCTCCTCCTCTACAGTTTTAACTCTAACTCTGCCCCCCTCCCAGAAAACCAACATTCCTTCAGGCATTAACCATTTGAACCAGATCCCTTTTTTAAACAATTTTTTGGACAAGAAGGAATACTTCCTTCTTATCTCTCTAATTTTTGGGGGGATCTGCTTCAAAATGGTAATATCATTATCTTGATATTTCAGAGGCCCACCCCGCTGGACCCTCAGTATCTCATCCCTCATGGACCTTCTTAGGAACTTAATATGTACTTCTCTTGGTACGTTATTTATTCTAGCATATACTGAATTAATTCTATAGACTAGGTCCATATCCCCCCAGACCTGGTCTTTGTTTCTTTTAGTATAATCCACTAGGATTGTACTCATTAAATCTTTTAAACCTTCTTGCTCCATCTCCGGGACGTTCTGGAACCTAAGAAAAAAAGACGTTCTTTCAAACTCAAATTTAGACATATGCCCATTAATTTCTATATTCTCCCTTCGTATTTCCGTATTTTCCTTCCGTATTTCCTTCAACTCTTCTTTAATCTCAACTGTTCCTTCTTCTAGCACTTCAATTTTTTGTTTATTATCCGTTGTGCTTCTTTGTGTCTCCAATAGTTCTATTCTTAAATTTAATATGTCGTTTCGGATTTCCTGCACTTCTTTCATAATGCTCTGAAGCATCTCGCTCGTTGTTGGTTCTTGTTCTCCTTCTCCAGTTGTCTCCTTCTGTAACATTGTAGTAATTTTGCCTTGTTGTAAACTTGGGCTGGATCAGGTTGAGGCTGGAACCGAAAGGGACTTTCCAGATGGCGGCTTTCTTGAAGCCATTGTTATAAATTTAAGTTCTTGCAGCAAAAGATGGCGCCAGAGAAGCAAACAGTCAGAAAAGTCCGAGATATCCGGAAGCGGGAAAAGTCAAATTAAAATTCCCTCAAAGTCCAGAATTGCTTTTAATGTCCAAACCAAGAAGAAGAAGAAAAGAATCCATGTATTGGGAGAGGCACCAAGGGCTTCTTGCGAGGGGCTTTCACTTTAAATTTATTGTCCTGTGATTTTAAAACTCTAGAGGAATGCTCCGGTGTTCAGGAGAAAGTTTTCCAATCGGAAACAAAGAGAAGCCATTTTCCCGCCTCACCGCAGTTAGAGAAGTGCGATTGAAAGTCCTTTTTGTTGCAAAGAGACCCAGCTACAATGTTGCAACTGTAACTCCGGGAGTGATTTTTTTTTTAAAATCTGCTATCTTTCAGTTGGCATTTTAAACCACTTTCTCTCTGGTAGAGAGCATTTTCTGTTGCTGCCTTTTACAAGGGGGGGTTAAAACTCCCCCCTCTATTCTTCTTTCTTCAAAGTCATCGAATGTAAGAAACAAAATTCACAGTTCACATTTGCCAATCCTGCTTGTTAGGAGACTCGGTGTGGTCCTCCGTCCCCGACATTTCCACCATCTTCTTTGTTTTCTGTCTTTTCCAGCTAACATTGGCGAGAGGAGTTCCTCCCCCCTGCTTTCAGCTCTCCGATTCCTGGGGCAAAGCGGGAAAAAGTGCCCCGCTGACCACCGTCGGTACGGGGGCCTCCCGCAGCCACCCGTATGGCAGGGGGTTAACCTAAACCCCCTGTGCCCCCGAGGGGGCCCACCAGAGTAGCAAGCGGCAGACACATCCGAAAACGCGTCTGTCACCGTCAGAAGCCAGAAGTCAAGTCCCGGAAATCTCTGGTATTTTTTAATACTCTCCCTGAGGGTGCTCTGGATCTCTTCTGTCATGTGGACTTTCTGGATTTTGATTATTTGACGTTTTTCTTTCTGGTGTACCTCTGTGTCTTGGAATAGTGAAGGAGAAATAACTTTTTACTTTCGGAATTGCCTCCCACCTTGGATTGGCCTGGCTGTCCGCTCCACTGACGCCATTTTTCTTTGCAAAAGATTTATCATCTCTGAACTTAGACAATGGGACCTAAGAAACCACCAACGGGCAAGTCACTGTCGGCCCCCGCTTCAGCAACTTCTAGTCCAAGCACGCAACAACTGAAAATGACTTTATTGTTACAAAAAGAAGTGGCCGGAGAGAGTCCAAAAGAATTATCTGTCAACCAAATGTTTTAGGAAATTATGAGAGGTCAAAATGAACTGAGGAAGGAGGTGGCAGATCTCAAAGACGAACTCAGAGGAGTACAACATAACATAACAGAAAATAGACAAAGAATTGTGGTGCTAGAGGAGGGAGCAGCTGGGATGGGGGAAGAGGTTAAGGAGGTCCAAAAGGGAAATTTAGAACTGGAAAACTTTATGGCCAAAATAGAATTTGAAAGAATGTCCTTTTTTCTCAGGTTCCAGAATCTACCAGAGACAGAAAATGAAGATCTTAAAGATATTATGAGCACAATTTTAGCAGAATACCTTAAGAGAGACAAAGAACAGCTGTGGTGGGATATGGACCTGGTTTATAGAATTAATTCAGCATATGCTAGAACCCATAATGTTCCACGAGAGGTACATGTTAAATTTCTCAGGAGGACCACAAGGGATGAGGTGCTAGGGGCCCAAAGGGAGAGACCTTTAAAATATCGAGATAAAGAAATTACTATTCTAAAGCAAATCCCGAAAAAAATAAGAGAAGGAAGGAGGAAGTATTCTTCCTTATCAAAGAAACTATATAATAGAGGAATTTGGTTTAGATGGTTATTGCCAGAGGGAATGCTGATCTTCTGGGAGGGAAGCAGAATTAGAATTAAGACAGTGGATGAGGCTGAAGCTTTTATTAAAAAACATTCTTCTCTCCTAGAGGACGAAGATAGCAGAGGCGGGGAAAAAGGCAGCAATGTACAATACATGGGAAAGGGGGGGCTATGACTCCACCTGGGGACAAGGAGGAGGGAGCAATATCGAAAAGGCTCAGGTCACAAAAACAATCTCATTTGAAATATTATTGTAATTGTCGATATAGTAGAAAGTGACAAAGAAAGAGATGATTGAACATACGGTTGATATAAAGTAAGAATTCTGTTTATGCTTATCTTTTATACGTTATTTTTAAAATTGTAAAACTGTGAGATCTGGAGGGATTTCTACTACTAGCATGGGAGCTACCAAAATTTTCTATGTACCTTTTTACCCTTTCCCCATAAATGTTTTAAAAGCAATAAAATTCTTTACAAGAAAAGAAAAAAATGATAGGTCTTCTTTACCAGTCTTCTCTGCTTTCCCTCTCAGTTGTTCTTTATAGAAAGCTTCTGCTTTTTCTAGTGTATCGATTCTGTACCTTTGTCCTTCCCATGAGAATATTAGACCTTCCGGTATAAGCCATCCATACTGGACACCTTTCTTAAACAAGATTGTGGTCAAGAATTGATATCTAGAAATAGCATTTATAAGAATGTATATCAATGAATGATTTTGGAATGGGAAAAATAAAAAAACTATTTGCCAAAAAAAAAGAATTGATATCTTCTTCTCTTCTCTCTCACTCTTCTTGGGATTTGCTTTAAAACCAAAATTTCCCTTCCTTTATATTCCAATTTCCTGCCTCTTATTTTCTGCAATATTTGAAACTTCAGTGCTTTTTTGGTGAATCTTACATGTACTTCTCTTGGGAGTGCATTTCTCGTTGCATATCTTGTGTTTACTCAGAATGCATCATCTATACCATCCATCACCTTCTCTTGAGGCATCTCTAACTCCTCAGCCAGAATTTTGGGTATTATTAAAAACAGGTTCTCTCCCTTTTCTTCTATTATATTTTGAAATCTTAAGAAATATTCCGACCGATCCATCTCCAATCCTATTGTTCCACTGCTTTCTTTCTCCATGTCACTCTAATCTGCAGTCAAAATCTTCAGTTTTCTTCTCCCTTTCTTCATCTCTTTCCTCCATTTTTCGCATCCTATCTTCCTGTTTCATCATCCATTGTGGGATCATTTCTGTTTTTCCCTCTGTCTGGGCCATTTTTTGTTCTATATTCTCTATTCTTTGTTCCATCGCATTCATCTTTTTTTCCATGTTTTCTGATCTTCTTACTAGTGTATCCAACTTCTCGTCACTACTATCCCCCCGCTTCTGTATTGCTTGTATTGCTTGCATAATTGCCTCAAGTGTTATGCCCTTCTCTTCTTCTTGTTTTTCTTGTTGGATCATTGCCTGTATTGTTCTTTGTCCTCCTGCCGGTGAGCCTGCAGGGGTCGTTGTTACAGAACCAACTGGCCTTGTCTTTCTACTCATCTTCGGGGTTTTATTCTTTCTTCCTCCAACCATGGTTTAATCTAGTAAAAAATTGAATATATAAAGAGGGGGAGGGGGAAAGATAGACAGAGAAGACAACAAAGAAAATATCCCAGATATCCACTGGGTAACACAAAAACCTAATTCAAAAGGAAGATGAAAAATAAAAATAAAGGTTTAAAAAGATAATTAGTAAAAATAAGCAAAAATGCCCAAGGCAAAGTAAAAAGTAAAAAAAAAACCTCTGTGTGTGTGTGTGTATTTGTTTTCGTAGATTTTCATGGGTGTAGGTATGCTGGTTTGCAATGTTTTGGCAAGATCTCATTTGCCATATACCAAAGCCTGAAGATGGCAAGTGAGATCTTGCCGAAACATTGCAAGAACAATTTCAATCTTACACGGGAAAACACCCGATTACAACAAAACCATATATATATGGAGGAAGCACACTGCTTTTCCTTTTCTGCCTTTCGGCTCATCACCAGAGACCATCTCCCTGACTTATTTATTGATCAGCTCAATATATATATATACAGTGGTACCTCGGATCACGAACTTAATTCGTGAAATGACTCTGGTCGCGATCCGATTTGGTTGTGATGCGAGGCACAATTTCCCATAGGGTTCAATGTAAATCCGATTAATCCGTTCCGACCTTGTTTTTTGGTTGTGATGCGAGGCACAGTTTCCCATAGGGTTCAATGTAAATCCGGTTAATCCGTTCTGACCTTGTTTTTAAAATGTCTGCGGCTCCGGTTCGTGAAGCGAAACGGAGGTCGTGAATCCGGGCATTTTTACGAACTTTTCTGTTCGTGATGCGAGGGCGGAGTTCGTGATGCGAGGCAGAGTTCGTGAAGTGAGGCGGAGTTCGTGCAGCGGAGCATTTTTTACGAACTTTTCCGTTCATGCAGCGAAACGGTGTTCGTGAACCGGGGCACATTTTTTGGGAAATTTTTGGTCGTGAAGCGAATTGGACGTGATGAGAGGCAGAAAGCCATGAGTTCCGTTGTGTAATTTTTTAATATGTGTGTTATGTTTTTGGGGCTTAACAGGGTGTTGTGACACAAGTATATACTTATCCTCCTGTCTCAGCTGATCAGGAAGAGAACCTGGTGGCTTAAGTGGCTAAGGCTTTGCCTAACATGTAATACAGCCCCGATTCAAATCCCAGTAAGGGTATGACGATTCGCTCACACAGAGAGGGACTTCTCCGGGTGCCGTCCACTAGGCTGTGCCAGCGGGCGACGCCCAGGGGAAGGGCCTTCTCTGTGGCGGGCCCGACCCTCTGGAATGACCTTCCCCCTGACATTAGAACGACCACGGACCTCCGCTCCTTCCGCCAGAAACTCAAAACCCACCTGCTTCATCTGGCCAGCCTGGCCTAATTCCATCTTTCCCACCTCAGTTTGTATTTTTAAATTCTGTGATTTGGTTTTAAGGTTAGTTTTTAATTTTTATAAATTTGTACAGGGGTTTATTTAATTCGATTTTAGTTATATGTATTGTTGATTGTCATGGTTTTAATTTGTACCTGTACACCGCCCCGAGTCCCTTCGGGGAGAGGGGGCGGTCTAGAAGTCCAATAAATAAAATAAATAAAAATATAAATAAATGACTAACTGATGAGAGCTAAAAAGCTTGAAATATATCTATCCTAGTCTCCTTGACTTATTTATTGATCAGCTCAAAAATGTAACACACATATTAAAAAATTACACAACGGAACTCATGGCTTTCTGTCTAGATGGTCTCTGGTGATGAGCCGAAAGGCAGAAAAGGAAAGCAGTATGCTTCCTCCCTTAATTGGGACTTAACAGGGTGTTGTGACACAAGTGTATATATATCTATATCTATATGCTTTTGTAGATTTTCACAGGTGTAGGTATGCTGGTATCGTTGTCTTCGGGTGTTTTCCCGTGAAAGCATGAAATTGTTTTTGCAACGTACTCCAAGACCATGCCTACAAACCTCTAAACAAAGACCCCGCCATCTACCTGGAAAAAACCACCAAAGCCAAAATAAAAGTCTCTCCCATCAGTGAAGAGATCCAGCAAAGAATCATCTCCCCAGAGAGAAATCTTCCAGATGCCCCAAACTCTATGGCCTCCCCAAGATACACAAAGAAGGAACACCACTCAGACCCATAGTCAGCTCCATAGGCTCACCTCTACAGAATCTTGCCAAGTTCCTCGCAAAGGAATTACAACCCTATGCAGAATCCATCAACTCACATGTACAAAATTCATTCCACTTCATAGAAACAATAAAGAAACAAAATCTACAGCCCAGCGATCTACTCATGAGTTTTGATGTCATATCCCTCTTCACAAAAGTGCCTATAAAAGAAGCCTTGACAGCTATCCAGAACAAATACAACCCCCCCAAACACATCCTGGATCTGACCAACCACTGTCTAACCAACACATACTTCATTCATAATGGACAAAGATACAAACAGATAGAAGGAACACCCATGGGATCACCCCTCTCACTGGTCATCGCAAACTTATACATGGAACATTTTGAAACCAACGCCCTAGACAAATCTGAACACAAACCCAAACTCTGGCTCAGATATGTAGATGACACTTTCGTAATTTGGCCACATGGGAAAGAAAAACTGGACAACTTCCTCACACACCTCAACACCCTACACCCCAAGATACAATTCACCATGGAAATAGAAGCTAATAACCAACTTCCTTTTCTAGACGTCCTAATCTACAAAAAAACTAATGGCTCCCTGGGACACACCATCTACTGGAAAAAAACACACACCAACCACTACCTAAATGCACAATCCCATCACCACGCTGCACAGATAAACTCTATAGCCAAAACCCTCATACACAGAACCAAACGCCTAGCTGACAAAGACCACCTGAAAACTGAATTACACTTTCTCACAAATGCATTAATATCCAACGGATTCCGAAGAAAAACAATCACCAACCTAATCCAAAAAGAGACACCCCCCAAGAGCCAAGACAAAGAACAGGAAAATGGCATTGCCCTCCTCCCATACATCAAAGGTACCACAGACAAAATCAGCAAAATTCTCCACAAGCACAATATCAAGACAGCCTTCAACACTGACCAAAAAATAACCAATATCCTAAGGAATCCCAAAGACAAGATCCAGCTAGAAAGCCAAGGAGTCTACAAAATTCCATGTAAAATTTGCCCGGCCACTTACATAGGACAAACCAACAGAAGAATAAGTGCATGCATCGCAGAACATAAAAATGCAGTAAAAAATCATCTTAATACCTCATCTCTTTATCAACATTTCAAAACTACAGGACATGATATTGACTTTCAAGGAACTAAATTGATCTCCAAGGCTGAACAGCTGAACAGGAGAATAATCAGGAAAGCCATCGAAATAGAGAAGCAACCTAACAATATGAACAAACGTGATGACACCTCCCGCCTACCAGACATCTGGAAACCAGCACTGACCAACAGACGAGCCCCACCCTCCACCCAAGCCGTTGAAATTCAAAATAAGCAGAAACATACAAATATGACCAGCATCAATCTACCAATCATAATACAGCTGCACAGCCAATCAACCCACTCACAAGTCAGCACTCCATACCCCCCCCCCAAGATTTAAGGAAGGGCGACACCTTCGTAACCACAGACCAAAGCCTGAAGATGGCAAGTGAGATCTTGCTGAAACGTCACAAAAACAATTTCATGCTTACACGGGAAAACACCCGAAGACAACAATACCAGCATATATCTATATCTATCTAATCTAATCTATATCTATATCTAGATAGATAGATAGATAGATAGATAGATAGATAGATAGATAGATAGATAGATAGATAGATAGATAGATAGATAGATAGATATAGATATAGATGATATAGATGATATAGATGATATAGATATAGATATAGATATAGATATAGATATAGATATAGATATAGATATAGATATAGATATAGATATAGATATAGATATAGATATAGATATAGATATAGATATACACACACACATAAAAATTATTTATTTATTAATTAATTATTATTTATTTCTATGATCTATTTTTATCAAAAAAAAATAAGAATAAAAAAAAGAGGAAAAAGGTTTTTTTAATTAGCACCCCCCCAATCTTAGTCACCTTCTACAATTAAATCTACAACATGAAATCAAACTTTAAAAGATGGGGGGAAAGAAAAAAAAAGGAAGAAAAAAAGGGGGGGTATACTAAAACGTTATCCAAAAAAAAGAAAAGAAAAGGGAAGTATGTTTTATTATTATTTTTTTAAAGCAGATTAGAATTTTCTTTTAGTTCAGTCCATTTGAGTTTGAAAACAGGTCATTCAAATATCTCCATTCCCAGTGGAAAAGAGGGAGGGGGGGGGGAAGAGCAATGTTTATAATTTCAAAAGCTTCAGTCTTTAGCCAGAAAAGGAAGGAGCAGGCAAAAGAAAAAAAAAGTAAAAGTTATCTCCTCTCAGGCAAAGTAATAATAATATAATAATAATAATAATAATAATAAAGTTGCATTTATTGACCGCACCCTCTCCCCACAGGGACTCGGGGCGGTGCACAGGGAAATTAAAAAAACGAAAAATATACAAAATACATACAAATTAAAACGAATTAAACTCAATCAATCCTGTGCTAAAATCCCCTTAACTAAAAACATCCAATAAATATAGTATACATTTAAAAACCCATAGACAGAGAGACTACCCTAGGCCGGCCATGCGGAAAAGATGAGTCTTCAATTTCAGGCGGAAGGAGCGGAGGTCCGTGGTCGTTCTAATATCGGGGGGAAGGTCGTTCCAGAGGGCCGGGCCCGCCACAGAGAGAGCCCTTCCCCTAGGCGTCGCCCGCTGACAGAGTCTAGTGGACGGCACCCGGAGCAGTCCCTCTCTGTGGGAGCGAATCGGCCGTGAGGATGTATGAGGCAGGATCCGATCCCGCAGGTAGCTAGGTCCCGAGCCATGGAGCGCTTTAAAGATGATGATTAATACCTTGAAGCGCACCCGGAAGACGACAGGTAGCCAGTGCAGCTCGCGCAAGAGCGGTGTAACGTGGGTGAACCTGGTGGTTCCCATAATTGCTCGCGCGGCTGCATTCTGAACTAACTGAAGCCTCCGGGTGCACCTCAAGGGGAGCCCCATGTAGAGAGAGTTGCAATAGTCCAGTCGAGATGTCACGAGGGCATGAGTGACTGTGCGAAGGGCGTCCCGATCCAATAGGGGGCGCAATTGGCGAACCAGGCGAACCTGGTAAAACGCCCTCCTGGCCACGGCTGTCACTTGCTCTTCCATAGACAGCCGGGTATCCAGGAGGACACCCAAATTGCGCGCCCCATCCACAGGGGCAAGATGTTCGCCCCCTATGGCCAGCGTTGGAGAAAGGTGGTTGAATCGGGCAGCCGGAAACCACAGCCACTCGGTCTTGGTCGGGTTGAGCCTAAGTCCGTTACTTCCCATCCAGATCCGCACGGCTTCCAGGCACTGGCACATCACCGCTACGGCATCGTTGGGGTGGTTTGGGGTAGATATATACAGCTGAGTATCATCAGAGTAGAGATGATACTCTACCCCAAAACCACGGATGATCTCACCCAGCGGCTTCATGTATGCATTAAACAGGAGAGGCGAAAGGACCGACCCCTGAGGCACCCCACATGTGAGGGGTCTCGGGGTCGACCTCTGCTCCCCTGCCAACACAAATTGCGATCGGCCAGAGAGGTAGGAGGAGAACCACCGTAGGACGGTGCCTCCCACCCCCAACCTCCCCAGCCGATGCAATAGGATACCATGGTCGATGGTATCGAAAGCCGCCGAGAGATCTAATAGGACCAGGATGGAGGAACAACCCCCATCTCTGGCCCTCCAGAGATCATCAACCAACGCGACCAATGCCGTCTCAGTGCTATGCCCGGGCCGAAAGCCGGACTGGCGCGGGTCTAGATAATCAACTTCCTCCAGGTGACGGGGAAACTGTTGTGCCACCACACTCTCGACAACCTTCGCCAAGAAGGGAAGGTTGGAGACGGGACGATAGTTTGTTAAAAGAGCTGGGTCCAAAGTGGGCTTCTTAAGGAGGGGCCTCACCATAGCCTCTTTTAGGGAAGCAGGCAAGGAACCCTCACTCAAGAATGCGTTGATAACCTCTTGGAGCCAGCCTCGTGTCACCTCCCAGGATGCCAGTACAAGCCAGGAGGGACACGGGTCCAATAAACATGTGGTGGCTCGCAGTCGCCCACGTAACCTGTCCATATCCTCGGAAGCAACGGAGTCAAACTCCTCCCAAACAAGATCTCTCTCGTGGCATCCCACTGGGCCATGAATGGGGGCTAACTCGTTCTGTATCTGAGCGATTTTGTCCTGCAGAAAAGTCACAAATTCCTCTGCTCTACCCTGTAACGGGGCTTCCCGCACCCTCTGCTGAAGGAGGGAACGGGTCACCCTAAACAGGGCGGCAGGGCGGTTTTCTGCGGATGCTATGAGAGTGGCACAATGATGGCGTTTGGCCACTCTCAACGCCACAATGTAAGTCCGTAAATGGGCTCTTACCTGTGTCCGGTCAGATCCAGATCGAGTAGCCCTCCATCTTCTCTCTAGGCATCTCTTGTGGCGTTTCATCGCCCTCAGCTCCTCGGTAAACCAAGGGGCCGGGGCGGTTCGGCGCCGCAAGAGAGGCCGCAAGGGCGCGACCCGATCCAAGGCTCCCGTGGTCGCAGCATTCCATGCGGCCACGAGATCCTCCATCGGGGCGCGGGTCAGGGGTACAGGAAGTGGCCCAAGCGCCATCTGGAACCCATCTGGGTCCATCAGGCGCCTGGGGCGGAACCAGATAGGTGGTTCTGGTGCCGCCTCCTCGCGGCGGGGGGTAGCGGTCGGAAAGTCGAGCCGGAGAAGTGAGTGATCTGACCATGACAAGGGTGTGATGACTATATCCCCTAAGCCCAGATCACTCTTCCATTGGCCTGAGACAAAGATGAGGTCCGGTGTGTGACCACCCTCGTGGGTGGGGCCTTGAATTAGTTGGGTCAGGTCCATGGCCGTCATGGAAGCTATGAACTCCCGAGCTACCTCGGATGATTCGCCCAACGATGGCAGATTAAAGTCCCCCATGACTATAAGTCTGGGGGTCTCCACTGCCACCGTAGCGATCACCTCCAGGAGCTCGGGCAGGGCTGCTGCTGCATAGCGAGGAGCCAGGTATATGACCAGCAAGCCCAACTGCCTCCCCAGGCCCCACTTCACGCAGAGGGACTCACAACCGGTAGTCTGTGGCACAATGGTCTCTCTTGGCTCAAGACCTTCCTTGATAATGACCGCCACCCCTCCACCCCTACCTTGGGCCCGGGGCTGATGAAAAGCGCGGTAGCCTGGTGGGCACATTTCAACGAGGGGAAGTCCTCCCTCGTGGCCCAACCAGGTTTCCGCAATTCCTACCAGGTCCGGCTCCCCCTCTGACACAAGGTCATGGACGAGGGGGGCTTTGTTGACAACGGACCTGGCATTGCAGAACATCAGCCGCAGGCCCAGGCTCTGTATTCCCTGACCACCTAGCCTGCGGGGGTTGTGGCACCTGACCGTTCGTAAACAATGGCTACGTGCCAACAACCGGGAGGATGGTCTCCCCTCGGCCCTGCCCCTCCCCACAACCGTCTGGATTGGCATGCCCTCCAATGGAACGACTAGTAGTTCCCCCCTCAAATCGGTACCTTCCGTCCCCTCCCGTCGGCTACTGGTCCGGCCCTTTCTTTCATATAGTTGTTTTGTCTCAATCTGTCTATACCCACCCCCCTCCCTGGTGCCCCCTAAAATAGATAAAAATTTCCTAACTAAAAATCCCCTGAGGCCGCGCTTCGCCCGTCTCTCCGGATTAATAAATCCTTCCTCAAGACGGGCCCTCGATAATTCAGAGGGCCAAACCTGCGAGAGCGGGGACTCTCGCAGCAATAAGAGGCTAGCTCTGGAATACATACAAGATGGAATTCACGATGGGATGTGGGTTTAAAATACAGAAATTTTAAAAAGTCGTTAGCCAAGATTTTAAAGCAATTCATTTCAGATGTTATTTCATAGATGTTAAGATGTTAAAAATAAAGTGCAATAATAAAGTGCACCAAGTGAAATAAAGTGCAAAAGTGCATCTGTGAGGTTCTGAGTTCGTGAAAGTTCGTAATGTCAATTAATGTCCGGTCTAAGATCTTTTAAGACAAATTAACATCTTTCAGGGAAGCGTGGTTCAATTCTCTAGATCTTGCATCCTGGTTTTAGGAAACCACGGGGCAGATATTACAATTATAGGAGATGGTCAAAGTCCAAATTTGGTCAGCAGAGTCCCCACGGTCGGCCTGGTTATCCAACACACATTCAACTCGGCGCTCACACCGCCGCCCTCTCCTGCCGCCTTGGCTGTTGGCCTCCCAGCGCTCCCACCGCCGTCGGCTCGGCCTCCAGCGGCTACTCCATCCGTTTCTCTCCTTCCACCTCGCGGCACTCTCACCACTGAGAGTGCCGCCACTCTCATTACTGTGTTTACAAGTAATGTAAACACAGTTCCCAAGGCAGAAAAAGGAGAGAGTTCAAAGAGAAATATTTTTTCCCCTTTGATGCAAAAACCTTTCCAAGGTCACGCCAATCTTCCAAGATGATTTCATTCATTCATCTTCCTTGTTGAATTACCAGACTCTAAGGTTTCCACATAAAGCACTTGAATAAACATCTGTGTTTTGGTTATCAGATCTTGTGACCTTGGGTGGTAAAATTTTCTCTAACAAATCCAGCCATAAAAAAATAGCAACTGTGTCTCTACCACTGGGTGGCAGTGTTAGATTGTATCCAGTCTAAAGTCTCTAATAGCTCAGCCTTCTTCTTTAAAAAAAAAAAAGAACATAAGCACAAAAGAAAACCCAAGGGCTAAAAAGTAGTAATAAAAAGGAAAATAACTTTAAAGGTAGTTTCTAGCAGTTAAAAAATATATCCATTCCATTCAGCCTCAAATTCAAAGAATTCAAAATAGGAAGAAAGCTCCAAACCACCAGTCCGCTTTAAATTACATTAAAAGCCTGGCTTCCGATAGAAAAAGGAAGTACAAAAAAAAACCCAGGACGTTTTCAATTAACAATTCTGCCACTTAACCTCAGGTTATTCTCTATCTTGCCTTAGATCTCCACTTTCAGGGTGTTCTCTTAAAAATAGAAAAAACTTTTAAAAAAGCATTCTCTCACCAAACGACATGTTCTCCCTCCAGTACTTTCTTCGTGGAGCCGTCTGCTGCTCTGGCCGCCCGGGAGGGGGCTGGCTCTTGAGCGCTGGTAAACAGGGGGTTCTCCCAGTCCTCCAGAGACTTTGCGGGTGTCTCTGGATTTCCCGGAAATTCCCCTTCCTCTCGTCATCTCTTCGGGACGACTTGGGTCTAATTCAGACCATCCCAGCGCTTGTAAATCAGCGGCTAAACCAGAGCGCCCGGAAAAGTCACTGTACCACAGGCGACGTAGGCTCCTCCTCCCACCTCTACTTGCTTTCTGTCAATACATCCTCCTACTTCTTTCTTCAGCATGTCAGCTCCAGCAAGCCCACAGGCCCGGAGCTGCCATTGGGATGGGGGGGAAGCTGTGGGAGCTGGCAGGAATCGTGCTTACCAGCTGGGGATCTCCCTCCTCCACATGCAATCCAGCTCAGAACTCTCCATAACTGATAACTGACTGAGAACAAACCATGACTGATTGCCGGGTGGTTTTCACTCTGGGTCACAAGGTGATGGGTGTGTGCGCATGCGGGGGTGGGGTTTAGCCTAAATACCAAATAAAGTATAAAAGGCGGTGGAGAGCACCGGATTTCAGCTCTGACAATTTATTCATTGCCTTAGTGCTTTGTTGGTCAGTTCGTGCCAGAGGAGATAAACTGCATTTTCAAATCATCTCTGTGTTTGGCTGTTTTCCTTAACCCTTCAGAACCTGACACAGCAGCAGAAATGCACCAAAATTCTATGCAAGAATCTTGCACTCATGCACTTGTAGTTCTTATGGTGGAAAGTAAAAATTCCCTCCAGGCGAAAAGGCATGCGTGCGCACTCTCAAAAACAGGCAGTATAATTATTCAGCTGCCAATTACTGTTGGAGGAATGAGTGATGGGAAGATTTCGTCAATCGTGACGTATGCAGTACAGTGACAGACTTTTGTGGGTGGTAGTCCAGGTCTGCAGAAAGCTCTTCTCAGAGGAGATTAGTGCTTGAGTGCAAACTTCTGGATAAGAATTCTGATCCTGGGTGCTGCCATGTAGTTATTTTGGCAACAGTACTGAAATGTTTGTTAGTGCCTTCTAAGATTTTGTTTGACTTCTCAATCAAGTTTATACCATCTGGGCTCCTTTACGGTTTTCTGTCCAAGTCTGACCTGGATATCTTTTATGGAGTATAACTTTGCAGATACTTTTGTACCACATCCAAAGTCTGGGTTTCCCTTAATCTGGGTTAAAATGGAAGTTCTTGCCTGATTTGTGATAAGGACAGTGTGAAGTTCTCAAGAGATGACCTAATTAATTTACGAGCCTCGAGACACAGTTCAAACAAAACCCATTCATTTATTAGGTTCAACATCTTAGCATTACTTCTGTGCAGCCTAAACTGAACCCCACTTAATGGCGTCTGAACTTTACCCCTGTGTCCCCTCCCCTCTGCCTGAAGTCATTAATCACATTCTCCAACATTCTCCTCTTTTTGGGTCCTGGGCAAAATGAGCACATGGAAGAGAGAGAGATATTTATACCCTCTCTTGGGTCCCGCCTTAGAGCTCCCTGTTCCTGTGTAAGGGCAGGTATCCTGATTGGTTGTCAGACTCCCATGGGGCCATGCAGAGATAACTTTGTAGGTTGTCTTGAGTCCCAGGCTTGGTTGAATCTTGCTGGGTGATAATGTAATGAAGAGGGTTTGGGGCAATTTCTATAATGGATGAGGACTAATTCTATCTTTGTTGGATCTTGGGTGAAGGTATTTTCTTATGAATAGACCTAGACATCTCTTTATTTCTTAAGTGCTGACATCTGCTGTGGGCTATTGAGGAGGGTGGGGGCTATTAAGAGTGAGTCTGCTTCCTGCCTTCAAAAACATGTTTCTCCATTTCTCATCCAGGGAAATATAATATTCTGCCTTTTTAATATTTCTTAGAATATTTCATTCTTCTAGGAGGGGGATGGGTGCTGACTTTCTACAAAGCAAATACTCAAACACAGTACAGATAATTAAATCAGAAACCATTTAGAGCCAGCAAATATTCAAACAAAATACAAATAATTAGATCACAACGGTTTAAATCTTTTCAAACTAAAACACAAGCCTTGTCTGACTCATTTCCAGAAGTGACAGCCTCAGGTGAGCTAAAAAGGGAAACACTTAAGATTAACAATATCACCAGAATGTAGCTTCAGCCAACAAAAAATTGGATCGGTGAAAACATAAATTTTATTTTATAGTGAAAAGAAAGCAGTTTGCAAAATGCGGTGTGTATCTCAGACTGCAACTTCAACATGAAATTTGAGCCAAGAGCCATACCTTTTAGATATCAAAAGCATACATTATATACAATTCTATCCCGGTGCTCCATTCCCCTCCTCCCTTGTGCTCATTGGACAAGCCTTCCAGAGTTATGACTAATACGAGATGCCTCAGGAGAATACATTATCTTCTTCTTTGTTCACTCATATTGCTTCCTTAGCATTCCCCGTACTGATTCGTACCTATCTGTTCTACATTAACTCTTAAAGTGTTTTTTTCTATGCAGCATCTCTCAGCTTCCTAGCATTAAAGAATGTATACAAAAAGATGGGAGGAAAATTCTACATGAGAGATGGTATACTTTCTTATAAAAGGATTTATAATGCAGGAAGGATACAATTGATTCCATGCATATATTTTTACAGAGATATATGTGTTAACAATTAAATGCTTAAAAGGAAAATACTTTTATAACAGCATAATGTATTTTACAATAGAACAAATGTTTATAGAATAATAAGTTTCCATTCATTCATTACTATTCCATTCATTATATTTTATTTTTGAATTCTTTTATTCCTTACAGTAGCTATCTCTTGTTAAACCAATTAACAGATCAAACCAAACTAGCCAGATTTCCCAACTCCATTTCTTTTCAACAGAGATTAACTTTTCCTTTCCAAACAAAGCCAAAATAAGAAAAATTAACCCATCAAATGACACAGGATTAAACGTCACCAAAGCAGTTGTCAGACAGAAAACCCAGAAAGAGTATAAAAATTCACGTTTGAATATCAATCATTCTAGCTAGCCAAGTTCATTTTGAACTTCTTGTGGCTAGAGGGAGGAGCTTTTGGCCATGAGGAGGGGGGCAAGGAGAAACATAGAACTACAAGAGAGTAAGCTACATTATTTCCCCATTTTGAACTTCTTGAGGCTAGAAAGAGGAGCTTTTGGCCGTGAGGAGGGGGGCAAGGAGAAACAGAACTACAAGAGAGTAAGCTACATTATTTCCCCATTTTGAACTTCTTGTGGCTAGAGGGAGGAGCTTTTGGCCGTGAGGAGGGGGGCAAGGAGAAACATAGAACTACAAGAGAGTAAGCTGCATTATTTCCCCATTTTAACTTCTTGAGGCTAGAGGGAGGAGCTTTTGGCCGAGAGAGAGGGGAGGCCAAGAAACACAGAGGTCTAACATATCTATAAAGCAAAAATAGAAATAATACATTCTAGATTTGTGCGCTTAAGACTGTGATTGTATTTTATTTCAAAATGACTGGCTTAGTTCAATGTAATAACTGTTTTGCACCTGTCTTCCGCAGTACTCTTTTCAAATTTGGATACTGTCCCCTTTGCAGACAAATTAATAGATTACATAGACACATCACATATCTTGAATCTGTAATTTGTGCTCTCCAGGCAGAAATTAAGTGTCCAATTCGGCCATTCCACCCTGTGGAGATGCCACACTACCAGCTTCCTCTACCGCAAAGATCCCACAGAAGAAGGGCAGTCTGGACAACTGTGGGATCTGGCAGGGTGAGAGCTGTGAACCACAAACACAAAACTTTTGCTGTGTCCCAGCATAACAGATATAGCGCCCTTGCTGATCTTAATGGGGACACTAAAGTGACAGGTCAAGGTAATAATGACGACTCAAATAAGCAGGGGATTGTGGTCCAAAGTGAAGAACTTACTTCAGAAATGCAAAAGTGTGAATCAGGGATCATGCATCAGTCACACAACAAGAGCAAGGTACCAAAAAAGAGAAGTCACCTTCTGATTGGTGACTCAATCGTAAGGGATGTAAACTTAGGTAAGGATATGGAGGTTTTGAAAGAGGTCAGATGTTTGCCGGGTGCTACAGCCAGCAGAGAAAAGAGGCGTATTCTTAAGATAGTCAAGAATGCAAGTAAGGACTGTGAAGTTGATGCTATTATACATCTTGGCACAAATGATCTGTCCCAAAAAGATGTAGTTTCTGTGCAGAATGATTTCCAGAGTTTGGGGTACGAACTTAGTAGTACAGGTTGTAGGCTTATCTTCTCAGAGGTTATACCAGTATACAAGGAACAAAAAGGAAAGGGCCAGCGCATAGCAGAGTTTAATGTGTGGCTAAAGGAGTGGTGTAAAAAGGAAGGCTTTGGTTTTATTAGTCATGATGCCTGCAGCTGGTCCAATGATAAACTGTACAAAAGAGATGGTTTGCACCCATCCAAGAAAGGGACTGAGTTACTTGGCATTAAATTCACAGATTTCCTGGCTAAACATTTAAACTGAATAGTGGGGACAGAGAATCAATAGATAAAGAACATTTCTGTCCCCAGCAAACTAAAATTCATAGGGTTATCAGTGCATGTAACATAGATATTTGTGCAGATAATATTATCAACACTGCTGTCAAGCAAAACCAAACAATTAACAGTGAGTGCCATACCATGTGCATGAACCATACAAGTGGCAAAGAAATAGGGGCAAAGAGAACCATAGTCAGGCATAACACAGGTTACATAGACAGTAAACACAGGGTCAATCAAAATGGACTCAAATGTCTATACACCAATGCACAGAGTATGAGGAATAAACAGGGTGAATTAGAAATTCAAGTAAATGAGGGCAGATATGATATTGTTGCCATTACAGAAACTTGGTGGGATGAAACCCACAAATGGAACATACAGCTAGAAGGATTTAAATTATTTAAAAGAAATAGACCAAATAAAAGAGGAGGAGGAGTTGCACTATATATAAGAAATAATTACATCTCTACAGAAATAGAGCACAACAATGATGAGAACTATCTTGAATGTATTTGGATCAATATTAAAGGTTGGGGGGGGAATGATATTGTCATAGGTCTATACTACAGGCCACCCAACCAAGCAGAGGAAGTGGATGAACTTTTTGCTAACCAGCTAATTAAGGTATGTAGGAAGCACACTACAATAGTAATGGGAGATTTTAACTACCCTGACATCAATTGGGAAACAAACTCGGCACCAAGTGGAAGATCCAACAGGTTCCTAACAAACCTAGCAGACAACTTTGTTTCCCAAAAGGTAGAGAAGGGAACAAGGGGATCAGCAATATTGGACTTAATTCTCACTAACAGAGAGGAAATGATAGAAGGTGTAGAAGCTACAGGAACCTTGGGGGCAAGCGATCATGAAATACTGGAATTCAACATTATGCAAACAAAAGTAGTAGAACAAAGTCAAACTAGAGTCTTAGACTTTAAGAGAGCTAATTTCAATAAACTTAGAGAGAGCTTGGGAAGGATTCCATGGATGAGAATCCTCAAGGGGAAAAAAACTCAAGAAGCTTGGGAAATTTTGAAAAATGAGATTATAAAAGCCCAGTCCAAAAAACAGATCCAGGAAACTATAGACCCATCAGCCTGACCTCAATACCAGGAAAGATTCTGGAAAAGATAATTAAACAACAAATAAGTGAACACCTAGAAGCAAACAAAGTAATAGCCAAAAGCCAACATGGGTTTGTCAAAAACAGATCATGCCAGACGAATCTAATTGCATTCTTTGACAAAGTGACAAAATCAGTGGACCAGAGGAATGCTGTTGATATAATTTACCTGGACTTCAGTAAGGCATTTGATAAAGTAGACCATAACCTACTATTAGATAAAGTAGAAAATTGTGGGTTAGACAGCACCACCAGCAAATGGATTCGCAACTGGCTGACCAACCGCACTCAACGTGTAGTCCTCAATGGAACTGCATCTACATGGAAAGAAGTATGCAGTGGAGTACCCCAAGGCTCTGTTTTAGGCCCAGTACCCTTTAACATCTTCATCAACGATTTGGATGAGGGGATAAATGGGGAACTCATCAAATTTGCAGACGACACCAAGCTGGCAGGAATAGCCAACACTCCAGAAGATAGGCTTAAGATACAGAAGGATCTAGACAAACTTGAACATTGGGCACTATCTAATAAAATGAAATTCAATTGTGAAAAAAGTAAGGTCCTACATATAGGCAAGAAAAACCAGATGCACAAGTACAGTATAGGTGGTACCTTGCTCAATAGTAGCAACTGTGAGAGGGATCTAGGAATCCTAGTGGATAACCATTTAAATATGAGCCAGCAGTGTGCAGCAGCTGCCAAAAAAGCCAACACAGTTCTAGGCTGCATAAACAGAGGGATGGAATCTAGATCACGTGAAGTGTTAATGCCACTGTATAGTGCCTTGGTAAGGCCACACTTGGAATACTGCATACAGTTTTGGTCGCCACGATGTAGAAAAGATGTGGAGACTCTGGAAAGAGTGCAGAGAAGAGCAACCAAGATGATTAGGGAACTGGAGACTAAAACATATGAAGAACGGCTGCAGGAGCTGGGTATGTCTAGTTTGATGAAGAGAAGGACCAGGGGAGACATGATAGCAGTGTTCCGATATCTCAGAGGGTGCCACAAAGAAGAGGGAGTCAAACTATTCTCCAAGGCACCTGGGGGCAGGACAAGAAGCAATGGGTGGAAACTAATCAAGGAGAGAAGCAACTTAGAACTAAGGAGAAATTTCCTGACAGTTAGAACAATTAACCTCTGGAACAGCTTGCCTCCAGAAGTTGTGAATGCCCCAACCCTGGAAGTCTTTAAAAAGATGTTAGATAGCCATTTGTCTGAAATGGTATAAGGTTCCTGCCCATGCAGGGGGTTGGACTAGAAGACCTACAAGGTCCCTTCCAACTCTGCTATTGTATTGTATTGTACAGTCCAGCGCAATACCAATGAAGAAGAAAAATAACAGTTCCCAAAAGAAACCAGCATGGCTGCATAAAGAACTCCCTGACAAATTGAAAGACAAAAAGGATAAATATAAAAAGTGGAAAGAGGGGGACATAACTAAGGCAAAATATCAGCAAATAGCCCGAGCCTGTAAAGATGAAGTGAGGAAAGCTAAGGCTCGCAATGAAGAAAGGCTTGCCAAAAAAGTAAAAAATAACAAAAAAAGCTTCTTCCAACATGTTAAAAACAAGAAAAAAGTTAAGGAAACAATTGGTCCACTGCTGGGAGAAAATGGCAAGAAGATGATAAGCAACAGGGAGAAAGCAGAACTATTTAACTCTTTTTTTGCATCTGTCTTTACACAAAGGGATAAAACAGTCCAACCAATCAAAAACAGCACCACAAAAATCAGATTAGGAACACAAGTTGAAATAGGGAAGAAAATGGTAAGTGAGCATCTGTCTGCCCTGGACGAGTTCAAATCACCAGGACCGGATGGATTACACCCCAGGGTTCTGAAGGAACTGGCAGACGAGATCTCAGAACCACTGAACTATATCTTTCAGAGATCCTGGAGCACCGGGGAACTGCCAGAAGACTGGAAAAGAGCTGATGTGGTTCCCATCTTCAAAAAAGGGAAAAAAATAGATCCAGGAAACTATAGACCCATCAGCCTGACCTCAATACCAGGAAAGATTCTGGAAAAGATAATTAAGCAACAAATAAGTGAACACCTAGAAGCAAACAAAGTAATAGCCAAAAGCCAACATGGGTTTGTCAAAAACAGATCATGCCAGACTAATCTTATTGCATTCTTTGACAAAGTGACAAAATTAGTGGACCAGAGGAATGCTGTCGATATAATTTACTTGGACTTCAGTAAGGCATTTGATAAAGTAGACCATAACCTACTATTAGATAAAGTAGAAAAATGTGGGTTAGACAGCATCACCACCAAATGGATTCGCAACTGGCTGACCAACCGCACTCAACATGTAGTCCTCAATGGAACTGCATCTACATGGAAGGAAGTATGCAGTGGAGTACCCCAAGGCTCTGTTTTAGGCCCAGTACTCTATAACATCTTCATCAACGATTTGGATGAGGGGATAAATGGGGAACTCATCAAATTTGCAGACGACACCAAGCTGGCAGGAATAGCCAACACTCCAGAAGATAGGCTTAAGATACAGAAGGATCTTGACAAACCTGAACATTGGGCACTATCTAATAAAATGAAATTCAATTGTGAAAAAAGTAAGGTTCTACATTTAGGCAAGAAAAACAAAATGCACAGGTACAGTATAGGTGGTACCTTGCTCAATAGTAGCAACTGTGAGAGGGATCTTGGAATTCTAGTGGACAACCATTTAAATATGAGCCAGCAGTGTGCCAAAAAAGCCAACACAGTTCTAGGCTGCATAAACAGAGGGATAGAATCTAGATCACGTGAAGTGTTAATGCCACTGTATAGTGCCTTGGTAAGGCCACACTTGGAATACTGCATACAGTTTTGGTCGCCACGATGTAGAAAAGATGTGGAGACTCTGGAAAGAGTGCAGAGAAGAGCAACCAAGATGATTAGGGGACTGGAGACTAAAACATATGAAGAATGGTTGCAGGAGCTGGGTATGTCTAGTTTGATGAAGAGAAGGACCAGGGGAGACATGATAGCAGTGTTCCGATATCTCAGAGGGTGCCACAAAGAAGAGGGAGTCAAACTATTCTCCAAAGCACCTGAGGGCAGAACAAGAAGCAATGGGTGGAAACTAATCAAGGAGAGAAGCAACTTAGAACTGAGGAGAAATTTCCTGATAGTTAGAACAATTAATCAGTGGAACAGCTTGCCTCCAGAAGTTGTGAATGTCCCAACACTGGAAATCTTCAAGAAGATGTTGGATAGCCATTTGTCTGAAATGGTATAGGGCTTCCTGCCTGGGCAGGGAGTTGGACTAGATGACCTTCAAGGTCCCTTCCAACTCTGCTATTGTATTGTAAGAAGCCTTGCTGAATGTCACTCATCTTGGTTCCTTGTCATTAAAAGCTTCTTTCCGGCAACTCTGCTTCGTTATTCAATTATTTCTTCAAAGCACCAATAGTTGCATCTCGGCTGGAAGAAGTCCAACAGGGGAGTATTTCCTCCCAACAGATGTTTCTTATCGTAGTGGCTGTCTTGCTAATTGCTGGGTATTGATTTGATTTTTTTAATCCTGCCTTTATTATTTTTGTAATAAACCCTATTTTTATAATAAACCCTAACCCTAACCTCAAGGTGGGGAACATACCTTATACGCCTTCCTCCTATTTTCCACACAACAGCCCAGTGAGGTGAGTTTGGCTGAGAGACAGCAACAGGCCCAAAGTCACCTAAAGCCACCTACTTTTCATGTCTAAAGTAGGACTAGAACTCACAGTCTCCTGGTTTCTAGCCTGGTGCCTTAACCAATGGTGGTTTTCAAATACTAAATTGATACAAGATCATTTTTATATGCAGTATTAATCTAAAGTTGCTAAAGTTTTACTCAGCTTTATATATCTCGTAATTTTATATCTATTTTCTTTATTTCTTTTCTCTCTTTTCTTGGCTCTTCTTTCAAATATGTTAAAAACTCTAAGCTGCAAAACTGAGGAAAAAAAGTAACCTGTCCTCATGCTGCATAAACATTCCATATTACGCAAAATTTGTTAGCTACAGGACTGGTGTAGGAAGTTAAAACCCACCCCTCTCCTAGAAAAATGAAATATCCTGGGAAATATTGAAAAGGCAGAATATTATATTTCCCTGGAGGTGAAAAGGGAGAAACATGTTTTTAAAGACAAAGTAGCTCCCTGCAGCTTCCTGCCCCCCACCCCCTGTCAATGAGCCATTAAAGCCTGAGCTACTCTACTCTACATAACATAGGTAGTATTAGCCTTCTACAGAAACTCACCACAGGGCACTTGGGAAGAAGCAATGCTCAACCAAATTTGGACTCAAAGCACAACCTAAAGAGTTGCCCCTGCATGGCCCCATGGGAGTCTGACAACCAAACAGAGTACAAGGTCAAGATCAAAGGCCAGAGAGGGCATAAAGCCAGGAACTTTCAGCATCCGGCTCTCTTTTCTTCTTCACCCAACATCTTGAAACATGTGTTCACCTTTTCTGTTCAGGACCTCAAACCATTAAACCATCTTTCCAAGCAGCCTCCATGTTTCCAGTGTCTTTTTCCCCACTTGGAACTGAACCCAGAAGGGCATTTCTTCCAACACTGAACAATTGCACTAAAGCTATTTCAGAGACACACACTGCCTGGCAAAAGAGCACTTTAAGGATACCTTAGTACCTACAGTTTACTACCCGACAGGAAAAGTAATCTAGAAACTATGACTTTACTGGTCTAGCTCAAGTAGTAGCACTTAACCCATCTTGACACTGTTGTTTTTTAGATTTATACCCCACCTTTTCTTCCTTGGATATGCAAATATTAGGGAATTCCTCTCCTTCCAATGTGCACTTGTATTCATGTCAGAAGTGTGCAGTGGTCACTAAGATACTTTGGAAACCATTTTCTGCCTGTTTCTGTTCTGAATGGACCTGTCCAAATGGTTGTAAAATGGATTTTAAAAATCTAAAGCTTACAGAAAAATCAATAAAATAGAAAGCCATCAAAGGCAGAAGGAAGAGCATCATCCACCAGTAAACAACAGCTTACAAAAGTCTTGTTCTAATTATAGGCTGTGATGTAATACTAGAGTGATAGATGTTTTGCAACTGCCTTAATGAACCAAGCATCCATTAGAGCACTCGATAGTATCATGTCACGTATTGTGACGTATTGCTATGTTTTTTGCCTTTACGGAGCCAGGGTGGGCATGGCCTGCATGTGACACATCTGGGCTGCCAGTTTGACACCCCCGCATTAGAAGATAGATATAACTGTTGCAGAAAATTACGAGACTCAGACCTCGGGATCAAAAGAAGTTATATTTATTGTGCAAGGTTCAGAGCTAGATAGTCAAAGCAGCATCTGAACATCTGAACAAAACCTTATGGAGAAACCAGTGTTTATATATTTTTCAAAAGTAGCAAAACATGGAAATGTAACATATAATAATAATAATAATAATAATAATAATAATAATAATAATAATAATAATAATAATAATAATAATAATAATAATAATAATAATAATAATAATAATAATAATTTTATTTATAGACCGCCTCCTCTCCCCAAAGGGACTCAGAGCGGTGCACAGGGAAGTTAAAAAAGCAAATATAAAATACATAAATAGTTAAAATAAGAATTAAACAATTTGTCCCTGCGTTAAAACCCACTATACTAAAACTAAACTACACCCCCCTAAAAACCCAGTTAAAAACGGAAGACTAACCTAGGCTGGCCAAGCAGAAAAAGTATGTTTTCAATTTTTGACGGAAGGAGCGGAGGTCCGTAGTTGTTCTAATTTCAGGGGGAAGGTCGTTCCAGAGGGCTGGGCCCACCACAGAGAAGGCCCTTCCCCTGGGCGTCGCCCGCTGGCATAGCCTAGTGGACGGCACCCGGAGAAGTCCCTCTCTGTGGGAGCGGATCGGCCGCAGGGATGTATGGGGCAGAATCCGATCCCGCAGATAGCTAGGTCCCGTGCCATGGAGCGCTTTAAAGATGATAACTAACACCTTGAAGCGCACCCAAAAGACAACAGGCAGCCAATGCAGCTCACGCAAGAGCGGTGTTACATGGGTAAACCTCGAGGTTCCCATAATTGCTCGCGCGGCTGCATTCTGGACAAGCTGAAGTCTTCGGGTGCACCTCAAGGGGAGCCCCATGTAGAGAGAATTGCAGTAGTCCAGTGCATTGATTGGTTACATGAGTCATGACCCTCCCCCCCCACTGCCCTGAGTCCCGAAAGGGAGAAGGTGCGGTATACAAATCTAATAAATACTAATACTAATACTTGTTGCTATGCTAAAGAAGCTAAATATCTTGCCCTCCTTTCGTAGAACAAGGTCACGGGTTTCTTCCAAAAAGCATCTACATTTACAGCAGTCGTTTGTGGTTAGCTGAACTTTAGCTGAACATGAGGCAGGTATGAACTTGCGGTTAGGCATCTTCCATCTCTTTGTTCTTTTACACAAAAAGTAAGTTTTTATTCCTTCTTCCTGTCTTGTCTCACTTTGTGTCTTTTTTTTTTATATTGAAAAAGTTTTATTGAGTTTTACAATTTTTTCAGGTAGGGTAGGGTAAGGTGAGTGGGGAAATATTTTGAGAACTTTCACGTCGAAATCGTTGCCCCCCTCCGGGGCTTCTTAACAAAACATAGATAATACATATTTCAATAGTAATAATAATAAATAATAAATCTTGAATTTATTGACCGCTCCATCTCCCTGGGGGGACTCGGAGCGGTGCACAGGGCAAATAAAACCATAAACAACAACATACATACAATAAAAACGAATTAAATACATCCCTGCGCTAAAATCCCAGTTAAAACTACTAAAATTCCTAACTAAAATTAACAGTCCTATAGACGGGAGACTACCCTAGGCCGGCCAAGCAGAACAGATGTGTTTTTAGTTTAAGACGGAAGGAGCGGAGGTCCGTGGTTGTTCTAATGTCGGGGGGAAGGTCGTTCCAGAGGGCTGGGCCCGCCACAGAGAGAGCCCTTCCCCTGGGCGTCGCCCGCTGACAAAGTCTAGTGGACGGCACCCGGAGAAGCCCCTCTCTGTGGGAGCGAATCGGCCGTGAGGATGTATGGGGCAGGATCCGGTCCTGCAAATAGCTAGGTCCCGAGCCATGGAGCGCTTTAAAGATGGTAATTAAAACCTTGAAGCGCACTCGGAAGACGACAGGCAGCCAGTGCAGCTCGCGCAAGAGCGGTGTTACATGGGTAAACCTCGAGGTTCCCATAATTGCTCGCGCGGCTGCATTCTGGACTAGCTGAAGTCTCCGAGTGCTCCTCAAGGGGAGCCCCATGTAGAGAGAGTTACAATAGTCCAGTCGGGACGTCACGAGAGCATGAGTGACTGTGCGCAGGGCGTCCCGATCCAATAGGGGGCGCAACTGGCGAACCAGGCGAACCTGGTAAAACGCCCTCCTGGCCACGGCTGTCACTTGATCTTCCATGGACAGCCGGGCATCCAGGAGGACACCCAAGTTGCGCGCCCCATCCACTGGGGCAAGATGTTCGCCCCCAATGGCCAGCGATGGAGTCAGCTGGTTGAATCGGGCAGCCGGAAACCACAGCCACTCGGTCTTGGTCGGGTTGAGCCTGAGTCCGTTTCTTCCCATCCAGATCCGTACGGCTTCCAGGCACTGGCACATCACCGCTACGGCATCGTTGGGGTGGTTTGGGGTAGATATATACAGCTGAGTGTCGTCAGCGTATAGATGGTACTCTACCCCAAAACCACGGATGATCTCACCCAGCGGCTTCATATATGTGTTAAACAGGAGAGGCGAGAGGACCGACCCCTGAGGCACCCCACATGTGAGGGGTCTCGAGGTCGACCTCTGCTCTCCTGCCAACACAAATTGCGATCGGCCAGAGAGGTAGGAGGAGAACCACCGTAAAACGGTGCCTCCCACCCCCAACCCCCCCCAGCCGACGCAATAGGATACCATGGTCGATGGTATCAAAAGCCGCCGAGAGGTCTAATAGGACCAGGATGGAGGAACAACCCCCATCTCTGGCCCTCCAGAGATCATCGACCAACGCGACCAATGCCGTCTCGGTGCTATGCCCGGGCCGAAAGCCGGACTGGCGCGGATCTAGATAATCCACTTCCTCCAGGTGACGGGGAAACTGTTGTGCCACCACACTCTCGACAACCTTCGCCAGAAAGGGAAGGTTGGAGACTGGACGATAGTTGTTTAAAAGAGCTGGATCCAAAGAGGGCTTCTTAAGGAGGGGCCTCACCATAGCCTCTTTTAGGGAGGCGGGCAAGGAACCCTCACTTAAAGATGCGTTGATAACCTCTTGGAGCCAGCCTCGTGTCACCTCCCAGGATGCCAGTACAAGCCAGGAGGGACACGGGTCCAATAAACATGTGGTGGCTCGCAGTCGCCCACGTAACCTGTCCATGTCTTCGGAAGAAACGGAGTCAAACTCCTCCCAAACAAGATCTGTCTCGTGGCATCCCACTGGGCCATCAATGGGGGCTAGCTCGTTCTGTATTTGAGCGGTTTTCTCCTGCAGAAAAGACACAAATTCCTCTGCTCTACCCTGTAACGGGGCTTCCCGCACCCTCTGTTGAAGGAGGGAGCGGGTCACCCTAAACAGGGCGGCAGGGCGGTTTTCTGCGGATGCTATGAGAGCGGCACAATGATGACGTTTGGCCACTCTCAGCGCCACAATGTAAGTCCGTAAATGGGCTCTTACCTGTGTCCGGTCAGATTCAGATCGAGTAGACCTCCATCTTCTCTCTAGGCATCTCTTGTGGCGTTTCATCACCCTTAGCTCCTCGGTAAACCAAGGAGCCAGGGTGGCTTGCCGCTGCAAGAGAGGCCGCAAGGGCGCGACCCGATCCAAGGCCCCCGTGGTCGCAGTATTCCAAGCGGCCACGAGGTCCTCGGTCGGGGCGCGGGTCAGGGGTACAGGAAGTGGCCCAAGCGCCGCCTGGAACCCATCAGGGTCCATCAGGCGCCTGGGGCGGAACCAGATAGGTAACTCAGGCTCCACCTCCCCGCGGTGGGGGGTGGCGGTTGGAAAGTCGAGCCGGAGAAGTGAGTGGTCTGACCATGACAAGGGTGTGATGACTATATCCCCTGTACCCAGATCACTCTTCCATAGTACTACAAAGTGAAGAGAAGTGCATACATCGTTATAAATTCTATGCTAGCAATCGTATACAAACATCCAAACAAAAGTTATACTGTATTAAAAAATAGTCATTTTTTAGATCTAAGTCTCTTAGCAATTGTATCTTCTTGTTCTCCTCCCTGGCCCCCAGTGGGCGAGGCTCCATTTTCATCCTCCAGGATCGAGGAATGTTTTTTAAGAAAGGCTTCCGCCTCAGCAACTGTTTTAATCCTTACTCTTCCTCCATCCCAGAAGACCAACATCCCTTCTGGCATCACCCACTTAAACCAAATCCCCTGTTTAAACAATTTTTTAGATAAGAAGGAATACTTCCTTCTCACCTCTCTAATCTTTTTTGGGATCTGCTTCAAGATGGCGGGGGTTGGCGGGGGTTAAGGGAGAGATTAAAAATGTTACTAAAGAGGTTGGGGAAACAAATGGGCATGTGTCTAGGATTGATATGGAAAGAATGACATATTTTTTGAGATTTCAGAACGTTCTTGAGGAATCTGGTGAATGCCTGCCTGATCTTATGAGTACAATTTTAGCAGACTATTTACAAAAACCTAAGGATGAGATCAGGGGGGACATTGACCTAGCCTATAGAATTAATTCTGCATATGCCAGGATGAATGAAGTGCCTAGAGAGATACATGTGAAATTTGTTAGAAGGTCAACCAGAGAGGAAATCCTGAAAGCGCAGAGAGAGAAACCTTTAACTTATCAACGAAAAACGGTCACTATCTTGAAGCAGATCCCTAGAAAAATTAGAGATTCAAGAAGGAAATTTTCCTTCTTGTCTAAAACCTTGTTTGATCACGGGATTTGGTTCAAGTGGATGACACCTGAAGGGATGCTGGTGTTCTGGGAAGGAGGAAGAGTGAGGATTAAAACAGTTGCTGAGGCGGAAGCCTTTTTTAAAAAACATTCCTCTGTCCTGGGGGAAGATCCAGGGGGGACGGAGGGGGCCACGGCCCCGCCTACGGGGGGCCAGGGAGGAGAGAAAGAAGATACAATAGCCAAAAGACTTAGATCAAAAAAATAACTTTGCCTTGATTTTTCTTGAACAATTTTGCATAATATTTCTATCCGGACTTTTTGTAAATGTCTGACAGCATGGAAGGGAGAATTTAGGTAAATGTACTTGCTTTCATCTTGTAGTGGTATGGAAAATGTTTTCTATGTTAACTTTTTTAATGTGTATTTTGAGGTCTCGGAAGGTCCGACGACTCTGACGTGAATGCTCTCAAAATTTCTTTGTAACCATTACCCTACCCTGTTAAAAAATGTAAAACCAATAAAACTTTTTCAATATAAAAAAAAAAAAAAAAGATGGCGACTTCCTTTTGTTGGTAGATTAACGGACCCTCTCTCTGCGCCCTCAATATTCCCTCCCTAGTCGACCTTCTAACAAATTTAATATGTATCTCTCTGGGTACTTCATTTATCCTGGCATATGCTGAATTTATTCTATAAACCAGGTCAATGTCCCCCCTGATCTCTTCCTTGGGTTTGTGTAAATAGTCTGCTAAAATTGTACTCATAAGATCAGGAAGGCATTCACCAGATTCTTCCGGAATGTTCTGAAATCTTAAAAAATATGACATCCTTTCAAAATCCATCCTAGACATATGACCAGTTAAATCTCCAATTTCAGTATTAACATTTTTAAGCTCTCCCTTTGCCCCAGCCAGCCCCAATTCTAACTCTTCAGTCTTCTGTGTGTTCTGCATCAATTTCTTCTGTGTCTCCAAAAGCTCTAATTTGGAACTGCAGTGGTCTTTTCTAAGCTCTTTGATTTCCAGTACCAAAGAATGTAGCACTTCTTCCATAGCTGTTAATCTTGCATCTGTGTCTGGTTTTTCTGGCTGCTTTTTAGAAGCCATGGTGAGCTGTTTAAGTCAGTGCCAATAAGATGGCGATTTTTGGGTGCGGCCGGTGGGGCAAGTCCAGAGACAAAGTTCAGTTCAAAGTTGTAAAAGTTGTAAAATCCAGAGAGAAGGGCAAATTTTCCAGTCAATTATGAAGACAAAGAAGGCACTCCAGGGAAGGAATCAATTAATCATTTGTCAGAAATCTTCCATTAGTAGAGAGAGACAGTCCAGGTCACAAAGGAATGTCGGAAATTTTCCATGAAGAATAGTCATTTAAGAACAAAGGGACACCATCTTGCCCCGCCCAATCTGGAGGCCAGCGGGAGAAAGCAACAAAAGAAATTGTTTCATTGTAGCAAGACTTCGATATTATGTAGCTAGTAACAAACCGCAAAAGACTTTCACGTCTTCAGCAAAGTCCAGATGAGAAATATCCGCTTCCTCGCACTCGAGGAGCCATTTCAAAACGCCGCTGCTGTCAATCCGAGGGGGGGGTTAGCAAACACCCCCCTCCATCATTTCTTATAGTGAAAGCTGCCAGCAAAAAAGAGTCAAAGTCACTTACAGTCCACCTTGCCGCCAGAGTCCCGGCAAAGCCATCCGATTCAAGCGATCCAGCTCTCTCCCGATCAGCTATTTGCTCCCGTCCTCCGTTGGTGAAGGGAACCAAGCCCCCCGCAGCATGTCTTCTCCCTCCTAGGTCGAAGACAAGGACTGTCCCCCCGGCCGCCGCCAGGCTAGGAAAGGTCCAGGCAAGCCGACCTTACGGGGGGGTCCCTAAAAAGGCACACCCCGCCCCGCTTGGGGCCGTGAAAAGAACAAAACGGCGGTCGAGTCCCAGGACTCGACCGTCGCCGCCAGAAGCCGGAAGTCCTCTCCACTTTGTGTCTTGTCTCACTTTATGTCTTGCCTCATTCCCCCCTTTAAGACTTTTAGTTACAATGGAGTATTATCTTTTATAGTGCCTTAGATTAGCAATTGTGCATATAATATTAGGCATAACATTATATTAGGCATAACATTTGACAATGTGAAATTGGCGGAGCGGATGAGCTGGAAAGAAAAAGGCTCTGTGGTGAAGACTGTTTTTACAGTCCAGATTCTTGCCAAAAAGCAGTGAGAACTGAGGCAGAGAGCTGAAAGTGGCAGCGTGAATAATATAAGGGAAGTGGCCGCAGAGGAAAACCCGATAGGAGAGGGAGGAGAAAGCACCAAAGCCGGCATTCACAACGGGAGTGGGATATATTGGCTGTTGAGAAGACCTGGAAAGCACACAAAGGATTGTATAAAAGTCAGGCTGGTTGTTTATTTTTCTTCTTCTCCTTTCTGCTCCTTTTTCTGCTCCTTTTTCTTTCCAAAGAGTAGCTGAACTTTGAACAGAGTTTCAATCGTGAACAATAAATCCAGGTAACAAAGAGCTCAAGGTTTTTTTGGGGGGGGGAGGGGGTATTCTACAAATATACAGTACTTACTCTCCTCGGAAGTTGGAACTGGATAGGGGGACAGTAGTAAAAGAGCTGTTTTGGAATGGTTGGAGAATTCTTTTATCCCCCCCCCCCTTTTGTTCTGTCTTTGCCCCTGGGCCTACTGTGATTACTGACTGTGATTGATGGTGATTGACGGAATGGACAGTGATGCTGAGGAGAGGGCAACATCTAGTGGATTATAAATTTGAGCTGCGAATGCTGATGCAAGAGGAATTGGCTGCGACATAAGGTGGATTAAAGAAAACCATAGAGAAACTAATTATTAGAACTGAGTCTCTGTATAACATTCTGATATAACTGAGAGATATCTGTTTGCATAAGATAATAGTGTGATATATAATTCTGTGATATATAATAGTTAAGAATTAAAAATAGAATAATAAATAGGATTGTCTAGATATTGAAACGTGATATTAAGAGAGGTTAATTATAGTTAAATATTGAGATATATAACCACTGATATTTGTGATAAAGTAGAACCTGTATGCAATTGTGGGCAAGGATAAATAGAGGTATAAAGATGGCAACTAGTACTAATTTAGTGAAGACAGGGAAAAAAACCAGCATCCAACCCTGCTTCATCAGCATCCTCACCCTCAAACCAAATATCTATCGAGAGTGCATTGCGGCTGGAGAAAGGCGGAGCAGTGGCAGGAACAATGGGACCAGCACAAACAATGCAGAGTATGCAATTGATGCTCCAGATGATACAAGAGACATTGACGAAAAACCAAGAAGCGATGCCTACAAATCACCAAGAGACAAAGAGGAATCATGAAGAAATTAAACACAAAATGGGAGAATTGAAAGGAAATATCAAAAACATGGATGACAAAATTGAAAAGATACAGAATGCCTTAACAATCAACGAACAGAAAATCCAGAACATTGAAACAAAAATAGAACAAACAGATCAGAAGATGGAGAGAATGGAGTTGAAATATGCACAAGTCAATAAAGAGTTAGAGGAATCAATAATCCGACTTGAAAACGAAAGAGCTTCATTTTATCTAAGATTCCCAAACATAGTTGAAGAAAAAGAGGAAGACCTGAAAGGGAAAATGATCGAAATCTTCACTGAAATTTTACAGAGAAAGGAACAAGAGTTGAGAGGAGACATTGATGAGGCTTACTGTGTGCATACCAATTATGCCAGAAGACATAGACTACCAAAAGTACTGCATGTAAGATTTGCCAAAAAAACCAACTAGAGACGAAGTGTACAAAAAAACCAGAGAAGGGACAATAACATACAAGGGAAAAGAGTTGATTACTCTTAAACAGATACCACGGAGAGTCCGGGAACAACATAGATAGTACCAATTTTTAACTAATCAGTTAAATAAAAACAGAATAATGTACAGATGGTTGGTACCACAAGGGATATTGGTCTTTTGGCAAGGAAAAAGATAAAATAGAGAATATAGAAGAAGCACAAGTATTTTACAAAAAATACTTCACAAGGGAAGAAGAACAAGGAAGTAAAGAGGACCTAGAAAGTAGAAGTCAAGAAAAAGAAACAGCAGAAGACAAGGAAAGAAACAGGAAAGAACAGAAGCAAGAAAGAGAGAGAGCAGAAAGGGAAGATGCAAGAGGGAAAAGTCAGATACAAACCAGAAGCAATAAAAAACACCCCAACTAAAGATGGACCAGGAAATAACAATTATCTCGGTAAACTTGAATGGACTGAACGGACCAAAGAAAAGAGCACAGATGTTTAACAACCTTAGGAAACTGAAGGCAGACATAACCTGCATACAGGAAGTGCACAATAAAAGGGAACATATTAATTTACTGGAAAACAAAAAAATAGGGAAACTATATACAGCACTGGCAGATAAAAAAAAGAGGGATAGCAACCTATATAAAGGAAAAAATAAACTCCAAAGCAGTCTACTCTGATGAAGAAGGCAGGATTCTAATGATTGAATTAGAGACAACAGAAAAACCAATATTATTAATAGTGATATATGCACCAAATCAGAAACAAGAGGAATTCTATAGGAAATTACACAACAAAATAAATGTATTACAATATGAAAATATTTGCTTAATTGGGGATTATAATGCAATAGTGGATAAAATGATGGACTATGAAAGTAAAAGAAATAATAAGACCAAAAAAATACTTTACCTAAATCCTTTTTTGAGATGGCAATGGAATATAAACTACATGATATTTGGAGAGAAAGGCACAAAACAAGAAAGCAATATACCTTTTATTTGAACCCACACCAGTCCCTATCAAGAATTGACATGGCCTGGATATCATCTGGACTATGCAATCAATTAGAGGAAATCAAAATTGAAATAAATGCGTGGGCAGATCATAACCCAATAAAATTAAAATGGAAAGGCCAAAAAAAGAAGAAAAAGATGGATGATGATCCCAAATATCGTAAACGAAATAGAATACACTCAAATGCTGGAGAAAGAATTAAAACTATTTTTTAGAATAAATAAAAAAGAAGATACCTCAATTCAAAATCTCTGGAACACTATGAAAGCATACACAAGAGGTCTCACAATCGCCTACATTGCAAGAAAAATCAGAAAACAACAAGAGCAACAAGAGCGTATGCAAAAAGAACTTAGGGAAGCCGAAGCTGAATTACAGAAAGACCCAAAGAATAAAATTAAAAAAGAAAAAAGAGATGATAAAACATAAGATCAACTTAATAACTCAAAAAGAATTAGCACAGAAAATTAAAGCCCAACAAACAAAATTACTTTGAACAAGCCAACAAACCTGGATGATGGCTGGCATACAGATTGAAAAATGAAAGAGAAAAAAGGATGATATATCAATTAAAAGATGACGAGGGAAATATTCAACATAAATCGGAAGAAAAGAAGCATATTATTCAAAAATGCTTCACAAAACTATACACACAAGAGAATATGGAGGAAACTAAAATAAAACAATATTTATTTATTTTATTTTATTTATTTTATTTATATCCCGCCCTTCTCCAGAAGGACCCAGGGCGGCGCACAGGAATTTAAAATACATACAAAGTAATACAAAAAATTTAAAAACCTATTAAATATCAGCCCTGTGCTAAAACCAATTAAAATCCCCAATTAAAACTATCTACATTAGTCCCAGCGGAGGTTATGTTAGGCCGGCTTGATGAAAAAGGTGTGTTTTTAAACACTGGCGGAAGAGGCGGAGGTCAGTGATGGTACGGAGTTCTGGGGGTAGGTCGTTCCATAGGGCAGGGCCCGCCACAGAGAAGGCCCTTCCCCTGGGTGTCGCCAGTCGGCATTGTCCGGCCGACGGCACCCTAAGAAGGCCCTCTCTGTGGGAGCGTATCGGTCTGAGGGATGTATGGGGCAGGAGACGGTCTCGCATATAACTAGGTCCCGAGCCATGGAGCGCTTTGAAGATGGTCGTCAAAACCTTGAAGCGCACCCGAAAGACCACAGGAAGCCAGTGCAGCTCGCGCAGGATCGGTGTAATATGGGAGTGCCTTGAAGCTCCCGTAATCACCCGCGCGGCTGCGTTCTGAACTAACTGTAGCTTTCGAGTGCACCTCAAGGGAAGCCCCATGTAGAGAGCATTGCAGTAGTCGAGTCGGGATGTCACGAGGGCCTGAGTGACTGTGCGAAGGGCAGCCCGGTCCAGTAAGGGGCGCAATTGGCGCATCAGGCGCACCTGATGAAACGCCCCCCTGGCCACGGCCGCCACATGGTCCTCCATGGACAGCCGGGAATCCAGGAGGACACCCAAATTGCGCGCCCTCTCCACGGGGGCCGGTGTTTCGCCCCCAATGGCCAGAGTTGGAGTAATCTGGCTGAACCGGGGTGCGGGAAACCACAGCCACTCGGTCTTGGATGGGTTGAGCTTGAGTTTGTTACTACCCATCCAGATCCGTATGGCCTCCAAACACCGGGACATCACCTCGGCGGCATCGTTGGGGTGGTCTGGGGTGGATATGTACAGCTGAGTATCATCAGCGTACAGATGATATCCCACCCCAAAACCACGGATGATCTCGCCCAGCGGCTTCATATATGTGTTGAATAGGAGGGGCGAGAGGACTGACCCCTGGGGAACCCCACATAAGAGGGGTCTCGAGGTCGACCTCTGCCCCCCTGCCAACACATATTGCGACCGACCAGAGAGGTAGGACGAGAACCACCGTAAAACGGTGCCTCCCAGCCCCAACCCCCCCAGTCGGTGCAATAGGATACCATGGTCAATGGTATCAAAAGCCGCTGAGAGGTCTAACAGGACTAGGATAGAGGAATGTCCTCTATCCCGCGCCCTCCAGAGATCATCCACCAACGCGACCAATGCCGTCTCGGTGCTGTGACCGGGTCAGAAGCCGGACTGGCGCGTGTCTAGATAATCAATTTAAACCCAGAAAAGATAATCCCAATCTCAAAAGAACAAAGGGAGGCGATAAACAGGCCAATAACGATAGCCGAAGTAGAATCAGTCCTGAAAAACCAGAAAAATAATAAAACCCCAGGACCAGACGGAATCCTGGTGGAGTTATACAAATATAATCAAATAATATTGGAAGAATTAGCAGTGGAAATGTTTAACGAAGCCTTAGGAAAAGCCAAGATGCCTGGTTCATGAATGGAAGCAATAATATTGCTAATCCCGAAAAAAGAAGCCAATTTACATAAAATTCAAAACTACAGACCAATTTCACTATTGAATTCCGATTATAAAATATTTGCAGCGATTATGACAGGAAGAATTAAACAAGTTTTAAATGAATGAATACATCCAGACCAAAACAGATTTTTACCTCACAGACACATTAAAAATAATACGAGAGTCATCCTAGACATAATAGAATATTATGAGGAACATCCAGAAAAGCAATTGGTACTGGTTTTCCTTGATGCACAAAAAGCATTCAACAACGTAATTTGGAAATTTATAACAAAATTAGATAGGATGAAATTCAGAGAAAAATTTACAAAAATAATAGAAAAACTTTATAACACCCAGACAGCCAAAGTTCTGATGAACAGAGAACTAACAGAGAAGATCGAAATAAAAAAGGGAGTTAGACAGGGATGCCCCCTCTCTCCTTTGCTGTTTCTACTAACTCTGGAAATATTATTAAACTAGCTGTACCCACCACGCATTACTGTGGCCAAGTTTGGTTTTAAACTTTCCCCTCATAGACCCTTTCAGCGATCTCCTTCCTTCTCTGCCTTGGTTTCCCCTCCCTCTCCCTCCCCTCCCTCTCTTACTCTACCTACCTACCGACCGACCGACCTACCTACTGTATTCCGCCCCCCTCTCTCTCTATCCCTCTACCTATCTACCTACCTATTGTATTTTCCCTCTCTCTCTATCCCTCTACCTACCTACCTACCTACTGTATTTCTCCCTCCCTCTCTCTCTCTCGCCCTACCTACCTACTGTATTTCTCCCTCTCTCTCTATCACTCTACCTACCAATCTACTGTATTTCTCCCTCTCTCCCTCTGCCTACTTACCTACCTACCTACTGTATTTCTCCCTCTCCCTCTCTATCCACCTACCTACCTACCTACCTGCCTACCTACCTACCTACCTACTGTATTTCTCCCCCCTCTCTCTATCCCTCTACCTATCTACCTACCTACTGTATTTTCTCTCTCTCTCTATCCCTCTACCTACCTACCTACCTACCTACTGTATTTCTCCCTCCCTCCCAATCTCTCTCTCTACCTACCTACCTACCTAATGTACTTCTCCCTCTCTCTCTATCACTCTACCTACCGACCTACTGTATTTCTCCCTCTCCCTCTCTCCCTCTGCCTACCTACCTACCTACCGTATTTCTTCCTCTCCCTCTCTATCCACCTACCTACCTACCTACTGTATTTTCCCTCTCTCTCTATCCCTCTACCTACCTACCTACCTACCTACCTACCTACCTACCTACCTACTGTATTTCTCCCTCCCTCCCTCCCTCCCTCCCTCCCTCTCTCTCTACCTACCTACCTACCTACCTACCTACCTACCTACCTACCTACCTACCTACCTACCTACCTACCTACTGTACTTCTCCCTCTCTCTCTATCACTCTACCTACCAACCTACTGTATTTCTTCCTCTCCCTCTCTCCCTCTGCCTACCTACCTACCTGTCTACCGTATTTCTCCCTCTCCCTCTTCCTCTCTATCTACCTACCTACCTACCTACCTACCTACCTACCTACCTACCTACCTACCTACCTACTGTATTTCTCCCTCTCCCTCTCTATCTACCTACCTACCTACCTACCTACCTACCTACCTACCTACCTACCTACCTACCTACCTACTGTGTTTCTCCCTCTATCCCTCTACCTACTTACCTACCTACCAACCTACCTACCTACTGTATTTCTTCCTCTCTCTCTCTCCCTCTACCTACCAACCTACCTACCTACTGTATTTCTCCCTCTCTCTATCACTCTACCTACCTACCTACTTACCTATCTACCTACCTAGAGAGAGAGGAGAGAGAGGCCGCTGACTCGGCCTTGTGCGGGGACTTGCTTGTGGGGACGGCGAAAGAGGGGCCTCTGACTCAGCAACGGCATTGGGGAGGGGCTTGGCAGAGTGGGGGCGGCAGCAGAGGAGGAGGAGAGGCCGCTGACTCGGCAGCGGCCTTGTGGGGGGGGAGTTGGCGGTGGTGGCGGTGGAGGAGAGAGAGGCCTCTGATGAGGCGACCGGCGCAGATATGACGCAGACCTCTCCACCGCTTGTGCAAGTGACGTGAGCTGAAAAGCGGCCGGGTGGGAGGGGCCGCGAAGGGGAGGGGGGCGAGTGAGCGAGTGAGGAAAACACACAGAAGAGCTGTAGTTTTACATTTGTGTGGCTTGTACCTGGCACCGGTGTGCCATCCACACAATCTGTACGTATTATTGGTGCTGCACTTGTAAGGAACGTTGTGTGAAAATTTGGTGGCTATTGGTACAGTAGTTTCTGAGATTAGCGGCTTTGAACAAACTCATAGTTAACTTTTTATTTATATAGATGAAATCAGGAAGGATCAGGGAATAACAGGTTTAATTCTTAAAAATGAAGGGGGGAGGGCGGAGCCGCACCGCGCCGATACAATGCAGGGTCTCAGCGCTCTGAGACCTGCATTGAACTTTTGCCGCCCCTTGGCCTGTAGGTGCCCTAAACCGTCCTGGAGGGACGGTGGTGAGGGAGACAAAGCCTTGCTGGTCACAGGGGTATCGCAAAACCCCTGTTTGACCCAAGGGAAGAGCTCCTGCAAGGCGGCAAAAAGGCAGCCCCCCGGGGAACAAAGGTGCCGGCAAGCTCTGAAGGAAGGAAACAAGCTGAAAGGGAAAGTACTGACCGGGAAGGTATTCTAACTTTTTTTTTTGAAACATTTTGCTTAAAGAAACTTTTTTTTTAGTAACTAAAGCCTTTAATTATGAAGTAAGCGGCGGAATTAATTTAATATGCTTTGAACTGAGAGGTTTCCTTTTTTTATATATTTTTTCTGAAATTGTGGATCGAAGCGCCAGAGCAAGGTTTTTTTTTCCTTTGAAAGTGATTGGACTATTTCTGGTTTCTTTTTTTTCTTTCTATTTTTTGCTACTTAAAATTTTGAATCTGGGATTATTTCTATAATTACTTTTGAAGATTTATTGTGTATTCTTAAAACTAAACAAGAACTATACTTTCTACTTTTTTTCTTAACAACAAAGAAAAGGACATACTAAAAAATGGAAATTTGTTACATTGTTTTGTTATATTATTTTGCCACTGGAGGTCACTGGTTGGTTTTTATGAATGTCAAGGTTATAAGCATGAGTTGTTTACAGCAGCTGCTTTTTGATAACTGAAAACACCAAAAATAAAACAGGCCAGAGACCAGGTGGCAGTGAGAACTAACTTTTATCACCTTTTGGATTTGTCAACATGGTTTTATACTTTGAAGAGGATACACCAGAAAATCAGAATGCTTTGGCTGAAATTTTAAACTTACTGAAACAAAATACCAGAAGAATGAATAACGCACTGGACAAACTTTTGTCTGTTACATCAAGCTATGGCCAATTGGAGACTCCAGAAATTAAAGAGAAAGAAGAAAAGGAGGAAGATAAAGAGATACTCATTTTAGTTGAAGATAAAGATAAAGATACCAATGGATTAAATGTGGGAGAAAATATAGAGAAGGAAATACTTAAAAGAGAATTTGAGGAATCTGAGCCTCAGCTTGGTTATCAAGGAAAAGAGGGGGGGAAAAAGAATTGAAGATGGATGAAAGAGGAGAAACCTCTCCAGAAATAGGTCTGACATTTAAAACCAAACAACATGTAAAGATAGGAACTGGACAGCGGTATTATTTGAGAGTTATATTGGACAATAAAGTGCAAAAAGAAGTTTATAAAAAACTTGGAAAGAAGAATAAAAAGAGACGGGGGCCACAAATGGCAAAAGAGATAAGCCCATGTCAGCCTTCGCTTTCCTGTTCGCTCTGGCTGCCATATGAAACGGGGGGGAGAGGCTTGGCATTTGGGTTTGGACTGTATGGTGCAGGAGGGTGAGTTGCAGAAGGAAATACTCTGGTGCCATCTACTGTTACCATCTATTTCGCGTACCAGTGCTTGGGTCATCTTATGGTCAAGGTCAACGGTCTTACATACCAACCTGATGATGCTTTTGAAGATGAAGCCACATGACACCTAGCAGCTTTACACATTGGACCATGAGAGGGAGTTATTCGGGGGGGGGGGGTTGGACATATATTGATATGTATGCTTTCGCACCTAAATGCTTCAGGCCTTGCATAGCATCTATGCTATTCATTCCTTAACCAGTAAAAGTACTTTTAATTCCACTAATAATGGAGTCAAGAGGTTTCTTTCTTGGTTATCGGTGAAGCAGACCTGACATTAAGCAAGGTCTCACCTTACGCACTCATCTCAGAGCTAACACCTTCTGAAGGGAGTGTAACAAAAACAAAACAAAACAAATTTTTTCCTAAACTTCAAAGAGATGTCCTCCCCGGGCAGCGATCAAGAGGAAAACATGGGAGCTGCGGAATCATCGTGTCTTCCTGAAACGGAACTTTTTGCAGGACTGAATTTGGAAGAAAAATCCGTTCCCCGTTGGTCGATAGGATTTGGACAAAAGGAAATTCTGGAGGAAATGCCATCAGGAGTTACAACACGTAGACGCAGAGGACCCCCACCCTCCTCCCAGGAAGCAGAGGAAGAAGATTATTTGATGGGCCAAGCAATGCAAATGTTCTAGGAGGCTTGGGAAAGACGCCGCTCCAGAGAAAGCAAGTATGAAAGAGACATAACATTCCGTGAGCCAGAGGTGAGAAGGGAGGAGGAGTATCGCCCAGGGGGGGTTTTGGGGGCGGAAGCCAGACCAGACCAAGATGAAGGGGCCCAGCAATCACAGCCAGCAGCAGCAGCAGCAGCGGTAGGAGCCGTCCCACGGGGGGATGAGGCAGCCTGTAGACGCCGGATGGCAAAGGCACCCCCCCTTGGGGTGAGATACGGGGGGGAGGCCAAAGACCTGGGATTTTTCTTAGTTCAAGTCTGCAATCATATGAGACAGTGGGGACAAGACCTCATTAATGATGATGCCAAAGTGAGAATAGTTACGCTCTCACTGGATGGCAAGGCGGCAGATTGGATGGTATCTTTGCATAAAAACAACTCCCCCATACTAAGAGACTTTGATAGATTTATGACTGCCTTGAGACGGCGTTTTGATGACCCTCTCATTGAACGGAAAGCCAGAATGAAAATGATGACCCTCCATCAGGGAAAAAACCCCATAGGAGACTACACACAGGAATTTCAGGAGCTTTCGGGGTACATGAGAGGGTGGTCTGAGGAGGCCTTAATTGATCGGTACAAGGAGGGGCTGAATGAGGAGATATATAAAAGCTGTGTAAACAGACGCATTCTGCGAACCTTGCAGGGTTGGTTTGAATTGACCACTGACGTGGAAATTGACTTACTCAGGAATAAATATCTTGAAGTGCGTGAACTGGAAAAAAGCCCCCCTCCTCCTACCCACAAATCAACTCCAAGGGGAGGGAAACCCTGGTCCGGAAGCAAGCCTCACTCATCTGCATGTTTCAAATGTGGAAGGGAGGGCCACTGGGCTGTTCATTGCCGAGTGAAGCCAGGACCCCGCCCTCAAGCAACAGGGGAAAGGAAGAAAATAGATAAGACTACTGGCAAGCGGAGAGAGCCCGCCATGTGTGCAGTAGAACCAGCTGAATTCCGTCCCCTGGGGAAGAAAGAGGAAGAATCCTATTACCCAGCGGATGGCAGCGATTCGGATTCCGATTCTGATGACGCAGACCGTTTTGTGAGTTCCGTATCGGGTCTGATGACTGTGCCAGTACAACTTAAAGTGCCCTCTACTGGTGCACAGTCTGAACTACTAGCTGTTTTAGACTCAGGTTGCATGTGTTGCATTATTAGCCCAAACATAGTTGAACAAATGGGGTTAAGAGTAAAAACTTTAAAGGTACCCATCGCGTTTTCTCAATTGGATGGGTCCATAGCGGGAGGGCCCCCCGCCCAGTTCAGGACCGAAACTGTGGAGATGTGGATGGGAAGTCACCAAGAAAATTTAAGTTTTATAATTGCCCCCAACATGAATCATTCCCTTATTCTGGGTTTGCCTTGGATGCGTAAATGGAACCCAAGGATAAATTGGACCGAAGGTTGGCTGCGCATACGCACGGCAACACCCCCCCCCCGGAAGTTACTGAAACAAAAATACCCCCAATGGAAAACATTCCTGCGATGGAGGGAGTGACCTGTGAACATATTGAGGGAGAGGAGAAAATTCCACAGGAGTATTGGGACCTCAAAGATGTGTTCAGTATAAAACCCTCTGATTCTTTGCCCCCCCCCCCCCACCGGAAGACGGACTGCACCATTGACTTCCTCCCGGGGGTGCAACTCCCGAAACCACGCATCTATTCAATGACACCACGGGAGATGATAGAACTTTGCAAGTTCATCGACAAAAACCTGGCAAGGGGTTTTATTGAACCGGCTAGGCCACGAGTGGCAGCTCCAGTGATGTTTAGAGAGAAGAAAGATGGTGATTTAAGATTAGTAATTGATTACAGGAATTTGAATTCCATTTGTGCAGAAAATGTTTACCTCCTCCCCCTTATGAAGGATATGTTGGCACATCTTGGCAAAGGGAAAAAGTTTTACAAAATTGGACCTTAGAGAAGCCTATTACAGAATTAGAATCAAGGAAGGGGATGAATGGAAGACCGCTTTCAATTGTCCTTTAGGGTGCTTTCAATTCAAAGTTTTACCATTTGGCCTGCAGGGGGCGCCTGCAGTTTTTATGCAATTGATTAATCAAGTATTACATCAGCACCTGTACAAGGGCGTTATCGTATATATGGATGACATCCTTATTTACACGCAAACACGTGAGGAGCACGTTAAGCTAGTACGCTCCGTTCTTAAAAAGTTAAGGTCTGCGGAACTCTACGCAAAACTTTCTAAATGTGAATTTCACCAGACCAACATGGATTACCTTGGTTACCGCATATCCAGTGAAGGCATCGAGATTGACCTGGCTAAAGTCCAAGCTGTTACGGAGTGGGCACCTCCTCGCACACATAAACAATTACAAAGTTTCTTGGGATTCGCTAATTTTTATCGCCAATTTATCCCCTCTTTTGCTAATATTGCCTTGCCAATTACTAACCTATTGAAGACTAAAGGGGATGTCAAACCGCGGCCAAGCAAACCTCTCAACTGGACTATGGAATGTCAGGCCGCTTTTGAAAAACTAAAAAGACTCTTTGCAGCCGAGCCAGTGTTGAAGCACCCTGACATTGAGGCTCCATTTGTTGTTCAAGCCGACGCCAGTGACGTTGCAGTAGGAGCAGTGCTATTGCAACAAAACGAAACTGGACAATTACAACCATGTGCTTATACCTCTCGCAAGCTCACTGACACCGAGAGAAGATGGGCAATTTGGGAAAAAGAAGCTTTTGCTGTATGTTGGGCTCTTCTCACTTGGCGTCATTTTCTGGAGGGCGCCACCCAACCTTTTGAAGTTTGGACTGACCACAAAAACCTGGATGACCTAAAATCCCCGCGTAAGTTGTCCCCAAAACAACTCCGGTGGTCCCAGCATTTTAATCGGTTTAACTCAAGTATATTCCAGGAGGGAAGAATTTTATGGCGGATGATTTATCACGACTTCCCCAATACAATTGTTCAAAACTGTCTGTAGTCCAACCTGTAATACCAGCGCACAGCCTGCCTGCTCCTGTTGTTGCCGGAGGTCAAACCTCGATAAGTCTGGACATACCTCCTGATCTGTTAACACAGATTAAAGATAGCCTTCTATCCGATGATTGGTTTAAGTCACACGCCAGAGATTGTACTCTTAAAGACGGACTGCCTTGGATTGGTGCAAAGCTGTATGTTCCTGCTTCTTTGAGATCTCTAGTCCTCCAACGAGCACACGACTCCCGCATGGCCGGCCATTTTGGTTTTGTGAAAACTCTGCATTTGGTTAAATGCCAATTTTACTGGCCGTCCTTAAAGAAAGATATTGAGTCCTACATTGCAAGTTGCCCTATTTGTGCTGCAGCGAAGCGTCCTCCGGAAAAACCTCATGGTCTCCTCCAAACGGTGGCACGTCCGGAGGCCCCTTGGAAAGAAATATCCATGGATTTCATTGTTGACCTCCCTAACAGCCAGGGTTACACTGTTATTTGGGTGGTTACTGATTTATTCTCTAAGCAAGCCCATTTCATACCATGTTCCAAGATACCATCAGCTAAAGCTCTAGCTAAATTGTTTGTGTCACATATCTATCGATTGCATGGTGTACCTACCCGCATCATTTCTGATAGGGGTGTTCAATTCACCTCCCGTTTCTGGAGGGAATTCCTGAAGATGATTGGCTCCGCCCAGAGTTTAAGCTCCGCCTACCACCCTCAGTCTAATGGATCTTGTGAAAGAACTAATTCTGTCTTAGAACAGTACATCCGTTGTTTCATAAACTATCAACAAGATAACTGGGCGGAGTTGTTACCTCATGCCGAGGGGGCATACAATAACTCAGTGCACAGCAGCACTGGCATGACCCCTTTCAAGGTCGTTTATGGCCAGGACTTTGCCCTTATTTATTTATTTATTTATTTATTTATTTATTTATTTATTTATTTATTTATTTATTTATTCGATTTGTTAACCGCACCAATCTCCGTCGAGACGGACTCTGGGCGGTGCACAGGACATTAAAAATTACAATAAATAACAATGTACAAAAGTTAAAAAGAAATTAAATAGAAAACCTGTGCTAAAATTCCCATTAAAAAACCTATCTAACTTGGCTGAGGCTCTATTGTTCTAAAATTCAAGTTCTACGCCAGTCCAGCTTGCTGAAAAAGAAGTGTCTTAAGTGAGCGGCGGAAGAGGGGAAGGTCCGTGATGGTGCGGAGTTTGGGGGGGGAGGTCGTTCCAGAGGGCGGGCCCTGCCACAGAGAAGGCCCTGTTCCTGGGCGTCGCCAGCTGGCATTGACCGGCAGTCGGCGCCCTAAGAAGGCCCTCTCTGTGGGAGCGAATCGGTCGGTGGGAGGTATGTGGCAGGAGGCGGTCCCGCAAGTAACTAGGCCCCGAGCCATGGAGCGATTTAAAGATGGTAACAAGCACCTTGAAGCGCACCCGGAAGGCCACCGGCAGCCAGTGCAGCTCGCGCAGGAGAGGTGTTACATGGGAACTTCGAGATGTTCCCAAAATCCCCCGCGCAGCCGCGTTCTGGACTAACTGGAGCCTCCGGATGCACCTCAAGGGGAGCCCCATGTAGAGAGCGTTGCAATAGTCAAGGCGAGATGTCACGAGTGCTTGAGTGACTGTGCGAAGGGCGCCCCGGTCCAGAAAGGGACGCAACTGGCGTACCAGGCGAACCTGGTAAAAGGCCCCCCTGGTCACGGCCGCCACATGGTCATCCATGGACAGCCGCAAATCCAGGAGGACGCCTAAGTTGCGAGCCCTTTCCACAGGGGCCATTGACTCGCCCCCGATAACCAGCGATGGAATTAGCTGGCTATGCCGGGGCGCCAGAAACCACAGCCACTCGGTCTTGGACGGGTTGAGCCGGAGTTTGTTACTTCCCATCCAGAGCCGTACGGCCTCCACACACCGGGACATCACTTCGACAGCATCGTTGGGGTGGTTGGGGGTAGATATGTACAGCTGAGTATCGTCAGCGTACAGGTGGTACTCTACCCCGCAACAACGGATGATCTCACCCAGCGGCTTCATGTAGATGTTAAACAGGAGGGGCGAGAGGACCGACCCTTGGGGCACCCCATATGCTAGGGGCCTCGACGTCGACCTCTGCCCTCCTGTTAGTACAAATTGCGACCGACCGGAGAGGTAGGAGGAGAACCACTGTAAAACAGTGCCCCCCTCTCCCAGCCTCCCCAGTCGGTGCAATAAGATACCATGGTCGATGGTATCGAAAGCCGCTGAGAGGTCTAACAGAACCAGGATAGAGGAATAACCCCTATCTCTGGCCCTCCAGAGATCATCTACCAACGCGACCAATGCTGTCTCCGTGCTGTGCCCGGGGCGGAAGCCGGACTGGTGCGGGTCTAGATAAGCAGTTTCCTCCAGGTGCCGAGGGAACTGTTGTGCCACCACACTCTCAACAACTTTCGCAAGAAAGTGAAGGTTGGAGACCGGACGATAATTACTTAACAATGCTGGGTCCAGGGAAGGCTTCTTGAGGAGGGGTCTCACCACCGCCTCTTTTAGGGAGGCAGGCAAGAAACCCTCACTCAAAGAAGCGTTCACTATTTCCTGGAGCCAGCCTCGTGTCACCTCCCAGGAGGCCAGTACCAACCAGGAGGGACACGGGTCCAATAAACATGTGGTGGCATTCAGCCGCCTTGGCAACCTGTCCATGTCCTCGGAAGTAACAAAGTCGAACTCAGCCCACAAAACGGTCTCAAGACCCGACTCGGACAGTCCGCCGAGATCTATTGGAGTGGAGGCCAAGTCGTCCCGGATCCGAGCGACTTTATCCTGCAGATAAATTCCAAATTCCTCTGCTATGCCCTGCAAAGGAGCTTCCCGCGGCCCTTGATGAAGAAGGGAGCGGGTCACTCTAAACAGGGCGGCAGGGCGGTTATCTGCGGACGCGATAAGGGTGGCGAGATAAGAACGTTTTGCCCTCCTTATCGCCACAAGGTAGGTCCTTAAATAGGACCTTGCCTGTGTTCGGTCGGATTCGGAGCGAGTGGATCTCCACCTGCTCTCCAGGCGTCTCTTGCGGCGTTTCATCACACTCAGCTCCTCCGTGAACCAAGGAGCGAGGGTGGATCGGCGCCGCGTGAGAGGCCGCAAGGGCACGACCCGGTCCAAGGCCCCCGTGGCAGCACTATTCCATGCTGCCACTAGACCCTCAGTCGAGTCACGGGCTAGGGTTACAGGTATAGGCCCAAGCTCCGTCTGGAACCTATCAGGGTCCATCAGGCGCCTGGGGCGGAACCATCTCAATGTCTCTGGTTCCGCCTCCCCGCGGTGGGGTGTAGCGGTTGGGAAGTCGAGCCGAAGGAGAGAGTGATCTGACCATGATAGGGGTTCGATGGCTAATTCCCCTACTCCTAGATCACTTAACCACTGGCCAGAGGCAAAAATCAGGTCTAGTGTGTTTCCCCCTGTATGTGTGGGGCCCTGAATTACCTGGGTCAGGTCCATGGCCGTCATGGAGGCCATGAACTCCCGAGCCACCCTGGATGACTCCCCTGCCGATGGCAAGTTGAAATCCCCCATGACTAAAAGTCTAGGGGAATCAACTGCCACCTCGGCGATCACCTCGAGAAGCTCAGGCAGGGCCGCTGACGCGTAGCGGGGAGCCAGGTACACGACCAGCAGGCCCAACTGCCTCCCAAGTCCCCATTTCACATACAGGGATTCACACCCGACTACCTGAGGCACAGTGGCCTCCCTTGGCTTCAGACTTTCCTTAATAATAACTGCCACCCCCCCCACCCCTGCCCTGGGCCCTATCCCTGAATTGTCTCAAGAAACACCTACAATTTTGTCCTTTTCTGAATGGAGTGCTCAACTTGCCAAGTTTTGGCCCATTGCACGGACGGCTTTAGATAATGCCCATCGCTCTCATAAGAAGTACGCTGACAGAAAGAGAGTTGAACCCCGACATTACAAAGTTGGAGATCTAGTTTTCCTTTCTACCAAGAATCTTGAAACTACCCAGAAGTCAAAGAAGCTTGGCCCTAAGTATGTAGGCCCTTTCCCAATTACCAAGATTATTAGTTCTGTGCCTGTTAAGTTGGACTTGCCGAAAAATCTCCGTCGTCTTCACCCAGTCTTCCATGTGCATCTTCTAAAACCTGCACGTTCGTCCCCTCTTCGTTCACCGAGTCCGACGCCTCCTGCCCCTCTTCTAATTGAGGGTGAACAACATTTTGAAATCAAGGACATTTTAGACTCTAGGAAGCACCGGAATAAGGTTCAATACTTGGTCGCTTGGTAGTCCCCTTTCAAATGCCAAATGGGTTGACAAGTGTCACGTTAGAGCCCCTAGGCTCTTACAAAAGTTTTATGCTAAATATCCTGACAAGTCTTGATCAGTACTAATTATACTTCTCTTTGGTTTTCTTTCTGTTTTTCTCCTTTTGTTTCCCTTTTCTGCAGGGATAATTCCTCTTTTCTGGAGGAGGGCTGGATGTCAGCCTTCGCTTTCCTGTTCGCTCTGGATGCCATATGAAACGGGGGGGGGGGAGGGGCTTGGCATTTGGGTTGGGACTGTATGGTGCAGGAGGGTGAGTTGCAGAAGGAAATACTCTGGTGCCATCTACTGTTACCATCTATTTCGCGTACCAGTGCTTGGGTCATCTTATGGTCAAGGTCAACGGTCTTACATACCAACCTGATGATGCTTTTGAAGATGAAGCCACATGACACCTAGCGGCTTTACACATTGGACCATGAGAGGGAGTTATTCGGGGGAAGGGGGTTGGACATATATTGATATGGATGCTTTCGCACCTAAATGCTTCAGACCTTGCATAGCATCTATGCTATTCATTCCTTAACCAGTAAAAGTACTTTTAATTCCACTAATAATGGAGTCAAGAGGTTTCTTTCTTGGTTATCGGTGAAGCAGACCTGACAGTCCAATTCGCTACTGGAAGGACACTGGCTGATAAGGAAAACTGTTATCCTTTGATGATTAATAACTAGCTAGATTGTGTTTAGAATATCATCGAAGGATTATTAGTTAATCAATAGTTATTTACAATAAGAGCAACTAATAATAATATTATAGTTTAATTATATGTATCTATGTATTTGTAGAAATCTATGAATATGAGATTAGATATAAACAAATTTAAGACTGTATTAGATACTAGCTGTACATGCCACACGTTGCTGTGGCCCAGTCTGGTTAAACTACCTACCTACCTCCTGTATTTCTCCCTCTCCCTCCCTCCCTCCTCTTTTTTCTCCCTCTCTCCCCCTCTCCCTCCCTCCAACCTTCCCGGCGGGGGTGTGCAGAAGAGGGTCAGCCACAGCAGAGGGTCAGCCACAGCAGAGGGGGTGTGCAGAAGAGGGTCAGCCACAGCAGAGGGTCAGCCTTAGTGGTGGGTGTGTGCAGAAGAGGGTCAGCCACAGTGGTGGAGGTGTGCAGAAGAGGGTCAGCCACAGCAGAGGGTCAACCACAGTTGTGGAGGTGTGCAGAAGAGGGTTAGCCACAGCAGTAGGGGTGTGCAGAAGAGAGTCAGCCACAGCAGAGGGTCAGCCACAGTGGTGGGGGTGTGCAGAAGAGGGTCAGCCACAGCAGAGGGTCAGCCACAGTGGTGGAGGTGTGCAGAAGAGGGTCAGCCACAGCAGAGGGTCAGCCACAGCAGAGGGGGTGTGCAGAAGAGTGTCAGCCACAGTGGTGGGGGTGTGCAGAAGAGGGTCAGCCATAGCAGATGGTCAGCCACAGTGGTGGGGGTGTGCAGAAGAGGGTCAGCCACAGCAGAGGGTCAGCCACAGTGGTGGGGGTGTGCAGAAGAGGGTCAGCCACAGCAGAGGGGGTGTGCTGAAGAGGGTCAGCCACAGTGGTGGGGGTGTGCAGAAGAGGGTCAGCCACAGCAGAGGGTCAGCCACAGCAGAGGGTGTGTGCAGAAGAGTGTCAGCCTTAGTGGTGGGGGTGTGCAGAAGAGGGTCAGCCACAGCAGAGGGTTAGCCACAGTGGTGGGGGTGTGCAGAAGATGGCCAGCCACAGTGGTGGTGGGTGTGTGCAGAAGAGTGTCAGCCACAGCAGAGGGGGTGTGCAGAAGAGGGTCAGCCACAGCAGAGGGTCAGCCACAGTGGTGGGGGTGTGCAGAAGAGGGTCAGCCACAGTGGTGGGGGTGTGCAGAAGAGGGTCAGCCATAGCAGAGGGTCAGCCACAGTGGTGGGGGTGTGCAGAAGAGGGTCAGCCACAGTGGTGGGGGTTTGCAGAAGAGGGTCAGCCACAGCAGAGGGTCAGCCAGAGTGGTGGGGGTGTGCAGAAGAGGGTCAGCCACAGTGGTGAGGGTGTGCAGAAGAGGGTCAGCCACAGTGGTGGGGGTGTGCAGAAGAGGGTCAGCCACAGCAGAGGGTCAGCCACAGTGGTGGGGATGTGCAGAAGAGGGTCAGCCACAGCAGAGGGTCAGACACAGTGGTGGTGGTTTGCAGAAGAGGGTCAGCCATAGCAGAGGGTCAGCCACAGTGGTGGGGGTGTGCAGAAGAAGGTCAGCCACAGCAGAGGGTCAGCCACAGTGGTGGGGGTGTGCAGAAGAGGGCCAGCCACAGTGGTGGGGTGTGTGAAGAAGAGGGTCAGCCACAGCAGAGGGCGTGTGCAGAAGAGGGTCAGCCACAGTGGTGGGGGTTTGCAGAAGAGGGTCAGCCACAGCAGAGGGGGTGTGCAGAAGAGGGTCAGCCACAGCTGAGGGTCAGCCACAGTGGTGGAGGTGTGCAGAAGAGGGTCAGCCAAGGCAGAGGGTCAGCCACAGTGGTGGAGGTGTGCAGAAGAGGGTCAGCCACAGCAGAGAGGGTGTGCAGAAGAGGGTCAGCCACAGCAGAGGGTCAGCCACAGTGGTGGTGGGGTGCAGAAGAGTGTCAGCCACAGTGGTGGGGGAGTGCAGAAGAGGGTCAGCCAAGGCAGAGGGTCAGCCACAGTGGTGGGGGTGTGCAGAAGAGGGTCAGCCACAGCAGAGGGGGTGTGCTGAAGAGGGTCAGCCACAGTGGTGGGGGTGTGCAGAAGAGGGTCAGCCACAGCAGAGGGTCAGCCACAGCAGAGGGTCAGCCACAGTGGTGGAGGTGTGCAGAAGAGGGTCAGCCACAGCAGAGGGTCAGCCACAGCAGAGGGGGTGTGCAGAAGAGTGTCAGCCACAGTGGTGGGGGTGTGCAGAAGAGGGTCAGCCATAGCAGAGGGTCAGCCACAGTGGTGGGGGTGTGCAGAAGAGGGTCAGCCACAGCAGAGGGTCAGCCACAGTGGTGGGGGTGTGCAGAAGAGGGTCAGCCACAGCAGAGGGGGTGTGCTGAAGAGGGTCAGCCACAGTGGTGGGGGTGTGCAGAAGAGGGTCAGCCACAGCAGAGGGTCAGCCACAGCAGAGGGGGTGTGCAGAAGAGGGTCAGCCTTAGTGGTGGGGGTGTGCAGAAGAGGGTCAGCCACAGCAGAGGGTTAGCCACAGTGGTGGGGGTGTGCAGAAGATGGCCAGCCACAGTGGTGGTGGGTGTGTGCAGAAGAGTGTCAGCCACAGCAGAGGGGGTGTGCAGAAGAGGGTCAGCCACAGCAGAGGGTCAGCCACAGTGGTGGGGGTGTGCAGAAGAGGGTCAGCCACAGTGGTGGGGGTGTGCAGAAGAGGGTCAGCCATAGCAGAGGGTCAGCCACAGTGGTGGGGGTGTGCAGAAGAGGGTCAGCCACAGTGGTGGGGGTTTGCAGAAGAGGGTCAGCCACAGCAGAGGGTCAGCCACAGTGGTGGGGGTGTGCAGAAGAGGGTCAGCCACAGTGGTGAGGGTGTGCAGAAGAGGGTCAGCCACAGTGGTGGGGGTGTGCAGAAGAGGGTCAGCCACAGCAGAGGGTCAGCCACAGTGGTGGGGATGTGCAGAAGAGGGTCAGCCACAGCAGAGGGTCAGACACAGTGGTGGTGGTTTGCAGAAGAGGGTCAGCCATAGCAGAGGGTCAGCCACAGTGGTGGGGGTGTGCAGAAGAAGGTCAGCCACAGCAGAGGGTCAGCCACAGTGGTGTGGGTGTGCAGAAGAGGGCCAGCCACAGTGGTGGGGTGTGTGAAGAAGAGGGTCAGCCACAGCAGAGGGCGTGTGCAGAAGAGGGTCAGCCACAGTGGTGGGGGTTTGCAGAAGAGGGTCAGCCACAGCAGAGGGGGTGTGCAGAAGAGGGTCAGCCACAGCTGAGGGTCAGCCACAGTGGTGGAGGTGTGCAGAAGAGGGTCAGCCAAGGCAGAGGGTCAGCCACAGTGGTGGAGGTGTGCAGAAGAGGGTCAGCCACAGCAGAGAGGGTGTGCAGAAGAGGGTCAGCCACAGCAGAGGGTCAGCCACAGTGGTGGTGGGGTGCAGAAGAGTGTCAGCCACAGTGGTGGGGGAGTGCAGAAGAGGGTCAGCCAAGGCAGAGGGTCAGCCACAGTGGTGGGGGTGTGCAGAAGAGGGTCAGCCACAGCAGAGGGGGTGTGCTGAAGAGGGTCAGCCACAGTGGTGGGGGTGTGCAGAAGAGGGTCAGCCACAGCAGAGGGTCAGCCACAGCAGAGGGGGTGTGCAGAAGAGGGTCAGCCTTAGTGGTGGGGGTGTGCAGAAGAGGGTCAGCCACAGCAGAGGGTTAGCCACAGTGGTGGGGGTGTGCAGAAGATGGCCAGCCACAGTGGTGGTGGGGGTGTGCAGAAGAGGGTCAGCCACAGCAGAGGGGGTGTGCAGAAGAGGGTCAGCCACAGGGGTGGGGGTGTGCAGAAGAGGGTCAGCCACAGCAGAGGGTCAGCCACAGTGGTGGGCGTGTGCAGAAGAGGGTCAGCCACAGTGGTGGGGGTGTGCAGAAGAGGGTCAGCCATAGCAGAGGGTCAGCCACAGTGGTGGGGGTGTGCAGAAGAGGGTCAGCCACAGTGGTGGGGGTTTGCAGAAGAGGGTCAGCCAGAGTGGTGGGGGTGTGCAGAAGAGGGTCAGCCACAGTGGTGAGGGTGTGCAGAAGAGGGTCAGCCACAGTGGTGGGGGTGTGCAGAAGAGGGTCAGCCACAGCAGAGGGTCAGCCACAGTGGTGGGGATGTGCAGAAGAGGGTCAGCCACAGCAGAGGGTCAGCCACAGTGGTGGTGGTTTGCAGAAGAGGGTCAGCCATAGCAGAGGGTCAGCCACAGTGGTGGGGGTGTGCAGAAGAAGGTCAGCCACAGCAGAGGGTCAGCCACAGTGGTGGGGGTGTGCAGAAGAGGGCCAGCCACAGTGGTGGGGTGTGTGAAGAAGAGGGTCAGCCACAGCAGAGGGGGTGTGCAGAAGAGGGTCAGCCACAGTGGTGGGGGTTTGCAGAAGAGGGTCAGCCACAGCAGAGGGGGTGTGCAGAAGAGGGTCAGCCACAGCTGAGGGTCAGCCACAGTGGTGGAGGTGTGCAGAAGAGGGTCAGCCAAGGCAGAGGGTCAGCCACAGTGGTGGAGGTGTGCAGAAGAGGGTCAGCCACAGCAGAGAGGGTGTGCAGAAGAGGGTCAGCCACAGCAGAGGGTCAGCCACAGTGGTGGTGGGGTGCAGAAGAGTGTCAGCAACAGTGGTGGGGGAGTGCAGAAGAGGGTCAGCCAAGGCAGAGGGTCAGCCACAGTGGTGGGGGTGTGCAGAAGAGGGCCAGCCACAGCAGAGGGGGTGTGCAGAAGAGGGTCAGCCACAGCAGAGGGTCAGCCACAGTGGTGGGGGTGTGCAGAAGAGGGTCAGCCACAGCAGAGGGTCAGCCACAGTGGTGGGTGTGTGCAGAAGAGGGTCAGCCAAAGCAGAGGGTCAGCCACAGTGGTGGCGGTTTGCAGAAGAGGGTCAGCCATAGCAGAGGGTCAGCCACAGTGGTGGGGGTGTGCAGAAGAAGGTCAGCCACAGCAGAGGGTCAGCCACAGTGGTGGGGGTGTGCAGAAGAGGGCCAGCCACAGTGTTGGGGGGTGTGAAGAAGAGGGTCAGCCACAGCAGAGGGGGTGTGCAGAAGAGGGTCAGCCACAGTGGTGGGGGTGTGCAGAAGAGGGTCAGCCACAGCAGAGGGTCAGCCACAGTGGTGGGGGTTTGCAGAAGAGGGTCAGCCATAGCAGAGGGTCAGCCACAGTGGTGGGGGTGTGCAGATGAGGGTCAGCCACAGCAGAGGGGGTGTGCAGAAGAGGGTCAGCCACAGCAGAGGGTCAGCCACAGTGGTGGGGGTGTGCAGAAGAGTGTCAGCCACAGTGGTGGGGGTGTGCAGAAGAGGGTCAGCAACTGCAGAGGGTCAGCCACAGTGGTGGGGGTGTGCAGAAGAGGGTCAGCCACAGTGGTGGCGGTGTGCAGAAGAGGGTCAGCCACAGCAGAGGGTCAGCCACAGTGGTGGGGGTGTGCAGAAGAGGGTCAGCCACAGCAGAGGGTCAGCCACAGTGGTGGTGGTTTGCAGAAGAGGGTCAGCCATACCAGAGGGTCAGCCACAGTGGTGGGGGTGTGCAGAGGAGGGTCAGCCACAGCAGAGGGGGTGTGCAGAAGAGGGTCAGCCACAGCTGAGGGTCAGCCACAGTGGTGGAGGTGTGCAGAAGAGGGTCAGCCAAGGCAGAGGGTCAGCCACAGTGGTGGAGGTGTGCAGAAGAGGGTCAGCCACAGCAGAGAGGGTGTGCAGAAGAGGGTCAGCCACAGTGGTGGGGGGGTGCAGAAGAGGGTCAGCCACAGCAGAGGGTCAGCCACAGTGGTGGGGGTGTGCAGTAGAGGGTCAGCCACAGCAGAGGGTCAGCCACAGTGGTGGGGGTTTGCAGAAGAGGGTCAGCCATAGCAGAGGGTCAGCCACGGTGGTGGGGGTGTGCAGATGAGGGTCAGCCACAGCAGAGGGGGTGTGCAGAAGAGGGTCAGCAACTGCAGAGGGTCAGCCACAGTGGTGGGTGTGTGCAGAAGAGGGTCAACCACAGTGGTGGGGGTGTGCAGAAGAGGGTCAGCCACAGCAGAGGGTCAGCCACAGTGGTGGGGGTGTGCAGAAGAGGGTCAGCCACAGTGGTGGGGGTGTGCAGAAGAGGGTCAGCCACAGCAGAGGGTCAGCCACAGTGGTGGGGGTGTGCAGAAGAGGGTCAGCCACAGCAGAGGGTAAGCCACAGTGGTGGTGGTTTGCAGAAGAGGGTCAGCCATACCAGAGGGTCAGCCACAGTGGTGGGGGTGTGCAGAAGAGGGTCAGCCAAGGCAGAGGGTCAGCCACAGTGGTGGAGGTGTGCAGAAGAGGGTCAGCCACAGCAGAGAGGGTGTGCAGAAGAGGGTCAGCCACAGCAGAGGGTCAGCCACAGTGGTGGTGGGGTGCAGAAGAGTGTCAGCCACAGTGGTGGGGGAGTGCAGAAGAGGGTCAGCCAAGGCAGAGGGTCAGCCACAGTGGTGGAGGTGTTCAGAAGAGGGTCGGCCACAGCAGAGAGGGTGTGCAGAAGAGGGTCAGCCACAGCAGAGGGGGTGTGCAGAAGAGGGTCAGCAACTGCAGAGGGTCAGCCACAGTGGTGGGTGTGTGCAGAAGAGGGTCAGCCACAGTGGTGGGTGTGTGCAGAAGAGGGTCAGCCACAGCAGAGGGTCAGCCACAGTGGTGGGGGTGTGCAGAAGAGGGTCAGCCACAGTGGTGGGGGTGTGCAGAAGAGGGTCAGCCACAGCAGAGGGTCAGCCACAGTGGTGGGGGTGTGCAGAAGAGGGTCAGCCACAGCAGAGGGTAAGCCACAGTGGTGGTGGTTTGCAGAAGAGGGTCAGCCATACCAGAGGGTCAGCCACAGTGGTGGGGGTGTGCAGAAGAGGGTCAGCCAAGGCAGAGGGTCAGCCACAGTGGTGGAGGTGTGCAGAAGAGGGTCAGCCACAGCAGAGAGGGTGTGCAGAAGAGGGTCAGCCACAGCAGAGGGTCAGCCACAGTGGTGGTGGGGTGCAGAAGAGTGTCAGCCACAGTGGTGGGGGAGTGCAGAAGAGGGTCAGCCAAGGCAGAGGGTCAGCCACAGTGGTGGAGGTGTTCAGAAGAGGGTCAGCCACAGCAGAGAGGGTGTGCAGAAGAGGGTCAGCCACAGCAGAGCGTCAGCCACAGCAGAGGGGGTGTGCAGAAGAGTGTCAGCCACAGTGGTGGGGGTGTGCAGAAGAGGGTCAGCCATAGCAGAGGGTCAGCCACAGTGGTGGGGGGGGGTGCAGAAGAGGGTCAGCCACAGTGGTGGGTGTGTGCAGAAGAGGGTCAGCCACAGCAGAGGATCAGCCACAGTGGTGGTGGGGTGCAGAAGAGGGTCAGCCACAGTGGTGGTGGGGGTGTGCAGAAGAGGGTCATTTTAATTCTACCTGTACACCGCCCCGAGTCCCTTCGGGGAGAGGGGGCAGTCTCGAAATCTAATAAAATAAATAAATAAAATAAAGCCATAGCACAGGGTCAGCCACAGTGGTGAGAGGGTGCAGTGCAGGGTCAGACACAGCGTGAGGGGGAGGGGGGTGCAGCAGTGTGGGGGGGCGGGGGGGTCCGAAGCGGCGGCGGCGGGCGACGGCGGCAGGCAGGGGGGCAGGGGGCGTCCCAAACGTCTGCGGCAGGTGTCAGCTGCAGGCGGGGGCACGGGGGGCTCCCAAACGGCTGCAGTTGGTGGTGGCGGCAGGCAGGGGGGGCGGTGGGGGGGGGGGGCAAATGGCAGCGGCGGGCGGCGGCGGCAGGTCGGGGCGGCGGCGGGGGTCCCAAACGGCGGGGGGCGGCGGCAAGTGAGGAGAGAGCGGCAGATGAGGAGGCGACCGTCGCGGTTATGACGCAGGCGGTCACATGTGAGTGACATGGGTGGAAAGTGGCCAGGTGGGAGGGGCCGTGAAGGGGAGGGGGTGAGTGAGCAGAGCCGCAGTTGGACATTTGTGTGGCATGCTGGTGGCACCGGTGTGCCAGCCACACAATATGTACGTATCATTGGTGCTCAACATGTAAGGAACGTTGTGTGAAAATTTGGTGGCAATTGGTGCAGTAGTTTTGGAGATTAGCGGTTTTGAACAAGCTCATCGTTATTTTTTTATTTATATAGATTACTGAAAAATCGCTAGCATAGAAATTTTGAGTCATATTAAGAGTAACGGAATAATTATAGTTTATACTGGCTGATAATGAAAATTGTTATATTTTGATGATTAATAATTAGTTAGATGGTTTTAGAATATTATTGTATGTATATGTGTATATGTGTATGTTTGTTGGGAATAGACAATGGATGCCATTAGGTGGTTGTGTTTTAAAGATATGTTTGAAGAAGAAGATTGACCAAATTTGGAATATTAGATGAGAATTTTGGTGTACTGATATTAAAGTATATGATGAATTTTCTGATTTAAAATCTATAAAATGAGATTATTTATGAATAATAATCATTTTAGAGATGCACAGAAGTTATTTGTGGCCAGTTGGTATGCTTTCTAAAGGATACAATGTAGAGTTGATGAATTTTCCTTTTTATTTTTATTCTTAATTTTATTCTCTTTTTTTCTTTGTTTGTCTTATTAATAGAATGCCATTATATACTTTTACTTTACATACAAAAGGATGTAAAAACAATCAATCAATCAAGGTTGAGATATAATAATTGTAATAATTGACATGAAAAACAAGTAATGATTATGGAAGAAACGTATAGAACTTTGTGATTAACTGACACATTTTTTATAATTTGTAATTTGTAATGGAAGATGGCTTTTTATGTTTTTTAGCTATGTTTGTTTTATCTGTGTTTGTTCAAAATAAATAAAAAGTTACCACCACCCCCAAAATGAAGAATATAAGACCCAAGCCTATACCGATGACTTAGTATTTGTTTTAGAAGATCCACTAGAATCCAGTCCGAAATTAATTCAAAAATTAGAAGAATATGGCAAAGTGGCAGGATTAAAAATTAATAAAAGCAAAACAAAAGTGATAACTAAGAATATGACAAAAAAGCAAGAAGAGGAATTGGAATTAGTAACTGAAATGCAAATAACTAAGAAATTGAAATACTGTACTTGGGGATCTGGGTGTCGGCAAAATGTTCTACAATTAAAAATGACAATTATAATAAACTAGTGATACAAATAAAGAAAAATTTAGAAAGCTGGAAAAATATTCAGCTATCACTAATGGGACGTATAGCCACAGTTAAAATGAATATTTTACCAAGAATTTTATTTTTGTTGCAAGCTGCACCTATTAATCGGGGTAAAACTTTCTTTCAGGAATTAAACAAACTAACTGCTAGGTTCATCTGGCAAGGTCAAAAAGCGAGGATTAAACTAAAGTCAATGCAAGATAGCAAGGAGAGAGGAGGCTTAGCATTACCAAATTGGGAGTTATACACATTAGCAGTAACAATAACATGGGTGAAGGACTGGATAGAGTTAAAGAATAAAAGAATCTTGACCTTAGAAGGCCATGATCTGCAAGCAGGTTGGCATACATTCCTAAGGGATGATAAAAATAAAATTCACAAATACTTTCAAAAACATCTAATTAGAAATGTGTTATTGCAAACTGGCTCAAAATTTTAAAAAAAACACTATGTGAAAATCCCAAATCCCGAACCCCAAAAGAAAGGACAATGCACCCAAATTTTACAGATATGAATAAAGTGTTAAGATACAGAGACTTAATTAACGGACAGGGAAATTTAAAAACAATCCAAGAATTGGCAGAACAAAACATGAAAGTTGACTGACTAACCTACTTGCAAATCAAAACTAAACACAATAATTATACTAAACTATACGGCATTGAAATGGAACCACACAAATTAGATAAAATAATCCAAAGCTCAGAAAGCAAGATGATAGGGAGAATATATAAATATCTTCTGAAGTATAAAATGGAAGAAGAAATTGTGAAAGAGTAAATGGTAAAATGGGCTGAGAACTTTGGCTACAATATTGAATTAGATACATGGGAAAGATTTTGGGGGACAAATTTAAAAATGACACTATCGGTTGCATACAAGGAAAATGAGTACAAAATGTTTTACAGATGGCACCTGGCACCAGTAAGGTTAGCAAAAAACTCAGCAAATATCTCCCCAAAATGTTGGAAATGTGAATCAACACACGGAACATACTATCACGTATGGTGGACGAGTGAGCAAGCTAAAAAATATTGGAAAAGGATTAAAAATTGTCTAGAGTCAATAACAGGAGTCAAAATAGATTGGAAACCAGAAGTATTTCTACTAGGAATAATGACTGTGAAATATAAAAAAGAAATCCAGTATTTTATTTTACACATAATTACGGTGGCGAGGATTGCCTTCGCTCAGAAATGGAAAAATAAATTAATCCCAAGCGAAGATGAAATAATAAGAAAGGTTATGGACTGTGCCGAAATGGACAAATTAACAATAGAAATCCAGGGAAAAGAAGAAACAAAATATTACCAGATATGGGGAAAATGGTATAGGTGGATGGAGGAAAGAAACAAGGATCAAGGAAAGAAGTCAATAAAGCCCAAAAATAGAAGTTAAGGAGAATTAACATACATATATATATTGTGAATTGTCCTAAAAATGTGAGTTCCAGGTGTAGTTATAAAAGAAACCGACATAATTATATCCGGAACTTTAAAATATATTTAAAATATATTGCTCACTGAGCTGGGTGAGATCATCCGTGGTTTTGGGGTAGAGTACCATCTCTACGCTGATGACACTCAGCTGTATATATCTACCCCAAACCACCCCAACGATGCCGTAGCGGTGATGTGCCAGTGCCTGGAAGCCGTGCGGATCTGGATGGGAAGTAACGGACTCAGGCTCAACCCGACCAAGACCGAGTGGCTGTGGTTTCCGGCCGCCCGATTCAACCAGCTCACTCCATCGCTGGCCATAGGGGGCGAACATCTTGCCCCTGTGGATGGGGCGCGCAATTTGGGTGTCCTCCTGGATGCCCGGCTGTCCATGGAAGATCAAGTGACAGCCGTGGCTAGGAGGGCGTTTTACCAGGTTCGCCTGGTTCGCCAGTTGCGCCCCCTATTGGATCGGGACGCCCTTTGCACAGTCACTCATGCTCTCGTGACATCCCGACTGGACTATTGTAACTCTCTCTACATGGGGCTCCCCTTGAGGTGCACCCGAAGACTTCAGCTGGTCCAGAATGCAGCCGCGTGAGCAATAATGGGGACCGCAAGGTACACCCATGTAACACCGCTCTTGCGCGAGCTGCACTGGCTGCCTGTCGTCTTTCGGGTGCGCTTCAAGGTGCTGGTTGTCATCTTTAAAACGCTCCATGGCTCGGGACCTAGCTATCTGCGGGATCGGATCCTGCCCCATACATCCTCACGGCCGATCCGCTCCCACAGAGAGGGACTTCTCCGGGTGCCGTCCACTAGACTGTGTCAGCGGGCGACGCCCAGGGGAAGGGCCTTCTCTGTGGCGGGCCCAGCCCTCTGGAACGACCTCCCCCCCGACATTAGAACAACTACGGACCTCCGCTCCTTCCGTCGAAAACTGAAAACACACTTTTTCTGTCTGGCCGGCCTTGGTTAGTCTCTACCTCTGGGGTGTTTAGGGAATTTAGTTTTAATGGGGTTTTTAGCGCAGGGACGATCAATTTAATCTGCTTTTATTTATTGTATTTATTGTTTGTATATATTTTTATATGTTTTAATTTCCCTGTGCACCGCTCCGAGTCCCCTTGGGGAGAGGACGCGGTATACAAAATTAAATATTATTATTATTATTATTATTATTTCGTTAGCAACTGCTAACATCGTCAGAGTATAAAAGCCATAAAAGGATACTTGCCTTTATACAATGTTAATCAATTTAGCCATTGCGTGCGTGATACACTCTGACAACATATACACATACACACTTGTGTTACAACACACTGGTAAGCCCCAATTAAGGGAGGAACATAAGAACATAAGAACATAAGAATAGCCTTGCTGGAACAGGTCACAGCCCAACCAGTCCAGCATTCTGTCTCACACAGTGGCTCACCATTTGCTTCAGGGTATTCCCAAGCAGATGTCTTCACCTGCTTATGATTCCCTGCAAATAGCATTGAGAAATATCCTGCCTATCTCTCCAACCCGAAGGGTGTCCTTAGGCATCCATAATGATAGCCATTGATACCCTTGTTCTCCATGAACTCGTCTAATCCTTTCTTAAAGGTGTCGAGGCTGACAGCTGTCACCACTTCTTCTGGCAGGGAGTTCCATAGACCAGTGATCCTCTGGGTGAAAAAGTACTTCCTCTTATTTGTTTGAGGTCTAGTTATCAAAAGTTTCATGGAGTGCCCCCTAGTTTTAGTGTTGTGCGATAGGGAAAACAGTTTTTCATTTTCGACTTTGTCCACACCGTGCATGATTTTTAGACTTCAATCAGGTCACCTCTCAAGCGCCGTCGTTCTAGAGTGAAGAGGCCCAGCCGTTGCAGCCTCAGATGGTAAGGAAGGTGTTCCAGCCCCCTAATCATTCTGGTTGCCTTCCTCTGCACCTTTTCCATAATATCCTTCTGAAGGTATGGTGACCAGAACTGTACACAATACTCCAGATGGGGCCTCACCATAGATTTATAAAGAGGCAGAATGACACTTGCTGACTTATTTTCTATACCCTTCCTAATGATCCCTAGCAATGAGTTTGCTTTTTTCACTGCTGTGGCACACTGGGTTGACACCTTCATTGAGCTGTCCACCAGGACACCAAGGTCCCTTTCCTGGTTAGTTGCAAGGAGTTCAGACCCCATCAGTTTATAGATGTAGTTGGGTTTTTTTTGCCCCAACGTGCATCACTCTGCACTTACTAATGTTGAAGCTCATTTGCCACTGGGTTGCCCACTCCCCCAGTGTCAGGAGATCCCTCTGGAGCTCCTCACACTCTGTCTCAGTTTTTACTACCCTGTATAATTTAGTGTCGTCGGCGAATTTGGCTACCATGCTGTTTACTACTACTTCTAGATCATTTATGAAATGGTTGAAGAGCAGGGGTCCCAGTACTGAACCTTGGGGGACCCCACTCTTTACCTCCCTCCACCTGGAGAAGTGTCCATTTAATGCTACTCTCTGTTTCCTGTCCCTTAGCCAGTTGCTAATCCAGGACAAGGCCTGTCCCTTTATTCCATGACTGGCAAGTTTATTTAAGAGCCTTTGGTGCGGGACCTTGTCAAAGGCCTTCTGAAAGTCCAGATAAACAATGTCAACTGGATCTCCCTTGTCCACGTGCTTGTTGACACTCTCAAAAAATCCCAGCAGATTAGTGAGGCATGATTTGCCCTTGCAAAAGCCATGTTGGCTCTCCTTCAGCAGTGCCTTCTCTTCTACGTGCCTATTAATTTTATCCTTTAAGATGGTTTCCATCACTTTACCTGGGACACTTGTCAAGCTGACCGGTCGGTAATTTCCTGGATCACCTCTGGATCCTTTTTTGAAGATAGGTGTTATATTCGCTACCTTCCAGTCATCCGGCACAAGGCCTGATTTGAGGGAAAGATAGTGTTAGTGTTTAGTTTAACAAGACATGCAAGGACCTCCTCCCTGGTTATTTCTATCTGGGTTAATTCCTCAGTTTCCCTCCCTACAAAGATAGGCTCTGTTTTGGGCATGTGATCTCTGTCGTCTTCAGTGAATACTGAAGCAAAGAATTCATTGAGTCTCTCTGCAATCTCTGTTTCCTCCTTAATAATCCCTTGCCTTCCATTGTCATCTAATGGTCCAATTGCCTTCCCAGTTGGGTTCTTACTTCTAATGTACTTAAAGAAGTCCTTGTTATTTCTTTGAGTGTTTTTAGCTAAACGCTCCTCAAAGTCTTGCTTTGCTTTCCTGATTGTTGCCTTGCATTTGTTCTGCCATAATTTATGTTACTGCCTGTTGTCCTCGTTTGGAGAAGCCTTCCATCTTTTAAGTGAGCTTTTCTTGCTTTTGATCACTTCCCGAACAGCTCCTGTAAGCCACATCGGAGTCCTCTTGAACCTGGCGGTGCCCTTTTTCCTTTTAGGTATACATTCCAATTGGGCCTCTGTTATTGTTTTTGTGAGCAGCCTCCATGCCTCATGGAGTGTTTGGACTTTCTCAATTCTCCCTTTCAGCTTCTTTTTTACTAGTTTCCTCATCTTCGGGAAATTTCCTTTATGAAAATTTAAGGTCTCTGTGTTAGATTTTATCGGTGATTTGCAGTCTATGAATAAGTTAAAAATAATTGTGTTGTGGTCACTGTTCCCTATTGGATCAGTCACATTAACATTTTGCACCAGATCCTGTATATTGCTCAGAACCAAGTCAAGGATTCTTGTACCTCTAGTTGGGTCTTCAACCATCTGTTCCAGGGAACAATCATTTAGCATATCTAGGAACTTTATCTCTTTGTCATGTGCTGAACAACAGTTCGCCCAGTCTATGTGAGGGTAATTGAAATCCCCCATTATAACCAGGCTTCCCTTTTTTGATGCCTCCTTTACAACAGTCTCCAACTGCCAGTCTCTCTCAGGGGCTTGGGTCGGAGGCCGATAACATATGGCTACTGTTAGACCATTCTTTTGGCCTGATAGTCTTACCCACAGAGTTTCTAGTGGTGACTCTAAATCACCTTGATATGCCAATTCATATGACTTGATCTCTTCTTTGACAAACAAGGCTACACCACCTCCCGTTTGCCCCTTCCTGTCCTTCCTGTACAGTTTGTAGCCTGGGATGACTGTATCCCATTGGTTATCATCCGTCCACCAGGTTTCAGTGATACCAATAATAGCAATATTTTTGTCTATTGCTAAGTATTCCAGCTCCCCTATTTTGTTCCGGAGGCTTCTGGCATTTGCATACAGGCATTTATATATACTTTTCTGATGCAGTCTTTTGAGTCCAGTAGCATCCTTAGACTGCTTCTTGCATCCTTCTGCTAGAGTGCTGGTGACTGGCTCCTCGCTCTGCTCAGTAATTATTGCATCCTCCTCACTACTCAAGTAAACACTTTCCCGAACCGGATGCTGCCCAGCTCCTGTCGGCTTTCCCCCAGTTATCAGTTTAAAAGTTGTTCTGCAGCCTTTTTGAGGTTGAGTGCCAGCAATCTTGTCTCATCATGGTTCAAGTGCAACCCATCCCCCCTGAACAGGTTTGGCTTGTCCCAAAATGTTCTCCAGTTCCTGACAAATCTGAAGCCCTCCTCCCGACACCATCGCCTCATCCACGCATTGAGGCTTCTGAGCTCTGCCTGCCTTGTAGGTCCTGCACGAGGAACAGGCAGCACTTCTGAAAATGCTACCTTGGAAGTCCGGGACTTCAATCTTCTTCCTAGCAACCTGAAGGAAAGCAAGCTGCTTTCCTTTTTTGTCTTTCGACTCATCACAAGAGACCATGCAGACAGAAAGCTATTTATTTTGTTGCCTTTTGTTTACATTTGTGTTACGTTTGTGCTGATAAATAAATAAACAAGGGAGAGTCAGCTCATCAGGAGGAGAACCAGAGGTCTAGTGGCAATTACAACTGCCTCACATGTAACACTTCTCTGGTTCGAATCCCAGTAAGGGTATGGCTAGCTGATGAGAGCTAAATAGCTTGAAATAGATCTATACTAGTCTCCCTGTTTATTTATGTATCAGCTCAAAAAACCTAACACACACACACACACACACATATTTGTTTTTGTAGATTTTCACAGGTGTAGGTATGCTGGTCTTGTTGTATTCGGGTCTTTTCCCGTGTAAGAATGAGATTGTCTTTGCAACATTTCGGCAAGATTTCACTTGCCGTCTTCAGGCTTCGGTCTGTGGTTGCGTAGATGCCGCCCTTCCTTAAATCTTGGGGGGGGGGGGGGTGTTGGTTTTCTTGCTGTGAGTGGGTTGATTGGCTGTGCAGTTGCGCCATGATTGGTAGATTGATGTTGATTGGTCCTATCTGTGTGTTTCTCCTTATTTTGTATTTCAACGGTTTGGGTGATGGGTGGGGCTCGTCTTTTGGCCAGTGCTGGTTTCCAGATGTCTGGTAGGCGGGAGGTATCATCACATTTGTTCATGTTGTGGGGTTGTTTCTTTATTTCAATGGCTTCTCTGATTATTCTCCTGTTCAGTTGTTCAGCCTTGGAGATCATTTTAGTTCCTTGAAAGTCAATGTCATGTCCTGTAGTTTTGAAATGCTGATAAAGAGATGAGGTATTAAGTTGATTTTTAATGCATTTTTATGCTCTGCGATACGTGCACTTGCGATACGTGCTCTGCGATACCTGCTCTTCGATACGTGCACAAGCCAAGATATAATATCTTGGCTTGCTGTCTAGATGTTCTCTGGTGATGAGCCGAAAGGCAGGAAAGGAAACAGTATGTCTCCTCCCTTAATTGGGGCCTAATAACAGGTTGTTGTGAAACAATTACCTATACTAATATACCCTGTCTCAGCTGATGCAATAAGGGGAACTGGCTTGGCTTAAGTACTAGGCTCCTTGCCTGGCATGCAACACAGCCCCGGTTCAAATCCCAGTAAAGGGTATGGCCAGCTGATGAGAGCTAATAAGCTCGAAATAGATCTATCCTGGTCTCTCATCATCAGGCTTCTGCCTGATGATGACAAGTGAGATCTTGTCGAAATGTTGCAATAACATTTCTATGCCTTATACACGGGAAAATCCCCGAAGCCAGAAATACCAGCATACCTACACCCGTGAAAATCTACGAAAACACACACACACACACACACACACACACACACACACACACACACATATATATATATATATATATATATATAATTGTTTCCACAACTTCCTGTAAGGGCCCCATTTAAGGGAGGAAACATGCTGTTTCCCTCTCTGCCTGTCAGCTCATCACCAGAGACCATCTAGACAGAGAACCATTTTTTAGTTACGTTGTGTAATATTTTTAGATATGTGTTAGTTTTTATGAGCTGATCAATAAATTTAAATTTGAGAGACCAAGATAGATCTATTTCGAGCTTATTAGCTCTCATCAGTTGGCCACACCCCACTGGGATTCGAACCGGGGCTGTAATGAATCCAAGGCAGAAGCCTAGCACTCCAGCCTAATCGGTTCTACCCTATTTCATCAGCTAATCCAGGAGTATTTAGTATAGATAATTGCTTCCACAACTTCCTGTAAGGGCCCCATTTAAGGGAGGAAACATGCTGTTTCCCTCTCTGCCTGTCAGCTCATCACCAGAGACCATCTAGACAGAGAACCATTTTTTAGTTACGTTGTGTAATATTTTTAGATATGTGTTAGTTTTTATGAGCTGATCAATAAATTTAAATTTGAGAGATCAAGATAGATCTATTTCGAGCTTATTAGCTCTCATCAGTTGGCCATACCCTAAAAATGGAGGTTCTTAAAAAGGGAGGTTCTTAAAAATCAGCTCATAAAAACTAACATATATATAATTGTTTTCACAACTTCCTGTTAGGGCCCCATTAAGGGAGGAGACATACTGTTTCCCTCTCTGCCTTTCGGCTCATCACCAGAGACCATCTAGACAGAGAACCATGAGTTACGTTGTGTAAATTTTTTAGATATGTGTGTTAGTTTTATGAGCTGATCAATAAATTTAAATTTGAGAGACCAAGATAGATCTATTTCGAGCTTATTAGCTCTCCTCAGTTGGCCATACCCTCCACTGGGATTCGAACCGGGGCTGCAATGCATCCAAGGCAGAAGCCTAGCAATTCAGCCTAACCGGCTCTACCTATTGCATCAGCTGAGACAGGAATATTTAGTATAGATAATTGTTTTCACAACTTCCTGTTAGGGCCCCATTAAGGGAGGAGGCACCGAGACGGCATTGGTCGCGTTGGTAGATGATCTCTGGAGGGCCAGAGATGGGGGAATGTTCCTCCATCCTGGTCCTATTAGACCTCTCGGCGGCTTTCGATACCATCGACCATGGTATCCTATTGCATCGGCTGGGGGGGTTGGGGGTGGGAGGCACCGTTTTACGGTGGTTCTCCTCCTACCTCTCTGGCCGATCGCAATTTGTGCGGGCAGGAGAGCAGAGGTCGACCCCGAGACCCCTCACATGCGGGGTGCCTCAGGGGTCGGTCCTCTCGCCTCTCCTGTTTAACGCATATATGAAGCCGCTGGGTGAGATCATCCGTGGTTTTGGGGTAGAGTACCACCTGTACGCTGATGACACCCAGCTGTACATATCTACCCCAAACCACCCCAACGATGCCGTAGCGGTGATGTGCCAGTGCCTGGAAGCCGTGCGGATCTGGATGGGAAGTAACGGACTCAGGCTCAACCCGACCAAGACCGAGTGGCTGTGGTTTCCGGCTGCCCGATTCAACCAGCTTTCTCCAACGCTGGCCATAGGGGGCGAACATCTTGCCCCTGTGGATGGGGCGCGCAATTTGGGTGTCCTCCTGGATACCCGGCTGTCTATGGAAGAGCAAGTGACAGCCGTGGCCAGGAGGGCGTTTTACCAGGTTCGCCTGGTTCGCCAATTGCGCCCCCTATTGGATCGGGACGCCCTTCGCACAGTCACTCATGCCCTCGTGACATCCCGACTGGACTATTGTAACTCTCTCTACATGGGGCTTCCCTTGAGGTGCACCCGGAGGCTTCAGTTAGTTCAGAATGCAGCCGCGCGAGCTATTATGGGGACCACCAGGTTCACCCATGTTACACCGCTCATGCGCGAGCTGCACTGGCTGCCTGTCGTCTTCCGGGTGCGCTTCAAGGTGCTAACTATCATCTTTAAGGCGCTCCATGGCTCGGGACCTAGCTATCTGCGGGATCGGATCCTGCCCCATACATCCTCACGACCGATTCGCTCCCACAGAGAGGGACTTCTCCGGGTGCCGTCCACTAGACTTTGTCAGCGGGCGACGCCCAGGGGAAGGGCTCTCTCTGTGGCGGGCCCGGCCCTCTGGAACGACCTTCCCCCCGATATCAGAACGACCACGGACCTCCGCTCCTTCCGTACGAAATTAAAGACCCATTTCTTTCGACTGGCCGGCCTTGGATAGTCTCTCTGTCTATAGATTTTACATGTATTTTAATGGGTTTTAATTTTTTAGCACGGGATAACATTGTTTAATTGTGTTTTAAAGTATATATTTTTGTATCTATTGTTTATATTGTTTTTAGTCCTCCTGTGCACCGCCCCGGGTCCCTGTGGGGAGAGGGAGCGGTTAATAAATTCAAAGTTATTATTATTATTATACTGTTCCTCCATAAAATACCAGCATACCTACACCCGTGAAAATCTACGAAAACAAATATCTTACCTCTACGGGGAGGAAACCTTTCTGCTCACCAAGACCTACAAAAAACTTGAAGTGCGAAGAGCCACCACCTGGTGTGACCTCACATTCCTACGAAACTGCCGAGACAAAAGCCTCATCCCCACATACTTTCAACTAAAATTCCATTCCAAAACCTCAGCCATCGAAAGGATCCTGAAAAGAACTGAATTAACCCTAATCAGAAACGAACTTCACAGGAAAAGATTCTTGCTAGACCAAATAAACCGGGATCTACTCAAACTCCACCTGAAACTCAGCAACAAAATCCACCCAGCACTCTGGGACAAACTAAAACAACTAGCCTCCTGGAGAGCTGAAACAGAAACCTCCTACAAGACAGAAAAACACACCAACAAACTCCAAAGACTAGAAAAACAACAGAAGCCCAACTCCCCACCACAGCAACTCATGAAACAAACAGTACACAACATATCAGACAGAAGCCTCACCACAGCTGAAACCAATGTCCTTTCCAAAGGATTCAACTTTGCAGTCGCCCCTAAACGTATCCCTACAGAAGACATCATATGCGGAGTGGAAGCTTCACTCACCAAAATCAACCCAGACGAAGCCAATAAAATCAGACTTGCAGTTACTAACGTGCTCTGCTCCAGCAATCCACCCAGAAACAACTTACATGCAGAAGAAAGGAAAGCTCTCTTTAACCTGAAGAAAGACAACAACATCACCATTCTCCCAGCATATAAAGGCAACGCCACAGTGGTGATGAATACATCTGATTACCACACCAAACTAGCCAACCTACTCCAAGACCCTGCCTACAAACCTCTAAACACAGATCCCACCACCTACCTGGAAAAAACTACCAAAGCCAAAATAAAAGCCTCTTCCATCAGTGAAGAGATCCAGCAAAGAATCATCCCCAGAGAGAAATCTTCCAAATGCCCCAAACTCTATGGCCTCCCCAAGATACACAAAGAAGGAACACCACTCAGACCCATAGTCAGCTCCATAGGCTCACCTCTACAGAATCTTGCCAAGTTCCTCACAAAGGAATTACAACCCTATGCAGAATCCATTAACTCACATGTACAAAATTCATTCATTCCACTTCATAGAAACAACGAAGAAACAAAATCTACAGCCCAGCGATCTACTCGTGAGTTTTGATGTCATATCCCTCTTCACCCAAGTGCCTATAAAAGAAGCCTTGACAGCCATCCAGAACAAATACAACCCCTCCAAGCACATCCTGGATCTGACCAACCACTGTCTAACCAACACATACTTCATTCATAATGGACAAAGATACAAACAGATAGAAGGAGCACCCATGGGATCACCCCTCTCACCGATCATCGCAAACTTATACATGGAACATTTTGAAACCAACGCCCTAGACAAATCTGAACACAAACCCAAACTCTGGCTCAGATATGTAGATAACACTTTCGTAATTTGGCCACATGGGAAAGAAAAACTGGACAACTTCCTCACACACCTCAACTCCCTACACTCCAAAATACAATTCACCATGGAAATAGAAGCTAACAACCAACTTCCTTTTCTAGACGTCCTAATCTACAAAAAACCTAATAGCTCCCTGGGACACACCATCTACCGGAAAAAAACACACACCAACCGCTACCTAAATGCACAATCCCATCACCACCATGCACAGATAAACTCTATAGCCAAAACCCTCATACGCAGAACCAAACGCCTAGCTGACAAAGACCACCTGAAAACCGAATTACACTTCCTCACAAATACAATAATATCCAACGGATTCCGAAGAAAAACAATCACCAAACTAATCCAAAAAGAGACACCCCCCAAGAACCAAGACAAAGAACAGGAAAATGGCATTGCCCTCCTCCCATACATTAACGGTACCACAGACAAAATCAGCAAAATTCTCCACAAGCACAACATAAAGACAGCCTTCAACACCGACCAAAAAATAACCAATATCCTAAGGAATCCCAAAGACAAGATCCAGCTAGAAAGCCAAGGGTTCTACAAAATTCCATGTAAAATCTGCCCTGCCACTTACATAGGACAAACCAACAGAAGGATAAGTGCACGTATCGCAGAATATAAAAATGCATTAAAAATCAACTTAATACCTCATCTCTTTATCAACATTTCAAAACTACAGAACATGACATTGACTTTCAAGCAACTAAAATGATCTCCAAGGCTGAACAGCTGAACAGGAGAATAATCAGAGAAGCCATTGAAATAGAGAAGCAACCTAACAATATGAACAAACGTGACGACACCTCCTGCCTACCAGACATCTGGAAACCAGCACTGACGAACAGATGAGCCCCACCCTCCACCCAAGCCGTTGAAATTCGAAATAAGGAGAAGCATACAAATAAGACCAATCAGCATTTATTTATTTTTTTATTTTATCAAATTTATACCCCGCCCTTCTCCTTGTTAGGACCCAGGGCGGCGCACAGGCATTATTTAAAACCACAAAATACAATATACATCAATTAAAATATATTAAATTAATTAAACCCGTGCTAAAACCCATATTAAAACCTTACCAAATTATAATTTATGTTTAAAAGCATCAATCTACCAATCATGATACAGCTACACAGCCAATCAACCCACTCACAACAATAGTCAGCACTCCACCCCCCCCCCAAGATTTAAGGAAGGGTGACGCCTTCGCAGTCACAGTCACAGACTGAAGCCTGAGGATGGCAAGTGAGATCTTGCCGAAACGTTGCAATAAAAATTCCATGCTATATACACGGGAAAACACCCGAGGATGGCAATACCAGCATATATATATATATGTGTGTGTGTGCATATCAAAAAATGATCACGGACACTTCTGGCAAAAGGAAACAGCAGTTTAATAACATTAGCTAATGGATTCCCATGCACAATGAGAATAGAATCCAGGTACAGGGTTGCACCTTAAATACACGAGCTGACGTATCACATGCGTCATAACTTGAATACACAAAAACAAATGTGCGTGCTCAAAACACAAAGTATTTCACTATGTGAAAGGTACATGGAAATTTACCAAATGTTCTAGGGGACCCCTAAGGGAATTAAACAATACCATCATTATTGGCTTCCTGAAAACATATCCTGTTATTCCCAGTTACAAAGGAAGTCTCCAAGTTATTTCTTTTTTTTTATATTGAAAAAGTTTTATTGGTTTTACATTTTTTCTGTAGGATAGGGTAAGGGATACAAAGAAATTTTGAAAGCATTCACGTCGAGGTCGTCGGCTCTTCCGGGACCTCAAAATACATTAATAACAATAAAAAGAAAAACATTTTTCATCAAACTACAAAGTGAAAGCGTGTACATATATCTAAATTCTCAATTCAATACTGTCAGTCCTTTACAAAAAATCCAAATACAAATATTATGCAAAATTGTTCAAAAAGAAAAGTCAAGGCAAAGTTATTTTTTTGATCTAAGTCTCTTGGCAATTGAATCTTCTTTTTCTCCTTCCAGGCCCCCAGTAGGCGGGGCCGTGGCCCCCTCCGTCCCCCCTGGATCTTCCCCCAGGATAGAGGAATGTTTTTTAAGAAAGGCTTCCGCCTCAGCAACTGTTTTAATCCTCACTCTTCCTCCTTCCCAGAACACCAGCATCCCTTCGGGTGTCACCCACTTGAACCAAATCCCATGATCAAATAAAATTTTAGACAAGAAGGAAAATTTCCTCCTTGCTTTGCGAATCTTTCTAGGGATCTGCTTCAAGATAGCAACCTCTTTTTGTTGGTAGATTAATGGACTACCTCTCTGCACTTTCAGGATTTCCTCTCTGGTTGACCTTCTAACAAATTTCACATGTATCTCTCTAGGCACTTCATTTATCCTGGCATATGCTGAGTTAATTCTGTAGGCTAGGTCAATGTCCCCCCTGATCTCATCCTTAGATTTTTGTAAATAGTCTGCTAAAATTGTGCTCATAAGATCAGGGAGGCATTCACCAGATTCCTCAAGAACGTTCTGAAATCTCAAAAAATATGTCATTCTTTCCATATCAATCCTAGACACATGCCCATCTGTTTCCCCAACCTCTTTAGTAACATTTTTAATCTCTCCCTTAACCCCCACCAACCCCCCTTCCAATTCTTCCGTCTTCTGTGTGTTTTCCAGCACTTGCTTCCGAGTATCCAATAGCTCCTTCTTGAAATTGATGTTTTCTGCCCTCTGGGCTTGAATCTCTTGTACCAAAGTTTGTATAACAGTTTCAAGAGAAGCCATCCGTTGTTCTAAACTTGTCAGTGCTGTTTCTTGAGCCATGATTAACTGTTAAAATCAATGCCACCAAAATGGCGTTTTCAGGGTGGGGTTGGTGAGACTAACCGGGAGCCAAAAGTTCTGACCAAGGTTGTAACGTTGTAAAATACAGGAACCAAGAGAGAGACAGTTTTCCAACTCAATAGATGTAATAGCGAAGGTACTCCAGAAAAGAAATCACAAATCCAAAAGAAAAAATTTCTTCATTAAAAACCAGAGATAGTCCAAATTGCAAAGAGACACTGGAAATTTTCCATAAACAAAATAGTCAATCAGGAACAAAGAGAGGCCATTTTCCACCGCCCAGCTCAGAGCCCGAAGGAGAGAGTAGTGAGAGAAATTGTATCAGCCAGACCTAGAAACATTGTTGCAAGCAAGCCGCAATCCACTTTCCCTTAACGCAAACAGTCAGGATTGAAAATTTCCGCTCCTCGCCGCGAGGAACCATTTCCAAGTGCCGCTTAGATCCGAGGGTTTTTTTTTAAAAAAACAAACACCCCCCTCCCAGTCCTTTCAGCCCGGCTGACAGTAGAAAAAAAAAGTTTTTGAACACTCACTCTCCCCTTGCAGCTGAAGCCTCGGGAAGCCTTCCGACATCGACGTTCAGCCCTCTACATAGATGTGAATGGCGCCGTCGTCCTTAGGCGAAGGGAGAACCCCCCGCAGCATGTTCTCCTTCACCTAGGCCGCGGCAAAAGGGTCGCCTCCCCCACCGCCATGAGGGGGGGCGTCCCTGCCGAGCCGGCCCTACGGGAGACCCCCAAAAAAGGGGCGTCTCGCCCCCGTGGGGGGGCAGAAAAAGCAACAAAATGGCGAGCGAGCGCTAGGCTCGCTCGTCGCCGCTGGAGCCGGAACCAGAAGTCTCCAAGTTATTTCTGATCAGGTCACCATAACTTGCTCACGGTGATTTTCCATAAAAGCTTTAAACATATGTTAGGCCCAAAATGGAGCCTACCTAAAACCATCAAATCTTTGCCCAAAAAATCCAAGATGTCATCCTTATTCTCTCAATTTACCCTTTTTCTTTTTAACATCATTTATTTGGGCAACCGGCAAATGAATTGATTCAATTCTCAATCTCTTGCATCATAATCCTGGCCCCCTTCGGCTTACTTCCTTCTTCTTTGAGCACTTAGATCCTCTGAAGCAGATCAAGCACTTTAGACAAAAAGGAGCACATCTCATACAAACACAAGTAACACAATCATGACTATGATTCCTTCAAATGCTTCCTTCAGCCAAGAGAAGTCTGGCAACCAGGAAGTCAACAGATTTCAAACACTCCTAAAAGCAGAACGTTCAGTGACATGTGTTCAATGTGCATTGATATTGTGCACAGCGTTCAGCTTAGCTGAACTTAGCTGTGTCAAGGAATTGAAACAACCTCCTCCTTTGACATAACAAAGTTGCTCAAAGTCCTAATCAATTGTCACTCTGGCCTGGATACACACCCATATCATCAGCTAAATCAACTATCGCTGATGAAGGTTCATTAATGCACTCTCATCCAAGGCTCAAGCAAGATGGCCAAGCATAAGCATGCTTCTCTTCCCCCTATACCACAGTTCTGGTACTATCCACTGGTGTTATAAACCATCCTACAGGATGTGCACCTCGCTATATATATCAATATGTGACTCTGTCCCCCTATAGATAGTTCCACATGTTCAGATTCCCTTCCACCATCAGGTGCATGAACTAGAGGTTCATGTGCATGAATTCCATCTACAAGTTCTATACCTGGTCTGATATCATCTGCATCATGCTTAGGATGAGTTTCGTGGACATCATGTGCATAATGAGTAGGATGTGTAGGGAGGAGACATTACCTGTTTAGGTGATTCTCTATCCTTTTGATAAAGATTTTGATTTAGCATCTCATCATTGACATGAGTTATTGCTATACAGAAATCAAGTGTCCAATATTGTATGGACCTCCTATGGCAGCGATGGCGAACCTTTTTAGGTTCGCGTGCCATAAGGAGGGGAGCGCTGGGGGGGGGTGCCAGTGTGCCACATCCATAATGCAATGTATGCGCCCCCAGTGACTTCTGGTTTGCTTGTAGCATCATTTTTAGTCCTCCGGAGCCTTCAGGGAAGCTCCTGAGGCCTCCAGAGGGCCTCCAGGGGGTGGGGCCCCCTGTTTTACCCTCCCCAGGCTCATATAAAGCCTGGGGAGGGCGAAAAATGGCTTTAAAAACAGCTGAATCAGCTGGCCAGCGCGCGCATGCGTGCTGGCCAGCTGACAGGGCAACGCCTCGCGTGCCTGGTCAAATGTCTCCGCGTGCCACCTGTGGCACGCGTGCCACAGGTTCGCCATCACTGTCCTATGGTATGCGAGGTTAAGCATACATAAACAGAATAAAAGCCATCCCCTAGGTAACTACAATCTGGCCTTGCAGTCTCTAATTCTTCCATTTCAGTGCAAGCAAAACATGTTAGGCCTAGACCCCCACACAGAACCATAAGCTTAGAGTGAGCTTTGACTTCATCATAAGGGAAAAATAAGGCTTTCTCAATTATTTTAAATCCTCCATATGAAGGGATATAATTGCCATACAGCTCCGTGCATTGCTCATATATGGGTTCCATCTTATAAGATAGCTCAGCATTTCTTGTAACGATGTCATAGATTCAGTTGCCCCTTGGCACACCTTCCTCAAAGGTCGATCTGATGCATATAGCATCATCATCAGTGGTTTCAATGAGTAATAACTGTCTGCACTTGTGAATCTACATTATCAGGCTCAGAATGGAACAGCAGTACTCATACAGGCTTCATTCTTACCTGATAATCATCCAACAAGGTAATCACTGTGAATTTCATTGTCCTAATGAACTAGGCCTCTCCCTTGTTTAAGGTATATATATCCCCCTTAAACTTCCAGGGTCTGTACTGGCTGTACATTCATTGGCACAACATAGATATCAACCATTCTGCCAATTCTTTTCTGAGCAAAAGCAAAGCACGATAACAAAATTTTGCATACTTTTTTTTATTAGAAGATTTTATGAAGATTACAGACAATTTCTCCCCCCCCTCCCTCCCCCCTCCCCCCCAACCTCTTCCCCCCTCCCCCCTCCCCAGACTTCCCAGAACAAGCACAGGGTATAACATTCACAAGCATATGACTAAAATATCTTAACAAAATAATACATACATATTATCCCTAGTTCTTTAACTCCTTATAACTCAAAACATCATAAACATAAACTACTTAAAAATATTTCATTTTTAATATTTAATTATACTAAAAAGAGTAAGGAATATATTTGGGGGGACATTGACCTGATTTACAGAATTAATTCAGCATATGCCAGAATAAATGACGTAACCAGAGAGATACATATTAAATTTGTAAGAAGGTCAACAAGGGATGAGATTCTGAGAGCACAGAGAGATGGCGCTCTGATATATATGCAGAATGAGATTGCTATTTTGAAACAGATCCCAAAAAAGATTTGAGAGATTCAGAGGAAGTATTCCTCCTTATCCAAAAAATTATATAAAAAGGGGGTGTGGTTCAAATGGTTAATGCCTGAAGGAATGTTGGTGTTCTGGGAGGGGGGGAGAGTAAGAATTAAAACAATTGAAGAGGCGGAAGCCTTTCTTAAAAAACACTCCTCAACCCTGGAGGACAAAAATGGGGGAACGGGAGGGGCCATGGCTCCGCCCACTGGCGGGAAGGAAGAAGATGACACAATAGCTAAAAGACTCAGATCACAAAAATGATTTTCTTTTACATAGTGTAATCCTTACGGATGTCAATAGAAACAAATGATTGAATGCATGTAATTTATGATATGATATATATGTATTCCCTTCCACCCTATGCCGAAGAAAAAACCTTACTCTTTGTATGGAACCCCGGAGGCAACCACCACCTCCGACATGGAAGCCCTAAAATATCTTTCCTATATCCTACATACCTTTTTCCCTGTTATAAAATTTGTAAAAACCAATAAAAATTGTTATTAAAAATTTTTCATTCATATGCTATATAAACCTTCAAAATCAACTTAGTTTCTATTGCTGCAAATCCAGCCATCTTCTGCGTCCATTGGTCAATAGTAGGCAAAACATCTTTCTTCCAGTGCTGGGCAACCAGCAGTCTAGCTGCTGTCACCATATACAGAATAAATTTTGTTTCCCCCAATGTAAAATCCCTAACTATACCCAATAAAAACAGTTGTGGAGTAAATTGTATTTTTTTCTTCAAAACATTTTGCATAACCCACCAAATTTTTATCCAGAAAGCCTTAACTTTCTTGCAAGTCCACCATATATGATAATATGTAGCATCTAAACACTCACATCTCCAACATTTTGGTTGAACATTAGGGTACATACATGATAATTTCTTAGGATCTAAATGCCATCTGTAAAACATTTTATAAAAATTCTCCCGCAAATTCTGTGACTGTGTAAATTTAACATTCTGAACCCATATTTTTTCCCACGTATCCATCATAACTGGTTCAGTAAAATTCTGGGCCCATTTAATCATACAATCTTTAACCAATTCAGTTTCTGAATCCCTTTCTAGCAAGACATTATAAACTCTCTTAATATGCATTGGGCCTGTCTCTTTTATCTGTCTGACCAGTTCTACTTCATGCTCCATTAAACCAGTTTTTTGATCTTCTTTCCATCTCATCTGTAATTGATTATACTGTAGCCAAGTTAAGTTAATCCCTTCTGCCAACAGTGTGTCCAAAGTCTTCAACTGCCATCTGCCCCTTTCAGCAAAAAGCACATCTTTATATAAAAAACCCCCGAGTGACTTAATATTTGTATTCCACATGGTATCAGCAAGATCCAGCCAAAGCGGAATCTTATAATCCCAATTAGATCGGTGCTTCTTCCAGATTCTCATCAAGGCACTTCTAAGTATATGACTATTAAACACTTTATCCACTTTATGTTCATAGAATAAGTATGCATGCCATCCCAGATCGAGATTGTGGCTTTCTATATTCAACAGTTCAGTTTTTGTTTTTCCAAACCAATCAGTTATTTGTGTCAATGCAGCTGCTTCGTAATACAATCGAAGGTTTGGAAGTTTAAGCCCACCTCTTTCACGAGTATCTTGCATAATTTTCAATTTCACTCTTGGTTTTTTCTCATTCCAAACGAATTTATTCAACGTATTTTGCCATTCTAACAATTGCTTGTCAGATTTAAGCACCGGTATCATTTGAAACAGAAAGATAAATCTAGGTAAAACATTCATTTTAATTGCTGATATTCTTCCAAGCAAAGATAACTGTAATTTTTTCCATGTTTACAAATCTTTTTGTATCTTTTGCCACAGCACCTCGTAGTTATTTTGGAATAGTTTTATATTTGAGTCTGCGACTTGTATTCCTAAATATTTAACCTTTGACACTATTTCAAAACCTGCCACCCTTTCAAGTTTCTTTTTTTGAATCTCTGTCAGGTTTTTAACAATCATTTTAGTCTTTTTGTAATTCAGTCTGAATCCGGATACCAAGCCATATTCCTCTATAATGTCTTTCATCTGGATTATTGATTTCATCGGTCGTGTTAGGGTAACAACCAGATCATCTGCAAATGCCCTAGTTCTGTATTCCTCTTGCCTTATAGCTATTCCATTCAAGAAATTCGAGTCCCTTATTGTATTCAACAAGACTTCTAAGGTTAAGATAAATAACAATGGGGATAATGGACAACCCTGTCTTGTACCTTTATGTATATTAAAGTTCTTTGACAAGCTTCCATTAATAATAAGTTGTTCAGATTGTTCTTGATATATTGCTCCAATTGCCTGTATAAACCGAGCCCCCAAATCCATTTTTTCCAAAGTCTTTATTATAAAATTCCAATTCACTCGATCAAAGGCCTTTTCCGCATCCAAAAAACCCAGCACTGCAGGGATCTGTTTATTCTTATCTAAATAGTCCAGTAAATCTATAATTTGCCTGACATTCTCCTTCATGTATCTTCCTTCGATAAATCCTGCTTGGTCGTGATGAATTACCTCTTGGATAACTGGCATCAATCTGTTGGCTAATACTTTTGCAAAAATTTTATAATCCGTGTTTAGAAGAGATATTGGTCTATAATTTTCTGGTTTCCTAGAGCCTGCTTCTTCTTTCGGTATCAGTGATACAAAAGCCGCTTTCCATGAGGAAGGTATTTTGCCACCTTGCTGTATATTACAAAATAAATCTTTAAGATGTTCAATCATTTCTGCTTGTAAAGTTTTATAATAAACTGCAGTTAAACCATCGGTCCCTGGAGCTTTAGCTGATTTCAATTGCTTTATAGCAAAGCTAATCTCCTCGATGGTTATTAATTGATCCAGGTTTGCCTTTTGGACCAAGGAGACTTTTGTAACCCTATTTCCTTCTAAATATTTATCTATAAGATTATTTTGTATGTTGTCCTTAGCATATAACTTAGTATAATAATCCAAAAAAGCCTTTTTAATTAATTCTTGTTGATGAACTTCCTTCTCACCATGCTGAATACTATCAATAGTTCTTGTACTCGATTGTTTTCTCAATGTATAAGCCAGCCATCTGCCCGGCTTGTTGGCATTAGCGAAAGTATTATGTTTTGCAAATTGTAAGTTGGTTGCTGTTTGTTCCGCTATAAGCATTTGAAATTGATCCTTCAAAAGATTTATAATTGCTTGTAACTTCCTATCTGTTGGATTTTTTTTATCAATAACTGTTCTTTCTTCTTTATCTCTTTTTCCAACTCTATTCTCTTTTTCTGTCTATTTTGTTTGTGTTTAAAATTCATTTGTATCAGGACTCCTCGCATGTATGCTTTACCTGCGTCCCAAACTATTTCAATAGGGGTCCCTTTATTTAGATTCAATTAAAAAAATTCCTTTATATGCTTTTTAAGTTCGCTTACATTTTTTTCGTATCTAAATACATTTTCATTTAGCCTCCAGGATCTTCTTTCTCTCTTTCCCATCTCAATTTCCATCCATACCGGGCTATGATCAGTTAACGTCCTAGGAAATATCTTTGTTTTCTTTATTTTAGGAAGTAAGTCAACTGTTGTCAAAAAGAAATCTATCCTAGAAAAAGATTTATGCCTATCTGAATAAAAAGTAAAATCCAGCTCATTTGGATTGTGCACTCTCCAAATATCTTTCATTTCCAAATCCTCTTGCATTTCAAAAAAAGCTTGTGGTAACTTACCACCTAATTTGGCCAAACTCTTTTTATCCTTTCTCGGTTGAATTACTCCATTCCAGTCTCCCATAATTAAAATACTTGAAAAATCCCATTCTAGGATTTTCGAGTGGAGCATCTTATAAAAACTTTCTTGTTGCTGGTTTGGGGCATATATTCCTACCACCAAAATGGGGCCATTCTCTATATAAAGTTCAATTGCTATGTATCTTCCACAGTCATCCGCTTCTATAATTTTAGCTGAAAGCCTTTTATTTATATATATCACCACCCCATTCTTCTTCTCCGAATTTGAGGCCACAAATTGCATTCCCAATCTTGAATTTATCAAATATTTCTGATCTTGCACCTTAATATGGGTTTCTTGCAAACAAATAACATCATTATTAAATTGTTTCAAATAATGAAATACTTTCTTCCTCTTTTGTGGAGAGTTCAGGCCATTCACATTCCAAGACAGAAATTTAAGCATCATTTGAACTAGTCTGAAGTGTTGAAAGCAATTGCTGAAGATCCCATTCTGGAGAAGTAATCTTCGGCTTTGCTCGTCCCATGTCTTCAGCTTGCTCCTTTCCCTTGACCTTCTTAGCTCATTGTGGGTAATATCTCCCCTGTTGTTGTGCTTCCTGAATTTATTTAGAGACGGATCTGGTTATACGTTGCTCCTCCAGTTTACTTGTTCGCAATTCGAAATCCAACGCCTCTTCTGTAACCGTCTTTGATGTTTCATCCAAAAAAGAGACTGGCGATGACTCAAAAGGATCAACCACAATACCACCTACAGCTCCCTGGGCCGCCCTTTCTTTTTGCGTCTGTCTTATTTGTTCCTCAGTCTCCTGGTCAAACTGCCTCTGTGCTTCTGCCTCCTTGTCTACTGGTGAAGATGTATGTGGAGATGTAGAACCCACTTTCAGAACATTGTAATAAAACTCTTCTGCTTTTGCTATAGTATTTAAGCGTTATCTCACTCCTTGTATCCTCAATATTATACCAGTTGGCGCATCCCATCGATATTGTATTTGCTGCTTTTGCAATTCTGCCACCAAAAATCCAAAATCTTTTCTATCCTTTAACATTTTGGGTGGCAACTCCTTATAGACGCCAATCTCAGTTCCATCAATTTGAACAGCAGAAAGAAATGACTTTTGCAAGATATCATTTCTTATTCTCCTATCAGTAAAATATATCACCATATCTCTAGGTAGTTGCCTTTGTACTGCCACATGAGAATTGACTCTATAAACCTTGTCAATTTTATAAAAAATCTCATCAGAATCTTCAAATTTCAATAACAGTGCCAAAGCATCAGCACAAATTTTTCTAAGGTCTTCCCTACTATTTTCTCTTATTCCCCTGAGCCTAATAGCAAATTCCATAGATCTGAATTGCATCATCGTAATCTCATTATCCATTTTTTGAATTTTTCCATCGACCTCTGTAAGTTTTAAATCAGATTCCTTAAATTTAATGTCCACATCTGAAGCGAGTTTGTTCACTTTTTTATCCACCTTCAAAATTACATCAGAGAGACCTTTCACCACTGTTTGAATATCCTTATTAACTAGTTCATATTTTTCTTTAATAATTCCTTTAATTTCTTGCTCAGATCTCTTGATCTCTCTGCCTATAAAGTCTTTTAAATCCTGGAAGCCTTCTGCCTTTGTCTGAGCTTGCTGGGGTGTGTCTGCTTGCTTTGTTGACATCTTGTCCCGTGAGACTTTAAATACTAGTCTGCTAACTTTTCACAAAAGATTCTCCAAGTCAACAATTTTTTTTCCCTTTGAATCTCCAGCAGACTTTGTTACTTTATAGCGTATTAGAATAGACAAACCAAATTGCTTCCGTTTTCAGATGGTTTAACCGAAAGCAAGGGCCATATTTTTTTTTCTTTTCTTTTCTTTTCTTTTCTCACTTCAAAGTGGTTTTAACTTCAACACTGTAACTACTTCAATTAGTCAACAGGGATTAGATACTTGCAGTTTGGTGTTTGATGTTTAAAGTGTTGGCCACGATGTCTTGTTCTGCTAAAAGCAGAAATTCCCAGTGTCCCGGAGCTGTGGCAGCTTGTATGGGGAGTCACACCCTGTTAACTTCCCAGAGGCATAAATACCTTCTGGGGTCACACAGGGGACTCAACCGAAAGCTGCCCGCTCAGCTCACAAGTTCTTCAAAGACTTGGAGTTTTGCAAGACGTTTCTCATGTCCGAAACGCCTCTTTACAGGCGGCTGGGTTGGCGGTCTTCAAAGAGACCGTCAGCGGCAGAGCGCGGCACAACCAGAAGTCCGAAATTTGGCGAAAATTTCAGCTTTTTTAAAGGATCAGATGCAAGAGACCTATACACAGGAATGGAAAAAGTGGATTGATTATATACAAAACAAATACCAGACTAGAAAATATTGTGTAGCTTTTAGTTGATGGAGATTAGATGAATAAGGTAGTCAGCAGGGGGTAGAATATGAAGGGAATGAATAACATATATTGTGTTTGGAATTACTAGGGTTGCATATAGCGGAGGTCAGGGGGTTGGGGGGGAAGGGGAGGTTGGGGAGGGTTAGGGAGGGTATGGGAGGGAATTATATTGGTACTTGATTTATGTACTCTAGGTTGAAAGAGGGGGGGGGGAAGGGTATAATATTTGGTCCTGATTCATGTAGTTTATGTTGGGGGAGGGGGGCAAAGGGATATAATATTTGTATTTGATTTATGTTTTTTTATGTTGGGGTAAGGGGGGGGAGGAAAGAAGGGGGGAAAATTTGTTGGTGAAAAACGTTTTCAATAAAAAAAAAACTTAGTTTCTATTGCTGTGCAATCCGTAACAATTCCCAACAGGAAAAACTGTGGTGTAAATTTAATTTTTTTCCTTAAAATATTTTGAATATCTTTACCCAGAAAGCCTTAATTTTTTTACAGGTCCACCATATGTGAAAATATGTGGCATCTTCACACTCACATCTCCAGCATTTGGGTTGTACACTTGAGTACATGCAAGATAGCTTTTTTGGGTTTAGGTGCCATCTATAAAACATTTTATAGAAATTCTCTCTTAAGTTTTGGGCTTGTGTGAATCTTACATTTCTAACCCATATCTTCTCCCATGTCTCCAACATTATTGGTTCACCTATATTTTGTGCCCATTTTATCATGCAGTCTTTAATTAAGTCAGTTTCTGAGTCTATTTCCACCAGTACACTGTACAACCTTTTTATGTGCATTTGACCTTTGTCTCTTATCTGCTTTATCAAATTCTCATCCTGCTGCAAAATACCAATTTTTTGGTCTTCCCTCCATCTTGCCTGCAACTGTGCATACTGGAACCAAGTCCTGATAATTCCTTCTTCTCTTAATTGCTCCCTAGATTTTAATTGTAATTTAACTCCTTTATAAAGGAGTTCCTTGTAGGTAATCCTGTCTTGCTTTAACTCCACATTTGTATTCTCTATCGCGTGCCTGGGTACTGTCCATATTGGTAACTTATCATTTAATTTGTGTTTATACTTCTTCCAGACCCGCAATAGAGCATTTCTTAGTATATGACTTTTAAAGTGTCTGAAGACACACCTATTTCATCTAGCCGGCCTAGCGTAACCTCCATACTGACTATTAGATAGTTTTTAAACTTGGGATTTTAATTCGGTTTTTAGCGCAGGGTTTATTTATTAGAATAAGTATTTTAAATTTCATATATTTTATATATTTTGTATGTATTTTAACATCCCTGTGCGCCGCCCTGGGTCCTAACAAGGAGAAGGGCGGGGTATAAATTTAATAAAATAAATAAAAATAAATAAATAAAGGTCTTATCTATTTTCTTATCATACACTAAATAAGCATGCCAGCCGTAGACCAGATCATATCCTTCAATATTCAGTAATTTTTCCTCCGTTAAATTGATCCAATCCGTAATTGCTGAGAGGGCCGCAGCTTCATAGTATAATCTTACATTAGGCATCTTAAGACCACCTCTTTCTCGGGTATCTTGCATTATCTTTTGATTAACTCGGGGTTTCTTCCCCACCCACACAAACTTGTTTATACCCTTCTGCCATTCCTTCAGGTTTTCATCTTTTTTAAATATAGGTATCATTTGGAAAAGAAATAAAAATTTTGGTAAAACATTCATTTTTACAGCTGCTATCCTTCCCAGCAAGGACAGTTGTAACTTTTTCCATTTTTCCATCTCTATCTGAATTTTTTTCCATAACAGTTCATAATTATGCTGATATAATTTCGTGTTTACAGACATAATATAAACCCCTAAGTATTTAACCTTTGTAACTATTTCATATCCCGTTAACCTTTCTATCTCTTCTTTCTGGCTTCTAACCATATTTTTAGCTATTATCTTTGTTTTGGCTGAATTTATTCTAAAACCAGACACTTTCCCATATGAGCAAATTGTTTCCATCAAAGCTATAATCGATTTTACCGGTTGGGTTAAGGTAACAACCAGGTCGTCCGCGAACGCTCGTAGCTTATACTCATGCTGTCTTAATTTAATTCCCTTTATTACATCCATCCTTCGTATTTTATTTAGTAAAATTTCCAACATCAAAATAAGCAATAGCAGTGACAAGGGACAACCTTGCCTTGTTCCCTTCTCTATATTAAAATTTTCTGTCAAACCACCATTGATTACTATTTGCGCTGTTTGTTTTTGGTATATTGCCTTGATGGATTTTGCAAAATATTCTCCAAATTGCATCTTTTCTATTAATTTTAATAAAAATTGCCAATTCAGTCTATCAAAAGCTTTTTCGGCGTCTAAAAAAACCAACACCGCGGGGACCTGCTTGTTACTTATTTTTATTTTATTTTATTTTATTATCTTTATACCCCGCCCTTCTCCAAACGGACCCAGGGCGGCGCACAGGAATATTAAAATACATACAAAAAACATATAAAATTTTTAAAAACTTATTCCAATAAAATCCTGCGCTAAAAACCGAATTAAAAATCCCCAAATTTAAAACTATCTAAAAGTCAGTAACGGAGGTTACGCTAGGCCGGCTAGATGGAACAGATGTGTCTTCAGACACTTGCGGAAGAGGCGGAGGTCGGAGATGGTGCGAAGTTCAGGGGGTAAGTCATTCCAAAGGGCTGGTCCCGCCACAGAGAAGGCTCTTCCCCTGGGTGTCGCCAGTCGGCATTGTCCAGCTGACGGCACCCTGAGGAGGCCCTCTCTGTGGGAGCGTATCGGTCTGAGGGATGTATGGGGCAGGAGGCGGTCTCGCATGTAACTAGGCCCCGAGCCATGGAGCGCTTTAAAGATGGTCGTCAGAACCTTGAAGCGCACCCGAAAGACCACAGGAAGCCAGTGCAGCTCGCGCAGGATTGGTGTTATGTGGGAGTGTCTAGGCGCTCCCGTAATCACCCGCGCGGCTGCATTCTGGACTAGCTGCAGCTTTCGGGTGCACCTCAAGGGAAGCCCCATGTACCTCCCAAATATTCTAGTAAGTTAACAATTTGCCTCACATTACTTTTCATTTGTCTACCATTTGTAAAGCCAGTTTGGTCCTGATGAATCACTTGTTGCATGGTTGTCATTAATCTATTTGCTAAAATTTTAGCAAAAATCTTATAATCTGTATTTAATAGTGAGATCGGCCTATAATTTTTAGGATCTGCATGATCTTGCCCATCTTTGGGGATCAACGAGATAAATGCTGTCTTCCAGGTTGGAGGTACATCTCCCCCCTGTTGTATATTATTAAATAATTCCTTCAGTGGTTCCACCATTTCCTCCTGCAAACTTTTATAATATATAGCTGACAAACCATCCGTACCAGGAACTTTGCCCATTTTCAATTGCTTAATAGCAGACAAAATTTCCTCAGAAGTTATCAGTTAGTCTAAGCTTTCTCTCTGCTCACTAGAAATTGTAAAAATGCTCTCTCCCTGCAGATATCTATCTATATCTATATCTTGAATTTTATCACCAGTATACAACTTGGAATAAAACTCTAGAAATGATTTTTTAATCAGTTCATATTCAAAAACAACTTTACCTTTATAATTAATTTTTTCTATTGTCCTTAATTTTTGCTTTTTTCTCAACAGATATGCTAACCATCTGCCTGGTTTATTGGCATTACAAAAAGTGTTATGTTTTGCATACTGTAAATTAGTTGCGACTTGGTCTGCCATTAGCATATTAAATTGGGCCTTCAGTAATTTAATTACCTCTTTAGCTTTCTTGTCCATTGGGTTGGCTATTAAGACCCGTTCCTTTTTGCTAATCTCATCTTCTAGTTCTTTTTTCTTCTCCACCTGTTTTTTCCTGTATTTATTATTCAAGTGTATCAAAACACCTCGCATATATGCTTTGCTTGCATCCCATACCATTTCCATAGATGTACCCTTCTGCATATTCATAACAAAAAACTCTTTCATAAATTTTTTACACTCTTTTAAATTTTCTTCATACCTAAACAAATTATCATTTAATCTCCAGGACCTCCCAGGGATAACGAAATTTATTACCCCCAGCCAATAAGCAATAAGAAGTGCAATAAGCAATTCCCACTCCCAATGTTTCATAAGCTAAACTAACGCTGGTCTTCAAGAAGCTTGCTTCAATGGTAAATCAGTTCATCTCTAGGGTGCCTCCACTGGTCTCTTCACTCTGGAGTAGTGGACTCTCTCGTTCATAAAGCCAACTCAGTTGCTAACAGTACTTGAAACAGGCCTTCCCACACCGGCTGCAACATCATCTCCGCTAAAGATGTAATCAGAACCCAGTCACCACTTCTGTAACTGCCACTGGGTTTTCATGAAGGCAGTATAATCTGAGGGTAGCAGAGATATTGATCCTGAAGTGGTGTCACATCAATGCTTCATATAGATATATCTAATGGAGGCAGAGGTTACTAGCACATGCCTCCCTGTTGAGCAGAACTTCAAATTTCTGCTTTGTTGCAATCAAATTATTGAAGATGAAGAAAAGTCTTGCATCATTGTAGATCTTGACAGTGAGCTGTTTGTCCTCACTGCAGTATCACAGGCCATCAAGATTTAGCAGGACCAGTCCCAGGCTAGATTAGACGTTCTTCTCATGCATTATCTTACAATCAGGATTCACTTGCTAGATTTCAGTTTATAGACAGAAAATTTAAGAGATCATCTCAAGAAACAGCAAACCTCCTTTCCTAAGATAGGATTAAACATAGGACAACCAAGTATACAGTTCTTTCACAAAAGCATCTTATGTGCCACATATGGAGTCTCCCAATGTTGTAACCCAACTTCATCTTATAATAAAACAATTTTATTAAATAAGATGCAAAAGAGACAAAGGCAATATTTCATTCGGTCAAAAAAAAAAAGAACCAACTCAAAGCTTTGATTCCACTGAACAAATCTTGTTTCTACTTGGTTTATTGCCAATCAATTCCCAATTGTCCCGAGTTTGCTGTTCCGGCTTCTGGTGGCGACGGACGAGTCCTGGGACTCGTCTGCCATTTTGTTCTTTTTTCGGCCCCAAACGGGGCGGGGCGCCCCTTTTTTTAGGGACCCCCCCATAGGATCGGCTTGCCTGGACCTTCCTAGCCTGGCGGCGCCCGGGGGGGGGGGTCCTTGTCTTCGGTCTAGGAGGAAGAAGACATGCTGCGGGGGGCTTGGTTCCCTTCGCCAACGGAGGACGGTAACAAATAGCGGATTTGGAGAGAGCGGGAGCGTTCGAGCCGGATGGCTTTGCCGGGGCTTTGGCGGCGAGGTGGAGTGTAAGTGACTTTGACTTTTTTGCTGGCAGCTTTGAGTAAAAGAAACGATGGAGGGGGGTGTTTGTAAAAACTCCCCTCGAATTTACAGCAGCGGCGTTTGGAAATGGCTCCTTGATTGCGAGGAAGCGGAAATTTCTCATCCGGACTTTGCTGAAGAAGTGAAAGTCCCTTGCGGCTTGTTTCTAGCTACAATGTATCTAAGTCCGGCTTTATTGGAACAATTTTCTCTGTTGCTTTCTCCTGCTGGCTTCCAGATTGGGCGGGGGAAGATGGCTTCCCTTTGTTCTTAAATGACTATTCTTTATGGAAAATTTCCAACATTCCTTTGTGACCTGGACTGTCTCTCTCTACCAATGGAGGATTTTTTGTGATTAATTGATTCCTTCCCTGGAGTGCCTTCTTTGTCTTCATAATTGACTGTGAAAATTGCTTTTCTCTCTGGATTTTATAACTTTCTACAACTCCGATTTGAACTTTTTCTCTGGACTTGCTCCAGCGGCCGCACCCAAAAAACGCCATCTTAGTGGCACTGACTTAAACAGCTTACCATGGCTTCTAAAAAGCAACCAGAACAATCAGGCTTGGAAGCAAGAATGACAGCTATGGAGGAAGTGTTACACTCTTTGGTACTGGAAATTAAAGAGCTTAGAAAAGACCACTGCAGTTCTAAATTAGAACTTTTGGAGACACAGAAGAAATTGATGCAGAATACACAGAAGACTGAAGAGTTGGAAGTGGGGCTGGCTGGGGCAAAGGGAGAACTTAAAAATGTTAATACTGAAATTGGAGTTTTAACTGGTCATATGTCTAGGATGGATTTTGAAAGGATGTCATATTTTTTAAGATTTCAGGACATTCCGGAAGAATCTGGTGAATGCCTTCCTGATCTTATGAGCACAATTTTAGCAGACTACTTACACAAACCTAAGGAAGAGATCAGGGGGGACATTGACCTGGCTTATAGAATAAATTCAGCATATGCCAGGATAAATGAACTACCCAGAGAGATACATATTAAATTTGTTAGAAGGTCTACCAGGGAGGGAATATTGAGGGCGCAGAGAGAGGGTCCGTTAACGTACCAACAAAAGGAAGTCACTATCTTTTTTTTTTTTTTAATATTGAAAAAGTTTTATTGGTTTTACATTTTTTAACAGGATAGGGTAATGGTTACAAAGAAATTTTGAGAGCATTCACGTCAGAGTCGTCGGGCCTTCCGAGACCTCAAAATACACATTAAAAAAGTTAACATAGAAAACATTTTCCATACCACTACAAGATGAAAGCAAGTACATTTACCTAAATTCTCCCTTTCATGCTGTCAGACATTTACAAAAAGTCCGGATAGAAATATTATACAAAATTGTTCAAGAAAAATCAAGGCAAAGTTATTTTTTTGATCTAAGTCTTTTGGCTATTGTATCTTCTTTCTCTCCTCCCTGGCCCCCCGTGGGCGGGGCCGTGACCCCCTCCGTCCCCCCTGGATCTTCCCCCAGGGCAGAGGAATGTTTTTTAAGAAAGGCTTCCGCCTCAGCAACTGTTTTAATCCTCACTCTTCCTCCTTCCCAGAACACCAGCATCCCTTCAGGTGTCATCCACTTGAACCAAATCCCGTGATCAAACAAGGTTTTAGACAAGAAGGAAAAATTCCTTCTTGAATCTCTAATTTTTCTAGGGATCTGCTTCAAGATAGTGACCGTTTCTCGTTGATAAGTTAAAGGTTTCTCTCTCTGCGCTTTCAGGATTTCCTCTCTGGTTGACCTTCTAACAAATTTCACATGTATCTCTCTAGGCACTTCATTCATCCTGGCATATGCAGAATTAATTCTATAGGCTAGGTCAATGTCCCGCCTGATCTCATCCTTAAGTTTTTGTAAATAGTCTGCTAAAATTGTACTCATAAGATCAGGTAGGCATTCACCAGATTCCTCAAGAACATTCTGAAATCTCAAAAAATATGTCATTCTTTCCATATCTATCCTAGACACATGCCCATTTATTTCCCCCACCTCATTAGAAACATTTTTAATCTCTCCCTTAGCCCCCTCCAACCCTCCTTCCAATTCTTCATTCTTCTGTGTATTCTCCAACACTTGCTTCCGGGTATCCAATAGTTCCTTTTTAAAAGTACTATTTTCAGCCCTCTGGGCCTTTATTTCTGATATCAAAGTTTGCATAGAGGTTTCAAGAGAAGCCATCCTTTGTTCCAAATTTACAAGTGCTGCTTCTTGTGCCATGGTTAAAAGTTAGAGTCACTGCCACCAAGATGGCGTTTTCCGGGTGGGGCTGGTGGGGCAGATCAGGAGCTCAGTTCAATTCAGGGCTGTGGAGTTGCAAACAATTCAGAAACCAAAAGAGACACAATTTCCCAAATCAACAAATAGTAATAACGAAGGTATTCCAGAGAAGAAGTCACAAATCCATCAAAAGAATTTTTTTTTCCAAAAATCCAGAGAGAGTCCTGCTTTCAAAGAGACGCTGGAAATTTTCCTTAGTTGAAATAGTCAGGCAGGGACACAGAGAAGCCACTTCCACCGCTCATCTCAGCGCCAGGTGAGAGAGTAGCAAAAAAAAAGAATTTTTTAAACTCAGCCAGACCTAGAAACAATGTTGCAGAAAGTCACAATCCACTTTCCCTTGTTAAAGACCGTCCGGAGTGAAAGTTTCCGCTTTCTCTTTGCAGAGAAGCCATTTTGACGTGCCGCTTAAATCCGAGGGTTTTTTTTAAAAAAATAAACACCCCCCTCCCAGTCCGTTCAGCCTGGCTGGCAGCAGAAAAAAAGTTTTTTTAAAAACTCACTCTCTCCTCGCAGCTGAAGCCTCGGGAGCCCTTCCGACTGAGCCGATCAGCCCTCCTCATTGTTGTGAATGGCGCCGTCTTCCTTAGGCGAAGGGAGAACCCCCCGCTAGCATGTTCTCCCTCACCTGAGCCGCGCCGGAAGCCACTTCCTCCACCGCCGTGGGGGGGGCGCCCCCCGACGAGCCGGCCCTACGGGAGACCCTCAAAAAAGAGGAGTCTCGCCCCCGTTGGGGGGCAGAAGAAGAAACAAAGCGGCGAGCGAGCGCTAGGCTCGCCCGTCGCCGCAGGAGCCGGAACCGGAAGCCTCAGGAAGTCACTATCTTGAAGCAGATCCCGAAAAAGATTAGAGAGGTGAGGAGGAAATACTCCTTCTTATCTAAAAAATTGTTTAACCAGGGGATTTGGTTCAAGTGGGTGATGCCAGAAGGGATGTTGGTGTTCTGGGAAGGAGGAAGAGTAAGGATTAAAACAGTTGCTGAGGCGGAAGCCTTTCTTAAAAAATATTCCTCTATCCTGGGGGATGAAACTGGAGGAGCGGAGGGGGCCATGGCCCCGCCCACTGGGGGTCAGGGAGGAGAACAAGAAGACACAATTGCCAAGAGACTTAGATCTAAAAAATGACTTTTTTAATACAGTATAACTTTTGTTTGGATGTTTGTACACGATTGCTAGCATAGAATTTGGAATTTACAATGATGTATGCACTTCTCTTCACCTTGTAGTACTATTGAAATATGTATTATCTATGTTTTGTTAAGAAGCCCCGGAGGGGGCCAACGATCTCGACGTGAAAGCTCTCAAAATATTTTCTCAACTCACCTTACCCTACCCTACCTAAAAAATTTGTAAAACTCAATAAAACTTTTTCAATATGGAAAAAAAATTCCCAATTGTCCCATTCTCTGCCATACAATATATACCTGTATTGCTATTAATGGCTTTAATTAACTTATATCCAGGTATTACCCACTTCAATATAATCTTGACAGTCATTTGAACATTCACTCTTGCACATCAGCCAAACATTCAGTCAAATGACCCACTGAATAAGCCAATCATCTAAAATATTCAAGTTTTTCCCGCTGCTGGAACTTCAGTGTAATCCATTTGGATTCCACTTAGAAAGGCCATGCAGTCTATTCCCATCCTCCAGCAACCTGCTATTTCACACTGAAATACATTGAAATGTAGTTCCATTAACAAAAGCAACTAAAACTTGCATTGACTGACATCCCTCTGACATCCCTCATGTATTTCTTCATGGTCGATTTATTCACTATCCACAGTCCATTCCTTATAATCCTGCTATAAGGATATACAATACAATAGCAGAGTTGGAAGGGACCTTGGAGGTCTTCCAGTCCAACCCCCTGCCCAAGCAGGAAGCCCCATACAATTATAGACAAATGGCTATCCAATGTCTTCTTAAAGACTTGCATCTAAAACCTGTATAAATGTTTCTCACTTCCTGCTCCTTTATTCATTATTCAACAATATTAAAGCTTATAATAAACACTTCACACATTCGCATTAACCAACTCACTTCCAAGAGGCTCACAACAGCCAATTAGATCAACCAACTTCCCGGCTTTTAAAACCTTCTCAAATGTATCCCTATTAACTACTACATATATCCACCAAGAAATAAATCATATACTGAATACTGGCATCCTCCCAATATTCAGAGCTATCCTCAGGATATCTATCCACACAAAAATCAAAATCTAACAGTTCTATTTTGAAGGGGAAAAATGCCACAGCCCAGCTCTATCCCAGCCCAGGCTTGAGCTGAATACTCCTTCAACAATACAGTCTTTCACTGTTTCATGAAACTCATGAAAGCTCTCCTACATAAGACAAGCTAAATACGGGAGCATCTCTACCTCTCCCTGATCCTCCGCACTCTGCAAAAACCAACTCAGCCCAACCCCCATCTTATTCCTAAGCAAGGGTTGTATGACTATTCCTTCCATCCCTTCTGGATGTATTCTCCTGGCATCCTGATTGATTAAGTAACCTAAATACTTAACCTGCTAGGGCATGTCGCCTGGCCCACTAGACATCAGCAAGGGCCAGGCCCAGTGAGCTGCCCACCCTGGCCGCCTTTTGAGGCCAGGACGATCTTCCAGGGTGGGCTGGCGGCTCTATACAGAGTGTTTGGAGTGATGCTGGCCGGAGGGCTCCAAACGCCACGCCGAGGTTCGAGCGGAGCGGCGCGGCACGGAGGAGCGGAGGAGCAGAGCCGGGACAGCCAGGTTGGAGATGCGGCGCTACCGACGACTACAAAGGCTGGGTAAGGCCGGGGAGGCAAGGAAGGACCGGGCCTGGCCATCCGAGAACCAACTGGGCCGGCATGGCAACACCAGAGGCTGTGAGGCCGGGCCGGGCCGGGCCGAAGAACACCTGGGCCCGGTGGGCCGAAGGACAACTGGCCGATGCTGGGGTCGTGCTGGGGGCCAGGCCGGGCCGGGCCGGGGGCTGAACCGAGAGGCCGGCGGAGGTACAGCCGTGCTGAGGCCTCAAGGCCGAAGATCGCCGAGCTGAGGCCGAGGCCAAAGGACGCTACTGAGAGATGGCCCCCTAGAGTTGTCGTTGTGAGGCGCCGCCGGGGCATCGGAGGCAGAGGGGCCGACCAGGGGGCCGAGGAACAGCCGTGCTGAGGCCTCGGGAGGCTGAAGATGGCCGGGCTGAGGCCGAGGCCAAGAGATGCCGCCTGGGATAAAAGGTTGGTAGTGGAGGCCCTAGGCCGGGAAGAACTGGCCTCGGCTAAAACAACTTTGAAGCTGAGGCCCATGTGATGCCTGGTGCTGCGGGACTGGAGGAGGCCGATTAACAACTGGGCTAGGCCCATAGAGGACCATAGGCCGGGACTAGAATACAGCTGGAAGGCCGGGCCTGCCCCCCAGCCCCAGCCCCAGCCCGACACACATGAACGAACTTTCTCCACCTCTTACGACTATTTTCGAACTGTTTTAGGACTTTTTAAAGTCGGACTATAGTGTCTCCTGGGATTACTTGAATTTTATATTTTAACATCTATTTATAGCATTTTTAACATCTTTTATAACATCTATGGAATTTTGATGCCCTTACTAGCAACTCCTGTGACCTTTTATATTTTTATATCTATTTATATTTATTATGAAGTACTCTAGGGCAGACCTTATTTTACTGCGGGAGTCCCCCTACTCGCAGGTTTGGCCCTCCGCGTTAATGAGGGCCCACCTTGATGAGGGATTGTGTAATCAAGAGAGGTGGGCGAAACGCAGTCTTAGGGTTTTTTTAATGAAATTTATTATTTGGATTTTAGGGGGTCCCAGGGAGGGGGGAGGGATTAGTCAGGCTGAGGGCGGGACTAGAACCAAGCTGGCAGGCGGAATTAAAATGGAAGCGGGTGGGTCCGTTAAGGGGAGGGGGACTAGGGACGTTCCAGAAGAGGGTCGTTACATCCAAACGGTCGTGGGGAGGGGCAGGTGCGATGGTAGACAAAGATCTCATCACCGGTTGGGAGAGCGTGGCCGATGGGTTCAAATGGTCACATGCCCCAACCCCCGCAATCTAGGTGGTCAGGGTTCACAGAGCCAGGGCCTTAGACTGATGCTATGCAACACCAGGTCCATGATCAACAAAGCCCCCCTCATTAATGACCTTGTGTCAGAGGGGGAGCCGGACCTAGCGGGAATTACGGAGACCTGGCTGGGCCACGAGGGAGGACTTCCTCTCGTGGAAATGTGCCCGCCAGGTTACCGCGCGTTCCATCAGTCACGGGCCCTAGGCAGGGGTGGGGGGGTGGCAGTCATTGTCAGGGAAGGTCTTGAGCCGAGAGAGACCACTGTGCCACAGATAACCGGTTGTGAGTCCCTCTGCGTGAAGTGGGGCCTAGGGAGGCAGCTGGGCTTGCTGATTGTGTACCTGGCTCCCCGCTACGTATCAGCAGCCCTGCCCAAGCTCCTCGAGGTGATCGCTGAGATGGCGGTTGAGACCCCCAGACTGTTAGTCATGAGGGACTTTAGCCTGCCATCGGTAGGCAAGACATCCGAGGCAGCTCGGGAGTTCATGGCCTCCATGACGGCCATGGACCTGACCCAAGTAATTCAGGGCCCCACACACGAGGGAGGACACACACTGGATCTCATTTTTGTCTCTGGCCAGTGGATGAGTGATCTTGGAGTAGGGGATTTAGCCATCGTACCCCTGTCATGGTCAGATCACTCACTTCTCCGGCTCGACTTTCCCACCGCTACACCCCACTGCGGGGAGGCGGAACCGGAATTTCCAAGATGGTTCCGCCCCAGGCGCCTGATGGAACCTGAAAGGTTCCAGACGGAGCTTGGGCCATTACCTGAGGCCCTGACCCGCGCCCGGATGGAGGACCTAGTGGCTGCATGAAATAGTGCGGCCACTGGGCCCTTGGACCGGGTTGCGCCTTTGCGGCCTCTCTTGCGGCAGCGAACCACCCAGGCTCCCTGGATCTCCAAGGAGTTGAGGGTGATGAAGCGCTGCAAGAGACGCCTAGAGAGGAGATGGAGATCCACACACTCTGAATCGGACCGGACACAGGTAAGAGCCCATTTGAGGACCTACCTTGTGGCGATAAGAGTGGCCAAACGTCAGTATTGTGCCACTCTTATCGTGTCCGCAGATAACTGCCCTGCCGCCCTGTTTGGGGTGACCCGCTCCCTCCTTCAACAGAGGCCACGGGAAGCCCCTCTACAGGGCAGAGCAGAGGAATTTGGGGAGTATCTGCAGGACAAAATCGCTCAGATTCGGAGCGAGTTGGTCTCCACTGAAAGTGGTCTAGAGGGGATGTCTGAGGCGGGTCTTGAGACAACACTCTGGGAGGAGTTTGACTCTGTTGCTTCCGAAGATATGGACAGGTTGCGTAGGCGACTGAGAGCCACCACATGTTTATTGGACCTGTGTCCCTCCTGGCCTGTACTGGCATCCTGGGAGGTTTCACGAGGCTGGCTCCAGGAAATAGTGAACGCTTCTATGAGTGAGGGGTTCTTGCCAACCGTCTTGAAAGAGGCGGTGGTGAGGCCTCTCCTCAAGAAGCCTTCCCTGGACCCAGCATTGTTAGTAAATTATCGTCCAGTCTCCAACCTTCACTTTCTGGCGAAGGTTGTAGAGAGTGTGGTGGCACAACAGTTTCCACGTCACCTGGAGGAAATTGATTATCTGGACCCGCGCCAGTCCGGCTTCCGGCCCGGTCACAGCACGGAGACGGCATTGGTCGCATTGGTGGAGGGCCAGAGATGGGGGTTGTTCCTCCATCCTGGTCCTATTAGACCTCTCGGCGGCTTTCGATACCATCGACCATGGTATCCTATTGCATCGACTGGAGGGGTTGGGGGTGAGGGGCACCGTTTTACGGTGGTTCTCCTCCTACCTGTCCGGTCGATCACAATTTGTATTGGCAGGGGGGCAGAGGTCGACCTCGAGGCCTCTCACTTGTGGGGTTCCTCAGGGGTTGGTCCTCTCGCCTCTCCTGTTCAATACATATATGAAGCCGCTGGGCGAGATCATCCGTGGTTTTGGGGTAGATTACCACCTGTACGCTGATGATACTCAGTTGTACATCTCTACCCCAAACCACCCCAACGATGCCGTCGAAGTGATGTCCCGGTGTCTGGAAGCCGTACGGATCTGGATGGGAAGGAACAGACTCAAGCTCAACCCATCCAAGACTGAGTGGCTGTGGTTTCCGGCGCCCCAGTTCAACCAGTTGACTCCATCACTGGCCATAGGGGGCGAACATCTTGCCCCTGTGGATCGGGCACGCAACTTAGGTGTCCTCCTAGATGCCCGGCTGTCGATGGAGGATCATGTGACAGCTGTGGCTAGTGGGGCGTTCCACCAGGTTCGCCTGGTGCGCCAGTTGCGTCCCTTATTGGACCGGGACGCCCTTCGCACAGTCACTCATGCGCATGTGATGTCCCGTCTAGACTACTGTAACACTCTCTACATGGGGCTCCCCTTGAGGTGCACCCGAAGGCTACAGCTGGTCCAGAATGCGGCCGCGCGGGCAGTTTTGGGAGCCACCAGGTACTCCCACGTAACACCGCTCCTGTGCGAGCTGCACTGGCTGCCTGTGGCCTTTCGGGTGCGTTTCAAGGTGTTGGTTATCATCTTTAAAGCGCTCCATGGCACAGGTCCTAGTTACTTGCGGGATCGTATCCTGCCCCATACATCCCTTCGGCTGATTCGCTCCCACAGAGAGGGACTTCTCCGGGTGCCGTCCACTAGGCAATGCCAGCGGGCGACGCCCAGGGGAAGGGCCTTCTCTGTGATGGGCCCGACCCTTTGGAACGACCTACCCCCTGATATCAGAACTGCCACGGACCTCCGCTCCTTCCGCCAGAAACTTGACTCATTTGTTCCATCAAGCCGGCTTGGCCTAATTTATGCTTTTCGCCCCAGTCTGTAATATAAATTGTTTTATTCGGTTTTTAATGGGTTACAGTTTTTAATGTTTATAAATTTGTACAGGGTTATTTAATTTAATTTTAATTTTGTATGTATTGTTATGTTTTTAGAAGTTTTAATTTTCCCTGTACACCGCCCCGAGTCCCTTCGGGGAGAGGGGGCGGTTTAGAAATTCAATAAAATAAATAAATAAATAAATAAAATAAACCTCAGTCTAGCGTCTCCTTCAACACTTCCAAACCCTGGACACTAGAAAAGAAAATGCAACACATCAGTTGTATTGTTCTCAACCCAGCCTTATTGCTTCAGACAACTACAAATCATCTTCCTATCTTGGTAAACATCTCCAATACCCGTTCCACATTTGCAATTTAACAAATGCAGATTTCCTGAAAATCCTTATGGTTGAACCTCTAAAATGTATATCATCAGCAGATCTTGTTTGGGAGGAGTTTGACTCCGTTACTTCCGAAGATATGGACAGGTTACGTGGGCGACTGCGAGCCACCACATGTTCATTGGACCCGTGTCCCTCCTGGCTTGTACTGGCATCCTGGGAGGTGACACGAGGCTGGCTCCAAGAGGTTGTCAACGCATCCTTAAGTGAGGGTTCCTTGCCTGCTTCCCTAAAAGAAGCGATGGTGAGGCCCCTCCTTAAGAAGCCCTCTTTGGATCCAGCTCTTTTAAACAACTACCGTCCAGTCTCCAACCTTCCCTTTCTGGTGAAGGTTGTCGAGAGTGTGGTGGCACAACAGTTTCCCCGTCACCTGGAGGAAGTTGACTATCTAGATCCGCGCCAGTCCGGCTTTCGGCCCGGGCATAGCACCGAGACGGCATTGGTCGCGTTGGTTGATGATCTCTGGAGGGCCAGAGATGGGGGTTGTTCCTCCATCCTGGTCCTATTAGACCTCTCGGCGGCTTTCGATACCATCGACCATGGTATCCTATTGCATCGGCTGGGGGGGTTGGGGGTGGGAGGCACCGTTTTACGGTGGTTCTCCTCCTACCTCTCTGGCCGATCGCAATTTGTGTTGGCAGGGGGGCAGAGGTCGACCTCGAGACCCCTCACATGTGGGGTGCCTCAGGGGTCGGTCCTCTCGCCCCTCCTGTTTAACACATATATGAAGCCGCTGGGTGAGATCATCCGTGGTTTTGGGGTAGAGTACCATCTATACACTGATGACACTCAGTTGTATATATCTACCCCAAACCACCCCAACGATGCCGTAGCGGTGATGTGCCAGTGCCTGGAAGCCGTGCGGATCTGGATGGGAAGTAACGGACTCGGGCTCAACCCGACCAAGACCGAGTGGCTGTGGTTTCCGGCTGCCCGATTCAACCAGCTCACTCCATCGCTGGCCATAAGGGGCGAACATCTTGCCCCTGTGGATGGGGCGCGCAATTTGGGTGTCCTCCTGGATGCCCGGCTGTCCATGGAAGATCAGGTGACAGCCGTGGCCAGGAGGGCGTTTTACCAGGTTCGCCTGGTTCGCCAATTGCGCCCCCTATTGGATCGGGACGCCCTTCGCACAGTCACTCACGCGCTCGTGACATCCCGACTGGACTATTGTAACTCTCTCTACATGGGGCTTCCCTTGAGGTGCACCCGGAGACTTCAGCTAGTCCAGAACGCAGCCGCGCGAGCAATTATGGGAACCGTCAGGTCTACCCATGTAACACCGCTCTTGCGCGAGCTGCACTGGCTACCTGTCGTCTTCCGGGTGCGCTTCAAGGTGTTAATTATCATCTTTAAAGCGCTCCATGGCTCGGGACCTAGCTACCTGCGGGATCGGATCCTGCCTCATACATCCTCACGGCCGATTCGCTCCCACAGAGAGGGACTTCTCCGGGTGCCGTCCACTAGACTTTGTCAGGGGGCGACGCCCAGGGGAAGGGCTCTCTCTGTGGCGGGCCCGGCCCTCTGGAACGACCTTCCCCCCGATATTAGGACGGCCACGGACCTCCGCTCCTTCCGTCTTAAATTAAAAACTCATCTTTTCTGTCTGGCCGGCCTGGGATAGTCTCTCTGTCTCTGGGGTTTTATTGGGTAGTTTTTAGTATAGTTTAGTTTTAATGGGGAATTTTAGTGCAGGTTAGGTTTAATTTGTTTTTAAGAAATGTCTGTATATTTTTATTGTTTTTATTCTACCTGTGCACCGCCCCGAGTCCCTATGGGGAGAGGGAGCGGTTTACAAATATTAAATTATTATTATTATTATTATTATATGTATTCAAACAGAACCAATCAAAAGTAAAAATGAAAGAAAAACTTTCAAACCTACAACACTAAAAAAAAATCTAGAATCCATGCCTCTGCTTGCGTACAAACCATCATTCAGAATTGCATTCCATTTAAAAGTTTCAGCATTCAAAAATGCTCAGCCCTAAAAATATAAATGAGGGTGTTAAACTGCCCTCAAAAGGGGGAAAAAAACTTAAAATGAGATATCTGGAGTCTCTTAAATTTATTTAACTTTAACTTCAAGGTAAACTTAAACACCTTAAAAAGTTCCAGGAAAAATAAGTCAAAATTGCAATTCAGAGCAAGCTGTTCAGCTTTTCAGCCACACTTGGCCCCTCCTCTCTCTCCCAAAGAGAGGGAAAAAAATGTTTAAACGGAAAACCAACGGAATGCCCCCCCACTCCCCCTCAGTCACCCCCCCCTCCTGCTGCTTCAAAGCATCAGAAGGAGAGGAAAGGGGGGGAAACAAACTTTAACAAAGCATTTTCAAAAAAACTTTTTGAACTCACTGCCATCTCCCACCGTCAAGAGATCTTTCTCAGTTCCTTGGTCTTCCCAACACCAACTATCATCGTTATTGTTACAACAACAACCTTTCCACAATATATAATATATTGTCAGCAGACCAACCCCATTTACAGGTCCCAAAATCACTTCCCTTATTTTTCCTGTAAACCAACAAACTAACAAACAAGCTACTCCAAAGCAAGCCAGCAACACCAGCATCACCCCATGGACCAATGCTACAAACAACGTAAAACTTGCAGGCATGGCTTTCAATCAAAAATCATAATATCGGTTTCCCACTAAGCTTAAGGCAAGAAATGTACCTAATCTGTCATCTGCCAGCAGATCACACATATCATAACTTCAAGCACAAATATGCATTCTGAACACAATTAACAACAATCACAGCACATTATTGAAAACAAAAACTTATTCATTTTCAGATGAATTTGACTTCACTCCAATTAGTCTAATAGCTGTAATGAACACTTCGAAGTCTAGTCCCCTTAAACACTGGATCAACCATCTCCCCTAAAGATGTCCTCTTCAAACACCCAATCTAGGCATTTATCTATCTTGGCCCCAGGAACCTAAATTCCAGCCAAGTCCCAGTGCATCACTTCAGTAATATTATCACAATATTACTCAGCAACCACCACCCCCTTCTATCAAAGGAAAATAAGAAGGACAAAAGGGACATAGAAGGAATGTTCTCTTCACATTCCCCAGGATCCTTAACTAAATGGGCCCCATAACATAGCCGAGAGCTTAAAGCACATTACCTTCTTCAATCATTCGTCTGCATAACCTTCAGCCTGTGTAGCTGAGGGTCTCAGCTAAGCTGGAGGAAAGCTCACACCACACCTCACCATCAGACATTCAAGACAGGTATCCAGCCACCCAGATATCATTCATATGTATCCCTTTGCATACATTACCTGGGTCAGACGCATCACTCCCGGGAATGCCTCATGCTGGTCCATTGCCCAAGCCTCCGTAGGAGCAATCTCCCCAGAGAGGAATTCTGACCGCCCCCCGCCCCCCTTGGAACACTTCAAAATGGAAGTGTTGCCGGCCTCCAAAGGTATGTCAGACCTCCTCCCCAGAACAGAAGTCCTGATCCCGGCACGAGGCCCCCAAATTGTGATTAAAATATCCCAGATATTTTTTCTGCATATCAAAAAATGATCACGGAGACTTCTGGCAAAAGGAAACAGCAGTTTAATAACATTAGCTAATGGATTCCCATGCACAATGAGAATAGAATCCAGGTACAGGGTTGCACCTTAAATGCACAAACCGATGTATCACATGCGTCATAACTTGAATACACAAAAACAAATGTGTGTGCTCAAAACACAAAGTATTTCACAATGTGAAAGGTACATGGAAATTTACCAAATGTTCTAGGGGACCCCTAAGGGAATTAAACAATACCATCATTATTGGCTTCCTGAAAACATATCCTGTTATTCCCAGTTACAAAGGAAGTCTCCAAGTTATTTCTGATCAGGTCACCATAACTTGCTCACGGTGATTTTCCATAAAAGCTTTAAACATATGTTAGGCCCAAAATGGAGCCTACCTAAAACCATCAAATCTTTGCCCAAAAAATCCAAGATGTCATCCTTATTCTCTCACATACTCAAGAGAGTTTAAATTTATTAGAGGCAATCACTCAATATAGCAGATAGATGAGTAAAATAAGAGGGTTAAAAATGGTGAAATGCAAATGAAATATATTAGAAGGGGAATTAACATAAGGAGAATTGTATTGATTTGAAATTGCTATTAGAAAGAACAGCAAGTTCCTGTTTGTACTGTATTGTGTAAATGTAGTGTACGTCTAAGATTTGTGTGTGTGTATTTTCCGTGTTTTGTATGTTCATTTTTGTGTGTGTGTATTTTGTATGTTCATTTTGTATGCTCATTTTTATCTTCTCTGATATTTTATGCTGACCGGATCAGGTCAGTGTTGGGAGTCAGCACCCCTCGCCAACCCCCCGTGCTGGGGTTGCTGGTGATTTATTTTAAAGGAAGATTCGGGTTAATGTCAGATATCATCCAGAATTAAATCGGAGTCCAAGGCAGAGCTTTCCTCAAAGTTCCAATTTAATAAGAGAGACATGTTGGTACATCTGTGGAAAACCTGAATCTGAAAGCTTCCTGGGTTTTCCACCCAGTTGAAAGTTCAAGACCTTGCCCCCACACCCACAAGTTCATCACATGGCCCAATCTTCCACTGCCACACTGGCAATTCCACCCATCCACTTCCGGTCAGGTGCAGAGGTGCAAAGACAAAGGATGACCTTGGGCTTCTAGAAAGGAATGTTTTATTTTGACAACAACATTCTACTCCTTACTATTCCCCCTCCCAATTCCCCACTCATGAAACAGCATAGTAAAATAAGAGAAAGTGTGGCAGGCCAAAGATCCTAAAAGGAATATGACTGGAGGCCTGACAGGCTGTCTCTCCTCAGAAGAAAAACATTTCCTGAAAAGAGAATAATATAAAAGTTAACATAACAAAATTAACCACCTCCCCCCCCCCCCCCCCCAAGGAGGACCCTTTGGCTTATTGGGAAACTTCTCATGGAATTTTTTTACTAACTTATCCGCTTTTATGTCCCAGCTTTTCACCCAAGTAGCTCCGGACAAAGGGTACCCCTTCCAATGCACTAAATACTGTAAGTGACCCCGATACAGCCTGGAGTCTAAGATGTTTTTCACCTCATAATGTGTTTCCCCTTCTACCACTAGAGGAGGAGGGGGAGCCTGGGGGGACAGACCTATGCTGGACCCAACTACTGGTTTCAACAAGCTACAATGAAATACTGGGTAAATCCTCCCTAGAATTCTGGGTAGACTGAGTTGAATTTTAACTGGGTTAATTATCTTCACTACTGGGAATGGACCTAGAAATTTTGGGCCCAATGTCTTGCTAGGCATTCTTAATTTTATGTATTTGGTAGATACAAAAACTTTGTCCCCCACATGAAAGGAGGGTTGGAGCAAGCGGTGTTTATCAGCTTGGTTCTTGTGGGCTTCTGCCACATCTGCTAGAGCTTTCTTCGTATTTTCCCATCCTTTCTTTAGTGTGTCCATCCATTCATTCAGAGACATGGAGGATGGAGGTTCTCTAGGCAGCTCAGGCATAGGAACAAATTCCATGCCACTGGTAATCTGGAAAGGAGTTAATCCAGTGCTGTTGTGGACCGCATTGTTGTACACCACTTCAGCGAAGGGTCGCAAGTCTGACCAGTTGTTTTGCTGATAGTCCACATAACACTGGATGCATTGTTCCACCATCGCATTGGCTCTCTCTGCTGCGCCATTTGTGCTGGGATGAAATACTGAGCTGAGTCCTTGTGTGGACCCAATGGATCTCAGGAACTCTCTCCAGAACTCTCCAAACTCCGCGGTTTGAAATAATCCTCTTGGGCACCCTGTGCAGGCGATAAATGTGTTTCACAAACATTTTTGCTAATTTCTTTGAGGATAGCAGCCCTGAGCAAGTGATGAAATGCACCTGCTTGGAAAACAAATCAATAACTGTCCAAATTATTCTATTCCCACAGCTGTCTGGGAGCTCAACGATAAAGTCCATTGCGATCTCCTCCCATGGTTGGCTAGGGCTGGCCATTTGTTGTAGTAGTCCAGGGGGCTTCCCAGGTGGTGTTTTCATCGTTGTGCAGGTAGCACAGCTTTTTACGTAATCTTCCACTTCCGATTTCATCTTTGGCCACCAAAATTGATGCCTGGCGAGGTGGAGCATTTTTAGGAATCCAAAGTGGCCTCCTAGTTTCTCATCATGGCTTTGCTGTAGGACTTCCAGCCTCAACTCCGCAGGGACGTATAGTTTGGACCCCTTCCAGGCTAAGCCACCGCTCATCGTTAGAATGTCCTCGTTATTGTTGAGCCACGAGTGCCGATTTCAGCGCTGTTGTCAGCTTATCCTGGCTTTGGGTGGTGACCTGGGCTACCTTTTGGTGAGAGGAAGAAATGATCGGTTGAACAACTTCTACCTTCTTACTATCGTACCACAGTTTTCTTGACAAAGCATCCGCCAACAATTTCTTCCCTGCAGGGATGTGTTTACATTTGAATTGGAACCTTTGGAAGTATTGTGCCCAGCGAACTTGTTTGGGGGATAGTCTTCGATGGGCATGGATAGCTTCAAGGTTTTTATGATCAGTCCAGACCTTGAACGGCATATCCCCCCCTTCCAGGAGATGTCTCCACATGAGCAGGCTCCACCTGATTACCAACACTTCTTTCTCCCAAATGGCCCACCTCCTTTCAGTAGTGGTGAGTTTCTTTGAGATGTAAGCGCACGGCAAGAGGTGACCTTCTTTATTCTTTTGCAGTAGCACTGCAGCTATCGCTACATCACTGGCATCTGTCTGGATTATGATTGGTCATTCTGGGTCGGGGTGTTGCAGTATGGCCTCTTGGGCAAAGAGCCGTTTTAAATTCTCAAAGGCTTTTTGATAGTCCATTGTCCACTTCAGGGGTTGGGTTGCTTTTGGCTTTGTTGGGGAAGGCCCCATTTTTAATAGTTCAGTCAATGGGAGGGCAATTTCTGCAAAAGTCGGAATTAACTGCCTGTGGAAATTGGCAAATCCAAGGAAGCTTTGTAGTTGTCTGTGAGTGCTTGAAGGTTTCCAGTCTAACACAGCTTTCATTTTTCCTGGATCCATTACTATCCCCTCGTTGGATATGCGATAACCCAAGAAATCTAGTGAGGTCTTGTGGAACTCACACTTCGACAACTTTTCGTATTGCTTGGCAGCCAGAAGTTTTTTCAGGACTTGCTGTACCAGCTTCATGTGTTCTTCCAGGGTTTCAGAGAAGATCAAGATTTCATCGAGATAAACGAGCACTCCGCGGTAGAGGTGTTCATGTAGCACCACATTTATGTACAGCATGAAGACTGTGGGTGTTCCTTGTAGCCCAAATGGCATGACTTTGTATTGAAAACTGCCAAGGGGGGTGTTAAAAGTGGTGTTCCACTCATCTCCCTCTCTGATCCGTATGTGGTAATACACCTCTCTCAAGTCCAGCTTGGTGAAGATTTTTCTGTGAAGCTCCCAAAAGTGAACCTAATTAATTTATGAGCCTCGAGCCAAAGTTCAGAACAAATCTCATCATTTATTAGAAACGACATTCTGGCTTGAGCTCCGGTGCAGCCAGAACTGAAAGTTATTTGATGCCGTCTCAACTTTACCCCCGTAGGTCCCCTCCCCTGTGCCTGTCATAAATCATGTTACCCAATTACCATCGAAAGTAAATCTATGCATGCGCAGTCACAGGTCATCCTGAGATTCCATCCCAACCACAGGAATGTCAAGAATTTTTGCTTTATTAGGGCAGCCTGATAATCGTCATGGCAACATGGCAACAGTTGACACCCGGCTCCCCTCACTTCCCGAAAGCAACCTATGGGAAACAAAACAATTTGAATGCAGGTGTATAACTTAGGGATGCATTGCCCCCTCCCCCCAGGCTTGCTTGGATTTTCTGCATGGAATTTTGCTATAAGGCGATCAGCTTGGATGTTTCTATGTTTCACCCAAGATGCCTCTGATAAGGGGTAACCCTTCCACTTGATTAGGTATTGGAGTTGTCTCCTGTGCCACCTCGAATCAAGGATTCATTGAACTTCATAATGGGTTTGGTCCCTATGACCATAGGGCCTGGGGGTGCCTGGGGTAGTGGTCTCAGAGTGGATCCGATCACTGGTTTCAAAAGACTGCTATGAAACGATTGGTGTGTCTTCCCCAGCAATCGAGGCAGTTTTAATTTCACTGTCACTGGGTTGATGATCTTTACTATGGGGAATGGTCCCAAAAATTTCGGGCCCAGTTTCCTGCTAGGCAGTTTTAATCTCAAGTATTTTGTGGAGAGGTAAACCTTCTCTCCTACCCGGAACGGCCATTGCGGAGTCCAGTGTTTATCTGCCTGTTTCTTGTAGGTTTGGGCCGCTTTGGCTAGTGCTTTCTTGACATTTTCCCAAGTTGCTTTCAATATTGACATACAATCAGTCAAGCTGACTGAGGAGGGAGGGTCCCTTGGATACTCAGGCATTGGGACAAAGTCCATGCCGCTCACTACTTTTTGTTGTGCTACTGTGAACAGCATTATTGTACGCAACCTCAGCAAAAGATAAAAGGTCTGCCCAATTAGACTGCTGATAGTTCACGTAGCACCTCAGGTACTGCTCTAGCATGGCGTTCAGTCTCTCTGCTGCCCCATTAGTGCTTGGATGAAAAGCTGAACTAACACCCTGAGATGACCCAATGGACCGCAGGAACTCCCTCCAAAATTTAGCCATGAACTGGACCCCTCTGTCTGAGATGATTCTTTGAGGTACTCCATGCAGTCGGTAGATATGCTTCACAAACTGTTTAGCCAGCTTGTGAGCTGAAGGTAGTCTGCTACAGGGTATGAAGTCTGCCTGCTTGGAAAACAGGTCTATTACCATCCAAATCACTGTGTTTCCCCCACTTTTTGGCAACTCTACTATAAAGTCCATTGCAATCTCCTCCCATGGCCTTGTTGGTTCTGCCACTGTTTGCAGCAGTCCGGGGTGTGTGTGTGTGTGTTCCCAGTTGTCTCTTCATTGTGGCGCAGATGGTGCAACTTTTCACGTAACTATCTACATCTTTCTTCATGCCAGGCCACCAAAATTGCCTCCGGGCTAAGTGTAAAGTGTTTAGGAACCCAAGTGGCCTGCCGGTTTGGCGTCGTGGCTCCAAACCACTAGGATATGTAGGGATTCTGGAACATAGAGTTTCGTCCCCTTCCATGCAAGGTCATCTCTTTTCCTCAAGATGTGTTGGTTGTTTTGGAACCAGGGGTCTGCTAGCAGCTCAGTTTTGAGTCTTGTGGTTAGGTCACTTGCAGGTTTGCCTTGCCGGTCACGGTGTTGCTGCCTGGTGGTTACTTGGGCAGCTGTTTGAGTAGAAGGAATAATAGCGTCCACTACGTGCTCCCGTTCGCATTTGTACTGAGGCATGCGGGAGAGGGCATCAGCTAGAAAATTACTTCCACCTGGAATGTGATTTAAGACAAAATCAAAACGGTTGAAGTATTGAGCCCATCAGACTTGTTTCTGGCTCCCCTCCAATAGGTGCCTCCAGGTTAGCAGTGCCCATCTCACTGCGAAAACCTCCTTTTCCCACGCGGCCCATTGTCTCTCCGTGTCTGTGAGCTTGCGGGAGGTGTAGGCACAGGGTTGTAAGTTTCCTTGGTTGTTTCTTTGGAGTAGCTCTGCTCCCACTGCCATGTCGCTGGTGTCTGCCTGGATCATGAAAGGTTGCTCGGGGTCAGGATGCTTCAGTACCGGCTCCTTTGCAAACATTTCTTTTGGCATTTTGAACACCTCTTGGCAGGTTAGGTCCCACTGTAGGGGTTGTCTCAGACGAGGTTTCGTTCCTGGGCTCCCTGTCTTCAGGAGGTCTGTCAAGGGTTTGACAATCTTCACAAAGGAGGGGATGAATTGCCTGTAGATGTTTGCCAACCCTAGGAAGCTTTGTAGCTGTCTGCAGGTGCGAGGGGGATGCCAGCTTAGGAAGCAGAACATCACACTCGGTCTCACTGAATACTTCTGCGAGGTCCTGATATTCCATCAGAATCAGTTCAGCCTCTGGGGTTTTGTCAGATGTGGTTGCCAGTTGTTGTTGTGGGCTCTCTTGGGGGGTTCCCAGCATGGGTGGCATTTCGGCTTGCTCGTGGAGGAGGGGTTGAGGGCCCCTTGATATCCTAAGTCTGCGGGTACCCCCTTGTCACCAGATGGTCGGTCCCCACTTGTCTAGCCAGGAAAGTCCCAGTATGACTGCATGTGTCATTTTGGGGGCTTTTAGGAATCGAATTACTTCCCAGTGAGCCGCTAATTCTAGTCTCACTGGTTCAGTTACGTGGGTGACATAGGCTCCTCCCATTAGGGACCCGTCGACCTGCTCGAACCGGATCAGGTGGGCCAGTCTTTTTGTTCTGATCCTCAGTTTGAGGACTGTGGTTAGGTTGATCAAGCACCTTGTGCAGCCTGAGTCTACTAGTGCTTGAAAATCCCCCTGGTTTCCTGTTTTTGGGGCTGTGAGGCGTATTGGAAAAAGGAAAGGGTGAATTGATTCACTCACCATTGGGTCATTTTCTCCCTCGTCTTTGCTCTCATATAATTCAGGTGACTGGTTGTTGTTGCTTGAAGTTCCACTACTTTTGCTTGTGGAGGAAGCGGCCTCTGCAGCTTGGAGGGCTTTCCCAGACGTTTTGGCAGTTCTTTTAGGGCCTCGTTCTGATTGTGTCCTGGGTGGTGGGTCTGACCTTGTTTTGGGTGCTGGGGCTGGGCATGCAGCTGCCATGTGGCCCATACCCCCGCATCTGTAGCATTTCAGTGGACCTTCAGGGAGGGCTGGTCACAGGGCCCGCTGTAGTGCTGTGGTTCCCCGCTGGCTGGATGTTCTCATGTCAGGTTGACCTCTCTCTTTTGCCCCTGGTTGCTTTCTCATGTCGTTGGTGCGCAGCCCGCTGTCGACTCTCGTTGCTACTCGGAACCACTCAGAGAGTTGATTTGGGATGTCACAGTATGCAGTTACCTGGGCAATTTGCTTGTCCAGGCTTGTTCTGAAAAAATGCTCGAACAGCCGCTCTGGTAAAGGGGGTAACTTTCCTATGACCCTCCTAAATTCACGGATGTGCTCTTTGATAGGGCGGCCCCTCTGCTTTAGGTTGCTGAGTTCCTGTTCCGCATATGGGTCCTCCTCTTCCCCCTCCTCAAACCTGGCCTCTAGCAGTCGCAGGAAGTCATCTATGTCTTGCCATTCACCATGGCTCTGGGGGATGGGTGGAGGTGCCCATAGCATTCTAAGTGAATATCAGCTGAATCAAGGAATAGGGCTAGCTGGTCTGAGTCTCTGTCAAATTTTCCCCTGAATTGGGGTGGGTCGTTCAACACTACTCCCCCAACCTCCTGTTGGCCTCTGTATGCTTGTGCCTGATATGGCTGGCTGTCTTCCTCTCCTCTAGTTTGGAGGGAGGGAGGGCTTTTCTTCCTCTGGGCTGCCTGCCTGTTGTGAGGGAGGGGCCTTGGTTGCAGTCTCAGGCTCCTTCTCCTTTTGTTGGGTGGAGGGGGGTGGCTATGCTCCCGTCTGCATCTCCTCCCCTCAACAGGATCAGATATCTCTCCTCTCTCTGTTTGGTGGCATGATGGATCCTCATCAGCCAGGGTAGTCCATTTAAAAGCCTCCCTCTTTTGGTCTATTGTACTCTCCAGGGGTTCCATCTGGGGTTTTGGGAGCCTGGCTTGTGTCCAGTCCCACCTCCAGTCCACCCTTGCTAGCTTGTTTGAGACCCTTTCCTGTGTCTGGGGGCTAGGGCAAGGGATTTTCCAGCAGTACTTATCTTCTCTTGCTTCTGCTTCTGAGAAAGGCATTGCTAAATACCTTCAGCTGCAGTCAATCTCTTGTTGCCTGATTTTTCTCTCCGTGCAGCCCAAAGATTGAGGGGGAGTACTCGGAGAGCTGGACTTCAGGAAACCCGGAATTTTAATAATTTAATTTAATTTAATTTAATTTAATTTAATTTAATTTAATTTAATTTAATTTAATTTAATTTAATTTAATTTAATTTAATTTAATTTAATTTAATTTAATTTAATTTAATTAATTTAATTTAATTTAATTTAATTTAATTTAATTTAATTTAATTTAATTTAATTTAATTTAATTTAATTAATTTAATTTAATTTAATTTAATTTAATTTAATTTAATTTAATAATTTAATTTAATTTAATTTAATTTAATTTAATTTAATTTAATTTAATTTAATTTAATTTAATTTAATTTAATTTAATTTAATTTAATTTAATTTAATTTTTAAATTTCTATACCGCCCTTCTCCCTTCCGTGACTCAGGGCGGTGTACAGGCAGCAGTAAAATCACGAATAAAAACATAGAAAGCATTTAAAACCTATTAAAAATACATTAAATAATGAATAGCCTGTCTAAAACCTGTTAAAATCCCTACTAAAACCATATAAAACTAAAGCGTTTAAAAGTATGCCAGTTTAGAAACTATGCCAGGCCGGCCGCTCGAAATAAGTGGGTCTTCAAAGCCCGACAGAAAAGGCGCAGGTCTGTGATTGTCCGTAGGTCAGGGGGTAGGTCATTCCAGAGGGCGGGGGCTGCCACAGAGAAGACTCTCCCCCTGGGGGTTGCCAGCCGACATTGCCTGGCCGACGGCACCCTGAGGAGGCCCTCTCTGTGGGAGCGAACTGGACGGTGGGAGGTATTTGGTAGCAGGAGGCGGTCTTGCAGATAGCCAGGTCCCCTGCCATGGAGCGCTTTAAAGGTGGTTACTAATACCTTGACGCGCACCCAGAAAGCCAAAGGCAGCCAGTGCAGCTCGCGCAGGAGAGGTGTCACGTGGGAGCATCTAGACGCTCCCAGAATCCCCCGCGCGGCCGCATTCTGAACTAGCTGGAGCCTCAAGGGAACTAGGTGGACCTCAAGGGAAGCCCCATGTAGAGAGCATTACAATAGTCCAGGCGGGAGATGACGAGGGCTTGAGTGACCGTGCGTAAAGCATCACGATCCAGAAACTGGCATATCAGGTGGACCTGATAAAAAGCCCCCCCTGGCCACGGCCGTCATGTGATCTTCTAGAGACAGCCGAGAATCCAGGAGGACACCCAAGTTGCGAGCCCTCTCTGCAGGGGCCAATGACTCGCCCCCAATAGCCAGAGATGGTACCAACTGGCTATATCGTGACGCCGGAAGCCACAGCCACTCGGTCTTGGACGGGTTGAGTCAGAGCCTGTTTCTCCCCAGCCAGACTCGCAAGGCCTCCAGACACCAGGACATCACTTCAACGGCATCGTTGGGGTGGTCCGGGGTAGAGATGTACAGCTGAGTATCATCAGCGTACTGATGGAACTCTACCCCGAAACCACGGATGATCTCGCCCAGAGGCTTCATGTAGATGTTAAACAGGAGAGGCGAGAGAACCGACCCCTGTGGTACCCCACATGAGAGGCACCTCGATGTCGACCTCTGCCCTCCTGCCAACACAAATTGCGACCGGTCGGAGAGGTAGGAGGAGAACCACCATAGAACGGTGCCTCTCAATCACAACCCCTCCAGCCGGTGCAACAAGATACCATGGTCGATGGTATTGAAAGCCGCTGAGAGGTCTAACAGGACCAGGACAGAGGAACAACCCCTATCCCGAGCCCTCCAGAGATCATCCACCAACGCGACCAATGCCGTCTCTGTGCTGTGCCCAGGCCGGAAGCCTGTCCAGATAGACAGTTTCCTCCAGGTGCTGAGGGAGCTGCCACGCCACCACACTCTCGACAACCTTCGCAAGAAAGTGAAGGTTGGAGACAGGACGGTAGTTGGCCAACACAGCCGGGTCCAGGGAGGGCTTCTTGAGGAGGGGCCTCACCACCGCCTCTTTCAAGGCGGCCGGTAGGAACCCCTCACTGACAATTCCCTGGAGCCAGCCTCGTGAAACCTCCCGGGAGGCCAGTACCAACCAGGAGGGACACGGGTCCAATAAACATGTGGTGGCATTCAGCCGCCCCAGCATCCTGTCCATGTCCTCGGGAGTCACAGGATCGAACTCTTCCTAGATGACTGACTCAAGACCTGCCTCCGTCAGCCCGTCTGAACTAATCCAGTCAGAGGCCAGCCCGGCCCGGATCTGATCGATTTTATCATGCAGATAACACCCAAATTCCTTCGCACAACCGTGCAAAGGGGCATCCTGCGCCCTCTGATGAAGGAGGGAGCGGGTCATCCTAAACAGGGCGGCAGGGCGGTTATCTGCAGACGCGATAAGAGCGGAGAAGTAATTACACTTTGCCGCTTCTATCGCCACTAGGTAGGTCTTCAAATGTGACCTTACCAGTGTCTGGTCAGATTCGGAACGGGTGGTCCTCCAACCGCTCTCTAGGCGTCTCTTCCGGCGCTTCATCAGCCTCAGCTCCTCGGAAAACCATGGAGCCAAGGTGGTACGGTGCCGGGTGAGAGGCCGCAAAGGCACGACCTGGTCCAGGGCCCCCGTGGCCGCACTATTCCAAGCGGCCACTAGGTCCTCAGTCGAGTCGTGGGTCAGGGTCTCAGGTATTGGCCCAAGCTCCCTCTGGAACCTCTCAGGGTTCATCAGGCGCCTGGGGGGGAACCATGTTGCTGCTTCCGGTTCCGCCTCCCCGCGGTGGGGTGCAGCGGTAGGAAAGCCCAGCCGAAGGAGAGAGTGATCTGACCGTGACGGGGGTTCGACGACTATGGCCCCTAAACCAAGATCACTCACCCACTGGCCGGAGACAAAAACTAAATCCAGCATGTGTCCTCCAGTGTGGGTGGGGTCATGAACTAACTGGGTCAGGTCCATGGCCGTCATGGAGGCCGTGAACTCCCGTGCCGTCTCAGATGCTTCGCCTATCGACGGCAGGTTGAAATCCCACATGACTATCAGCCTAGGGGTGTCAACCGCCATCTCGGCTATCACATTGAGAAGCTCGGGCAGGGCTGCTGATACGTAGCGGGGAGCCAGGTACACAATCAGCAAGCCCAACTGCCTCCCATGACCCCACTTCACACATAGAGACTCACATCCGGCTGTCTGCGGTACAGTGGTGTCCCTCGGATCCAGAGCCTCCTTTATAACAACCGCCACCCCCCCACCCCGGCCCTGGGCTCGTGGCTGGTGAAATGCATGGTAACCCGGTGGGCACATCTCAACGAGGGGCACCCCACCCTCTTGGCTCAACCAGGTCTCCCTAATACCCGCCAGGTCCGCTCCCCCTTCCAAAACCAGATCGTGAATGAGGGGGCTTTATTAACCACGGACCTGGCGTTACACAACACCAGCCGAAGACCCAGGCCCTGAGATCCTAAACCCCCTGGGTCGCAAGAAGGGCGATGAGGGCCGGAGAGCACCACCGCTTGCAGACAGCGGGTGCGCCCTCCCCTTGTATGATATGGCCCTTGGCTCCCGACATACCTGCCCCTCCCACACACAGTCTGGATGGAATAGCCCTCTATTGGACTGATTCCAACCCCCCCCCCCCAATTCTAGACCCTACACCCTCCCCGTCAGGACTGCTAGCCGGCCTGGAGGCATTCCCCGGTGGGTTTTCCCCCTCACCCACCATCCTAATCTTAGTTTGTATACCCTCCCCGTCCCTGGCGCCCCTCCCCGTCCCTTGCGCAAGATGGCGGGCTAGCTCCGGAGCTCCGTATGGGCTGCGGAGGTCGTGGGCCTTTTTGTGCCCCCAGCCCCTTTTTCTATCATTTGTGGGCTGGGGTATCTGTGAGGGATCCATCCTGGTCTTCAGGATGAGGTCCGGGGAGTTCTCGGAGGCGCTGGGAGCGGAGACGGCCCCGGGGACGCGGAGGACGGTGAGAGCGTCAGGACGTGCCCGGAATGGAGGCCGGCGTCGGAGCGGAGGCCGGCGGCCCCGGTGGAAACGGAACGGGCGAGCTGGCCGTGCGTAGAGGGCTCCCAACGCTGCGGTGGTTGAGCTCACCATGGAGCTAAGACAGCGATGTGTGCGCTGCGAGGTTCAGCAGCGTCGACCTGGTTGTGTGACGGAAGAAGATGGTCGGAGAAGGAAGGAAGGAAGAGTTATGAATGGTGGTAGCCGCCGAGTGGCGAGGCGGCTGCCGGAGATGGCGGCGGTGGGAGCGCCGGAGAAGGGGGAGCACCGTAGGATGGAAGGTAAAAGGAAGAGAGAGAGCGGTGGTGAGAGTGCCGCGAGGTGGAAGGAGAGAAACGGATGGAGTAGCCGCTGGAGGCCGAGCCGACGGCTGTGGGAGCGCTGGGAGGCCAACAGCCAAGGCGGCAGGAGAGGGCGGCGGTGTGAGCGCCGAGTTGAATGTGTGTTGGATAACCAGGCCGACCGTGGGGACTCTGCTGACCAAATTTGGACTTTGACCATCTCTAATAATTTTAATATCTGCCCCGTGGTTTCCTAAAACCAGGATGCAAGATCTAGAGAATTGAACCACGCTTTCCTGAAAGATGTTAATTTGTCTTAAAAGATCTTAGACCGGACATTAATTGACATTACGAACTTTCACGAACTCTGAACCTCACAGATGCACTTTTGCACTTTATTTCACTTGTGTGCACTTTATTATTGCACTTTATTTTTAACATTTTAACATCTATGAAATAACATCTTGAAATGAATTGCTTTAAAATCTTGGCTAACGACTTTTTAAAATTCTGTATTTTAAACCCACATCCCATCGTGAATTCCATCTTGTATGTATTCCAGAGCTAGCCTCTTATTGCTGCGAGAGTCCCCGCTCTCGCAGGTTTGGCCCTCTGAATTATCGAGGGCCCGTCTTGAGGAAGGATTTATTAATCCGGAGAGACGGGTGAAGCGCGGCCTCAGGGGATTTTTAGTTAGGAAATTTTTATCTATTTTAGGGGGCACCAGGGAGGGGGGTGAGTATAGACAGATTGAGACAAAACAACTATATGAAAGAAAGGGCCGGACCAGTAGCCGACGGGAGGGGACGGAAGGTACCGATTTGGGCATGCCAATCCAGACGGTTGTGGGGAGGGGCAGGGCCGAGGGGAGACCATCCTCCCAGTTGTTGGCACGCAGCCGTTGTTTACGAACGGTCAGGTGCCACAACCCCCGCAGGCTAGGTGGTCAGGGAATACAGAGCCTGGGCCTGCGGCTGATGTTCTGCAATGCCAGGTCCGTTGTCAACAAAGCCCCCCTCGTCCATGACCTTGTGTCAGAGGGGGAGCCGGACCTGGTAGGAATTGCGGAAACCTGGTTGGGCCACGAGGGAGGACTTCCCCTCGTTGAAATGTGCCCACCAGGCTACCGCGCTTTTCATCAGCCCCGGGCCCAAGGTAGGGGTGGAGGGGTGGCGGTCATTATTAAGGAAGGTCTTGAGCCAAGAGAGACCATTGTGCCACAGACTACCGGTTGTGAGTCCCTCTGCGTGAAGTGGGGCCTGGGGAGGCAGTTGGGCTTGCTGGTTATATACCTGGCTCCTCGCTATGTAGCAGCAGCCCTGCCCGAGCTCCTGGAGGTGATCGCTACGGTGGCACTGGAGACCCCCAGACTTATAGTCATGGGGGACTTTAATCTGCCATCGTTGGGCGAATCATCCGAGGTAGCTCGGGAGTTCATGGCTTCCATGACGGCCATGGACCTGACCCAACTAATTCAAGGCCCCACCCACGAGGGTGGTCACACACCGGACCTCATTTTTGTCTCAGGCCAATGGAAGAGTGATCTGGGCTTAGGGGATATAGTCATCACACCCTTGTCATGGTCAGATCACTCACTTCTCCGGCTCGACTTTCCGACCGCTACCCCCCGCCGCGAGGAGGCGGCACCAGAACCACCTATCTGGTTCCGCCCCAGGCGCCTGATGGACCCAGATGGGTTCCAGATGGCGCTTGGGCCACTTCCTGTACCCCTGACCCGCGCCCCGATGGAGGATCTCGTGGCCGCATGGAATACTGCGACCACGGGAGCCTTGGATCGGGTCGCGCCCTTGCGGCCTCTCTTGCGGCGCCGAACCGCCCCGGCCCCTTGGTTTACCGAGGAGCTGAGGGCGATGAAACGCCACAAGAGATGCCTAGAGAGAAGATGGAGGGCTACTCGATCTGGATCTGACCGGACACAGGTAAGAGCCCATTTACGGACTTACATTGTGGCGTTGAGAGTGGCCAAACGCCATCATTGTGCCACTCTCATAGCATCCGCAGAAAACCGCCCTGCCGCCCTGTTTAGGGTGACCCGTTCCCTCCTTCAGCAGAGGGTGCGGGAAGCCCCGTTACAGGGTAGAGCAGAGGAATTTGTGACTTTTCTGCAGGACAAAATCCCCCATTCATGGCCCAGTGGGATGCCACGAGGCAGATCTTGTTTGGGAGGAGTTTGACTCCGTTGCTTCCGAGGATATGGACAGGTTACGTGGGCGACTGCGAGCCACCACATGTTTATTGGACCCGTGTCCCTCCTGGCTTGTACTGGCATCCTGGGAGGTGACACAAGGCTGGCTCCAAGAGGTTATCAACGCATCCTTGAGTGAGGGTTCCTTGCCTGCTTCCCTAAAAGAGGCTATGGTGAGGCCCCTCCTTAAGAAGCCCTCTTTGGACCCAGCTCTTTTAACAAACTATCGTCCCGTCTCCAACCTTCCCTTTTTGGCGAAGGTTGTCGAGAGTGTGGTGGCACAACAGTTTCCCCGTCACCTGGAGGAAGTTGATTATCTAGACCCGCGCCAGTCCGGCTTTCGGCCCGGGCATAGCACTGAGACGGCATTGGTCGCGTTGGTCGATGATCTCTGGAGGGCCAGAGATGGGGGTTGTTCCTCCATCCTGGTCCTATTAGACCTCTCAGCGGCTTTCGATACCATCGACCATGGTATCCTATTGCATCGGCTGGGGGGGTTGGGGGTGGGAGGCACCGTTTTACGGTGGTTCTCCTCCTACCTCTCTGGCCGATCGCAATTTGTGTTGGCAGGGGAGCAGAGGTCGACCCCGAGACCCCTCACATGTGGGGTGCCTCAGGGGTCGGTCCTTTCGCCTCTCCTGTTTAATGCATACATGAAGCCGCTGGGTGAGATCATCCGTGGTTTTGGGGTAGAGTATCATCTCTACGCTGATGATACTCAGCTGTATATATCTACCCCAAACCACCCCAACGATGCCGTAGCAGTGATGTGCCAGTGCCTGGAAGCCGTGCGGATCTGGATGGGAAGTAACGGACTTAGGCTCAACCCGACCAAGACCGAGTGGCTGTGGTTTCCGGCTGCCCGATTCAACCACCTTTCTCCAACACTGGCCATAGGGGGCGAACATCTTGCCCCTGTGGATGGGGCGCGCAATTTGGGTGTCCTCCTGGATACCCGGCTGTCTATGGAAGAGCAAGTGACAGCCGTGGCCAGGAGGGCGTTTTACCAGGTTCGCCTGGTTCGCCAATTGCGCCCCCTATTGGATCGGGACGCCCTTCGCACAGTCACTCATGCCCTCGTGACATCTCGACTGGACTATTGTAACTCTCTCTACATGGGGCTCCCCTTGAGGTGCACCCGGAGGCTTCAGTTAGTTCAGAATGCAGCCGCGCGAGCAATTATGGGAACCACCAGGTTCACCCACGTTACACCGCTCTTGCGCGAGCTGCACTGGCTACCTGTCGTCTTCCGGGTGCGCTTCAAGGTATTAATCATCATCTTTAAAGCGCTCCATGGCTCGGGACCTAGCTACCTGCGGGATCGGATCCTGCCTCATACATCCTCACGGCCGATTCGCTCCCACAGAGAGGGACTGCTCCGGGTGTCGTCCACTAGACTCTGTCAGCGGGCGACGCCCAGGGGAAGGGCTCTCTCTGTGGCGGGCCCGGCCCTCTGGAACGACCTTCCCCCCGATATTAGAACGACCACGGACCTCCGCTCCTTCCGCCTGAAATTGAAGACTCATCTTTTCCGCCTGGCCGGCCTAGGGTAGTCTCTCTGTCTATGGGTTTTTAAATGTATACTATATTTATTGGGTATTTTTAGTTAATGGGATTTTAGCACAGGATTGATTGAGTTTAATTCGTTTTAATTTGTATGTATTTTGTATATTTTTCTTTTTTAATTTCCCTGTGCACCGCCCCGAGTCCCTGTGGGGAGAGGGTGCGGTCAATAAATTCAACTTATTATTATTATTAAAATTCAACTTATTAAGACGTGAATTAAAAATTTGACTAAAACCCCCCTTAGCTTCCGTTTTGACCACCTCTCTTGGCTAACTAACCCATCATCAAGGTGGGCCCTCGTTAGAGCTGAGGGCCAAAACTGCGAGAGGGGGGACTCCTGCAGGGCGCAGAGGTCACCCTCCAAATACATTGAAAATAGTCTGCTTTACGGAGATGACATTTTTAAAAGTTTGAGCAGTTGTGGCTGTCTGTGAAGCTCCCAAAAGTGAACCTAATTAAGTTACGAGCCTCGAGACAAAGTTCAGAACAAATCTCATCATTTATTAGGATCGACATTATGGCTTGAGCTCCTGTGCAGCCAGAACTGAAAGTTATTTGATGCCGTCTCAACTTTACCCCCCTATGCCCCCTCCCCTATGCCCCCTCCCCTCTGCCTGTCATAAATCACGTTACCCAATTAGCATTGAAAGTAAAGCTATGCATGCGCAGTCACAGGTCATCCTGAGATTCCATCCCGACCACAGGAATGTCAAGAATTTTTGCTTCGTTAGGGCAGCCTGATAATCGTCATGGCAACGCTGTAACAGTTGACATCTCCCTTTAGTCAAGTGGTTCAACATATCTTTCATGAGGGGAAGGGGATAGGTGTTCTTTTTGCATACCGCATTCAAGGCTCGCAGATCTACCTTCCATTGGTTCATGGCTTCCATGATGGCTATGGACCTAACTCAGTTAATTCAAGACCCCACTCATAATAGGGGACACACGCTCGATCTGATTTTTGTCTCTGGACAGTAGATGAATGATCTAGATTTAGGGGATATTTCTATCCAAACTTTGTCATGGTCAGTTCATTTCCTCCTTAGGCTCGACTTCCAAACTGCTACCCCTCACCGCAGGGAGGCGGAACCGATTAGATGGTTCTGCCCAAGGCACCTGATGGACCCTGAAAGGTTCCTGATGGAGCTTGGGACTTTTCCTGAATCCCTTGCTCACAGCTCGACCAAAGCCCTAGTGGAAGCCTGGGATAGGGCGGCCACTGGGGCCTTGGACTGCGTTGTGCCTTTGCGGCTTCTGACACGGTGCCAATCCCGGGTAGCTCCCTGGTTTACCAAGGAGCTCCGGGAGATGAAACGCTGGAACAGATGCCTAGAGAGTGGTTGGAAGGCCAGCCGGTATGAATCTGATCGAACACTAGTAAGAATTCATATTAAATCCTACTTAGTGGCGATAAAAGTGGCAAAACGGCAACATTTTTCCACTCTTATCACGTCTGCAGATAACCTTCCAGCCGCCCTGTTTAGGGTGACCCATTCCTTACTTAACCAAGGAACTGGGAAAGACCCCTTGCAGGGTCGGGCTGAAGAATTTGTTCATTATCTGCAGGATAAAATCGCTCAGATTCGGACAGGCTTGGACTCCGATTGGGTAGATTTGGGCGAGTCGACAGGGATAAATCTTGTGGAGACCATCTGGGGTGAGTTTGATCCTGTGACCCCCGAGGGCATAGACAGGATTATGGGGAGACTTAGTGCTGCCACTTGTGTGCTGGACCCGTGTCCCTCTTGGTTAATTTCGGCTTCCCAGGAGGTGACACAAGGCTGGCTCCAGGCGATTACCAATGCTTCATTGAGAGAGGGGTTCTTTCCTACCGCCCTAAAGGAGGCGGTGGTGAGGCCCCTCCTTAAGAAGCCTTCCCTGGATCCAGCTTCTTTAGCTAACTATCGTCCGGTTTCCAACCTTCGCTTTGTAGCGAAGGTTGTTGAGAGTGTGGTAGCACGTCAACTCCCCCAGTACCTGGATGAATCTGCCTACCTGGATCCGTTTCAGTCAGGTTTCAGGCCTGGGTACAGCACAGAGACTGCATTGGCCGCGTTGGTTGATGATCTCTGGCAGGCCCGGGACAGGGGCTGCTCCTCTGTCCTGGTCCTATTAGACCTCTCGGTGGCTTTCGATACCATCAGCCATGGTATCCTACTGCGAAGACTTGGGGGGGTTGGGAGTGGGGAGTACCGTTTTGCGGTGGTTCTCCTCCTACCTGTCGGATCGATCGCAGTTCGTGTTGACTGGAGGACAGTCCCCTCACTTGTGGGGTGCCCCAGGGTCAGTTCTCTCGCCCCTCCTGTTCAACAAATATATGAAACCGCTGGGTGAGATCATAGGTGGTTTTGGGGTACGGTATCATCAATACGCTGATGATACCCAACTTTTCATCTCTACCCCAAACCACCCAAACGATATCCTCGACGTGATGTCCCGATGCCTGGAGGCTGTGCGGATCTAGATGGGGATGAACAGGCTCAGGCTCAATCCCTCCAAGACTGGACTTCCTTCCGGTTGGCCGGAGGCGACGGTCGAGTCTTTGCCGATGGAGAGCCGGAACAGCTATCTGGTTTAAAGAAGAACTGAAACGCCGGGGTTGAAGGCAACACCGAGGCTCCCGGCTGCAAAGTGGATCGTGAGTGACTTTATTTTAATGCTCTCAACTTTAAGCTTGAAAGAAGAAGGAGGGGGGAGTTTGTAACACCCCCCCCTCGGAATGGAAAAAAAGTGGCATTTAAAAATGCTCCCCAGGCTTGGGGAAGCGGAGAAATCAACATCCGATTTTTTCAAACCATAAGTGAAAGTCTTTCCTTAACGATCTTTGGATACTTTGTATCGAAGTCTGGCAACAATTGAAATGATTTCCACAAACTCTCGGCGGCTTCCAGAAGGGCGGGGGAAGATGGCGTTCCTTTGTTCTCAGGAGACATACTCTTATTTGGAAAATTGCTGACACTCCCTTGTGTTCGGGACTGCTTTTCTCTTTTTACTAATGGATGAATGTAATTGATTAATTGGACCTTTCCCTGATGTGCCTTCTTTTTTTTTTCTTATCTGATTGTCTCTAAGAACTTGTTTTCTCTCTGGATTATAACTAAATAAAACTTTGAATTTGGACATTGGTTTCTGCTCTCTCCTTGCCTCACAGACTGCCTCTCCAACAGACACCATTTTAGTGACAAAGACTTAAATCTTTCATTATGGCTTCAAAAAAGCAGCTACATCAACCTAAGATTACTTCAATGTTACCCAAAGAAGCAGATGTGGACGCTAAACTATCAGCAATAGATGAAACTCTTCAAAACATTATGAAAGAAATTAAAGAAATCTGGAAGGACAATGTCAGCTCAAAATTAGAACTTTTGGAGACACAGAAAGCACTAATGGAAAATAAACAAAGAATTGATGGACTGGAGGTGGGGTTGGCTGGGACAAGGGAAGAGCTAAAAAATTCTCATAATGAAATAGGGGATTTGGCTGGTCATATGTCTAGGATGGATTTTGAAAGGATGTCTTACTTTTTAAGATTTCAGAACGTTCCTGAATCAACCACTGAGGATCTGAAAGATTTAATGTGTACGATTTTAGCAGATTATATAAAAAAGAGTAAAGAAGATATTTGGGGGGACATTGATCTGATTTATAGAATTAATTCAGCATATGCCAGGATAAATGAAGTACCCAGAGAGATACATATTAAATTTGTAAGAAGGTCGACAAGGGAGGGGATCCTGAGAGCACAGAGAGACGGTCCTTTAATTTATCAACAGAATGAGATTGCCATCTTGAAACAGATCCCGAAAAAGATTAGAGAGATAAGGAGGAAGTATTCCTTCTTGTCCAAAAGATTATTCAAAAAGGGGGTGTGGTTCAAGTGGGTGATGCCTGAGGGAATGTTGGTGTTCTGGGAGGGGGGAAGGGTAAGAATTAAAACAATTGCAGAGGCGGAAGCCTTTCTTAAAAAACACTCCTCAATCCTGGAGGATGAAAATGGGAGAACGGAGGGGGCCGCGGCCCCGCCCACTGGAGGTCAGGGAGAGGAAGATACAATTGCCAAAAGACTTAGATCTCACAAGTGACTTTATTTTTGTATAGTACAACTCTTACTTGGATGCTTATACATGATTGTTAGCATAGATTTTAAAATGACATATTTGTATTTCTTTCCACTTTGTAGAACAAATGAAAATTTATTGTATTATCTATATTTTTTTTTATGAAGCCTCGGAGGGGGCCGACACTTCCGACATAGAGGTTCTCAAAATGTCTTTGTAACTCCTTATTTTCCCATATCCTATTTTTATAAAATTTGTAAAACCCAATAAAACTTTTTCAAAACAATCCCTCCAAGACTGAGTGGCTGTGGTTCCCATCATCCCGATTTGTCCATCTTGTTCCAACTTTGGTGATAGGGGGAGAAACTTTAAAGTCTCAAATGCCTGTTTTTGTTCCTGCGTCCAAACAAAGGACTCCTCCCCCCCACCCCCCTCTTTGTGGACTCATAGAGTGGTTTGGCTAGCAGGGCAAAATTCGGTATCCATATTCTACAATATCCTGCTGCACCTAAAAAAAACCTTAACTCTTTCCTATTAGTTGGCTCTGCAATTCAGGACACAGCTTCCTTTCTCTCATGTCCTATCGATCTCTGACCTTGACTTATAGTATAATCTAAGTATTTAACCTGGGGTTTCACTAACTGGACTTTCTGACAGAGTTTGGATACCTGTCGTTAAATCAAATCATTAAATTTTTCAACACCATTACTCTGTGGGGAATAAACAGCATGAAGTTTCCACTTAATTCCAAGAGCCTGGGAAACAGTTTGAAGTAGCAGTGGACGATACAGAGGCCTGAAACATTGGTCAAGTATACTTTGGTCAAGAAGTAAAGATTGCAAGCTATGCTCAATATACTGCTGAAGTTGCAAAAAGGTCCTGCCCCAGACAGCATCCTGTTTGCTGGGTTGCTCCCACGATCGTTTCCCAGCAACTTCCCCATTTATCTCCTTGCTAGCCACAAATAGCCTCTGAATGCATATATCTTGTCGACCTAAGCAAACTGTGTCAACCGGTAGGTTGTCGAGTCCCCCACCTCCATATTTGGGCAGATGTAGGAAAACGGGAATGTCTACGTCACCGAGGGTATAAGGGACAATCCTTGTCAACATGTGGGGGTTCAGACATTTTGTTGGGCTACGGCCCATATCTGAATCTGTGCACAATAAAATCTTTACTGCTTTGAAGAGCTTGTCTGTGTGTTTTGGCCTTTTTCCTACAACAAATGGTGCATTGGCCGGGAATACAGATGAGGCGATGTTTCGCTGAGGGCAGCTTCACCCCTCGGCTCCGTTGAGAGGCCGGTCCTGAACATTCTCCAGGCGCCACGGGGGCTTGACCTCCGGGAGACAGCAGCGGCCTCTCCACGAGACCGACGGTGCTGACAGCTAGTCCAAGAACCCTTCATTGTAGGAAAGGCTGTCTGAACCATCTCCTGGCCAGGACGACAGAGAAGACGCCTCAGGCGAGTATCTGTTAAGAGTTGTTACCTGCCACATTTGGTGGTGGAAGAGGGGGACCGATCACCCTCCTGGGCTCGGGGCGTCGTCCCTAAAGTAGCCCCGTTAGGCTGTGTGGGAGGTTCAGTTGCTGCATTTCCTGTCCGTTACCGTTGAAAGTCCGGGACAGCAGGTCAGTGACTTGTGCTAGAATGGGAGGGAAGCAGAGCATTGCCAGCACACTGCTGGAGTGCATGTTATAGGGGTTTGCTGAACATTACTGTTGAACTAAATGTAACACCCCATATCTGAAGAGTAATAAGGAGAGAACATGGTCTCCTCAAGGGGTGTTTGATAAAGAGCTTATAGATGATCTCTGGAAAGAGATAGCAGCCAGGATGAAACATCCAAATCGGTAACAATACATGAGCTGGCTGTAAATGAGAAGACTGCTTGTTGCAATGTCAGGCAGAAATGATTAGATTGGGTGTGGCAAGACCACAGGGCAGGAGAAGTGCGCAGCGTGAATGCCAGGGGCTGAGGGGGAGCAGCTTAAAACGTGAATGTATGCTCCATCCTCACTGGCTGATTTATATAATTGGACAAATCAAACTCCTAATTATAGAGAACATCCAGATGGGATGCATGTCCTTTTTGTCCTGTCAAATTCAACAGAAACAGGATGAAAAGACCGAATTAGATCCTGAGGTTGGAGAAAAATAAGAGCAAAAGTTACAGAAGACAGGAGGGGGGTGCCAGGAAAGGCACCGGAGAAAAAGGAACCTCAAAAGGAAACACATTTTTCCTCGCTGAGGCTCTTAGACAGAAATAGAGGAAGCAGGGGACAGCGAGGGGGGTTGAGAGAAAAGAAGCTGAAGAGGTTTTATGACCCCCCCCCCCATATGTTCCGCGACCATCTCCAATGCAGCCACCCTCTTCACCGCCTTAAGGACAGGGGGGTGAAGATGGAGTGGCTGGCCCAGCTGGGATTGCTGGGAGTCCGGGGAGAGGGGAGGCGTTGAAGCTGCTCATTCGGATGGACATGAGGAGGGGGAGGGGGAAGGACTTGGTGCTGTGGGGGGCAAGGAGGCTGTGGGCTTATGGACCCGTTTGGCCGCTGCTTGGGAGCCCCTTGCGACAAATGGATCAGCAGGTAATTACTCACCAGGGTCAGACAGGATTCATGGTTATGTTTCCATATGTGCCTGGTAACAGGGTGTGAAGTTAATATAGTCCCTTCAGGGAGAGGGAGCGGTTATAAGTTGGATAAAGGAAAGGAAATGAAATGAATGTGCAGAGGTTGTTGAAAACATTGTTCACTCCAGAGGAGAGAGCTGAAAGGGACTCGATTTGGAAGCCTAGACGGGGGCACACATGCCCCCCCTCAAAGAATATCAAAGAACTTGACAGTGGGAGCTCTCAGAAGGGCAAGAAAACCTTCGGCGACTATGTCTTTGGTGACTCAAAGAGCTGATGAAGGTCCAGAAAGCTTTTCACAAAGGCTGATTGGGGCTATGGGGTAGATCCTCGGCATATTGATAATGTGAGGATGTTAAATAAAAGGTTTGTAGGTTTATAGAGGCATGGGTGTAGTTGGAGAAAGCTACAGAGGTGGGAAGGAGCATTGGGAACGAATACAAGTAAGTTGTTGGAAGTGGCAAGGAAAGTGTATGTGGATAGGGATAAGGTGGGGGGAAAAAAGAAGGATATGTGGACGCATAAGAAAACAAAGTTGTTGGCAGAGGCATTGCAGATGCAACCAGTGTGCGTATAGTAAGGGAGAAGGTCATTGGTGAAGAGAGTGTCCGAAGAGGGCAGTTTAGGGTAGGGGATTTGGTGGCTGGCAGGGGTTCAGTAGGGAAACTGGGACCCCAACCCGATTCCCTGGTAGAGGTATGAGAGGATGTGGCATGTGAGAGTGGCTAGGAAAGGTGGAAGAGGTTGGAATGGTAGATATTTGATGGATGGATTGAAGGGGGCTCGGCTTGGAAGAGGCCCCACCCGAGCCATTGGTTACTATGGATGTGGGGGCCAGCAGACTACCTTTTTGGTGGATACAGGGGCTGGATGATCGGTGGTGAATAGCAGTTGCTATTGACATGGTGCAATTCAGGTGGTGAATTGCTGCCCTTGGACTGCATGGGATACAGGTCCAGGGGGTGTCTGGACAGATTTGTGGGCGACGGATATTGAAACCTGCATCACATCACCCCTCTGTGATTGTGGAATTGAAGCTCACAGCTTCACCTGTTCATAGGTCTTCTGCCCCCCCATGCAAAGTGGTTGTCTGTAACTGATTTGAAGGATGTTTGTTTAACATCTCCATACATCCAGTAATTCAATGGCTTTTTGCGTTTGCATGGGAAAATCCCTAAACAGGGACAGAAATGCAGTTCACATGGACCCGTCTGCCTCAAGGATTTAAAAAGTCACCTACTCTTTTGGTACTGCTTCAGTGAAGGGTTAGCAGTGCCTCTCCAGAGAGGGGATGTGGATGATGTTTCGGGGACAGGACAATCGGAGGAGGTGTGTTGGGATAGTGCTAAAGCTTTGTAGCTTTGTTGATATTGTTGATGGAATATGGATATACAGTGTCAAGATGAAAGGCTCAGTTAGTAAGACAAAGGGTGTGGTATTTAGGGTATGATATTGAGCAAAGACAGAGGTCGTTGGGGCATGAACGTAAGCAGGCAGTTCTAGCGTTGTCCGAGCCGCGAAATAGGAGGCAATTGAGAGGAGTTTTGGGCTTGGCAGGGTTCTGTAGAATATGGATTCCAAACTTTGCATTAACGGCTGCTCCGCTTTATGCCGCTACCAAGGGGGCTAATGCTGACCGCTTCTGTTGGGGAGAGGAACAAAGGAATTCCTTTAAAGAAATTAAGCGTGCTTTGACATCAGCTCCTGCTTTGGCTCTACCTAACTTGGAGAAACCTTTTAACCTGTATGTGGACACGAACAAAAACACTGCTCTGGGAGTATTAACACAGAAGCTCGGACAGTGGCAACTGGATGGGGTGGCCAAGGGGTAGCCTCATTGTTTAAAAATACTGGCTGCAATTGCCGAATTGATACAAGATTGTCAAAAGCTCACATTCTCTAGCCCCATAACAGTCCACCCCCCCCCCCCCATACAGTTCAATCAGTATTGGATAATAAGGGCCACCTGTGGATTAGCAACCAAAGGCTGACTAAATACCAGGCTATGATGGTTGAAAATCCTCCGGTGCGATTGGAAGTGTCCACCAGGTTAAATCCTGCCACCTTGTTGCCAACTGAGGTAGAGACTGAGCATGACTGTTTGCAAGTATTGGAAGCTGTGTATTCTACCCGCCCTGATTTATTAGATATTCCTCTTCTAAAGACAGTATACAATTGGTATACAGATGGTTCCAGTTACATGATTGAGCGAAGGAGAATGGCGGGATATGCTATAGTGGATGATGATGGGATCATAGAAAGTGGACCGCTGGGAGGGGGGCATAGTGCTCAAGTGGCAGAGTTGTGGGCGCTCATTCGGGCATTGGAAATAGCTAAAGGGGAATCCCTGAATGTTTGGACAGACAGCAAGTACGCTTTTCTGACTTCGCATACCCATGGGGCTGTGTACAAAGAAAGGGGGTTTAGGGATTCAGCTGGTAAACATATACAACATGGACATTTGATCAACCGGTTAATTAAAGCAGTACAATTACCGACCAAAGTAGCAGTGATGCATTGTAAGGGCCACCAGAGGGGAGAAGACAAAGTAGCCCAAGGAAATAGAAGGGCAGACCTAGAGGCCAGGGAAGCAGCTGTACATCAGGAGCCTAACTCCAACCTTTTCATCCAGGTGGCTATGGATATGGGAGTAATTCCACCGGCTATCACTCCTACCTATACTTATCAGGAATGTGAGAAAGCTGTTACTGACCTACATGCCAGACCTGAAAATGGGTGGTATGTGTTGCCAGACAATAGAGTGGTGGTGCCGGCCTCCGTGGCGTACACTTTAGTCCAACTATCCCACGAAACCATGCATATGGGAAAAACCGCATTGGAAACTGCATTAGGAAGGGAGTATTTCATCAACGGACTAGCAGGACTTGTGGCGGGGGTGGTAGCCAGATGTGCAACGTGTGCAAAAGTGAATCCCAGACAGGGGCGCCTCTTGCCCCTGGGAGCGATCCCCCGATCGTATTTACCCCATGGACTATTCGATGATTGACTTTACTGATATGCCTAGATGTGGCTTATATAAGGCAATGGTAGTAATGGCAGATATGTATACTGGGTGGCTGGAAACGTCTTCAACTAAGTCAAAACAAGCCAGAGAAGTAGCCCGCTTGTTGTTAAAGGAGGTGTTCCAGATATGGAACACCAGGCTATATCTCCTCAGATAATGGACCGGAGTTTGTGCACAGTGTAAAGCAATGGGAACTAAATGGAGGTTTCTTTCCACCCCAAGGGGGAGGTGTTTGTGAAAGACTAAACAAAACATTGAAAGAGAAGATAACCAAACTTTGTGCTGAAAGCCACTTGAAATGGCCGGACGCTCTCCCCCTTGCCCTGTATGCAGTGCGAACAGCTCCAAGAAGAATACACAACTTGTCACCATATGAATTGATGTTTGTCAGACCACTCACATTATTGAGAAGGAATTTAGCCGGGTGGCCCGATCTAAGTTATAAAGGAAGTGTGTGGAACATAGAAATGGTACAGGCCTTAAATCCACAGGTTGACAAATTGTGGTCCTATGTAATAGAACAAACACCACCAAAATTGATTACTAAATGTCATCAGTTTAAGCCAGGGGATATGGTGTGGGTGAAGCATTGGAAAAAGGAACCCTTAGAGGGCAGATGGAAGGGACCTTTTCAAGTCATCATGATTTCACCGTTAGCAGTGAAGGTTGCTGAGTCAAAGTCATGGTTACACTGGACCCGAATCAAAGCAGATGCAGACACTGCATGGCAGGTCACCCCTCATCCCACCACACCCCTAAAGCGGCGCTTAAGGCAAAAGAAACGCCTGTATTCCCTTTATGCATTATATTCCTTGTATTCACTCCTTATATGATCTATGCTTTGCTATAGCTTTAACGTTTCCTGTTTGCTCTCTCTCACTTGCAGGCTGCTCTGCTGAAATCTTACCGGCAATAGATTTCTCAACGCACAGCAGTGAAGAACCCTTGCTGAGTCACACCGGAAGCTGACTTTCTACGCACGGGTGAAGAAGCATGGAGAATGTGGTATTTTTACTAGTGCTAGTTGGTAGTGCAGTGGGAAGTGATATATGTATTAGAAATCTGGGCCAGTGGAGCAAGCCACAGGACAGGCCACAAGTTACCCGGTCCTATGCCATGGGTCTGAGGGGTGTGTGGGGCATTCCCCCTTGGTGTTTACACCAGAGTGCTGGGGAAAAGTGTTGCCGCACCCCTGTTTGTTCCTGTTTGTTCCCTAGGGACTTCAATAGGGTGCCAGGTTCGACAACCTCCTAATCCTATGGTTTGCCGCTATGTGGGGTATGTGTTAAGAATAGGCATGTGCACCAAAGTTCCCTATAAGGAGGGAACTCCCCCCATCCTTTTGGATTGCGGAGACCCACCAGTATGGGGCTGGAGAAGAATTACAACTGTCTCCCAGTTGAAAACTGGGTGGAAAGGGACCTGCCTCATGAACAAACCTCACGTAAGCGGCTCAGCATCAATAGTAAAACTCGAGACACAACCACACCAGGTAAACATGGGGAGGAAAACCAATGTCAACAATGCATAACACCAGTTGGGGGGTATTAACGTAGTGAAGGAAAGACTACAGTTTGGTCCTGCCTACAGTTTGACTTGCTCTCTTGTGTATTTGGAACCCCAGAGCGTACCTACCTCAGGTGTAATTGACACTGAGGGGGTGCCCTGTTATCTCGAATCTCCCAATATTCAAGCTGTTCCTAAACCCCCCATGGATAAACCCCCACACAACACCATGTGCCCAGATAACTGTTTGTCTCAACTGTCCTAAAAGAAAGAGAGATCACCACTGCTTTGGTATATCACACTCATTATCACTGCCAAGGAACACACATACCCTGCTGCTATAAGGGAACCTGGTATTCCATTTGTGACTCAAAGACCGACTGTTATGATCCTCGGATTAACCCAGCCCAAACATGGTAATCGCCCGAGGTCAGGGGTCTAGCAGTGGGCCAATAATAGCCCAAACCCAGATTATGTCAGCTATCAGTGCGGGAACTGTAAACTTCTGGGCAAAGTTCTCTCTTAGAAACGTCACCAACGCCCCATCAGGGGTACATTGGATTTGTGGTACAATGGCATATAGCACTCTTCCTGTGGGTTGGAGAGGGGCATGTAACTTAGGAGTTATCAATCCCTCCTTTCTCATGTTGCCCCTCGAACAACCTCAGGTAGTGAATGCAGACCAATGGAGTGGCAGGCACCTAAAGGCCTCCTTTAAAATAGGAGACTGGAAGGATGAGGACTGGCCCCCTGAATGGATCATTCATTATTATGATCCGGCTACATGGGCTATGGATGGAAGCTATGGATACCGAACCCCTGTATACATGCTAAACAGAATCATAAGACTTCAAGCTGCAGTTGAGCTTATTGCCAACGAAACAGCTCAATCCCTGAGACAAAAAGTTCCGCTTGGCCCTCGACTTAGTGACAGAAGGGGGAGTGTGTGCTAAATTTAACTTTTCAAACAGTCGCCTTGAGTACGATGATATAGGGGACATCATTGAAAACAGTGCAAGGAGAAGAGAACAGATTGTCCACGTTCCTGTCCAAAAATGGAGAGGACTGGATCTTGGGCAACTGTTTGGTACCTGGTTTCCAAAGCCCCCTAGCTTGCAAGCAGTAGTAGCGTAACACGGGATGTGTTATCTTGCCCTGCATACTCCCTATTCTTATTTATAACTTATCCATGCTAGCAGAACGAAAGGCTACTGCCCAGGTGATGGCTATGTGGGAATATGAAAAGCTGAAACCTGAGACTAGAGACGAGGATGAATATGTGGCTCTTCTGGAAGTCAGAGGAGCCACACAGGGGGGAAATGAAGTAGCAATGGACGATACAGAGGCCTGAAACATTGGTCAAGTAAACTTTGGTCAAGAAGTAAAGATTGCAAGCTATGCTCAATATACTGCTGAAGTTGCAAAAAGGTCCTGCCCCAGACAGCATCCTGTTTGCTGGGTTGCTCCCACGATCGTTTCCCAGCAACTTCCCCATTTATCTCCTTGCTAGCCACAAATAGCCTCTGAATGCATATATCTTGTCGACCTAAGCAAACTGTGTCAACCGGTAGGTTGTCGAGTCCCCCACCTCCATATTTGGGCAGATGTAGGAAAACGGGAATGTCTACGTCACCGAGGGTATAAGGGACAATCCTTGTCAACATGTGGGGGTTCAGACATTTTGTTGGGCTACGGCCCATATCTGAATCTGTGCACAATAAAATCTTTACTGCTTTGAAGAGCTTGTCTGTGTGTTTTGGCCTTTTTCCTACAACAGCGTCACCTGAGCTTTGAAGTATGGGCCAGAATCTGAGGAGATATACAAAGGCACCCCAAATCTTGGCACAATGTCTTGCAGTAATATGCAGGCTACTTCTCTAGCTTTCTCTGTACTGCATGGAAAAGCCTCAACCTACCCAGAAAAAGTACACAGAAAACCAAGAGATCTCTAAATCCCAGTTTCTGGAGAAATTTTGGGGAAATCTATTTGCCACACAGCACCTAGGTATGAGCCCTGTAGAAGGACTCCCAAAGGAAGTTTCCATCCTGTCTTTGGGTTGTTTTGTGCACAACAGAGACAGACTGCATCAACCTGGTTAACAACAGCATATGTGCCTTTTGCCAGCATGTATCAAGTGACAAAATCAGTGAGCACTTTCTTTCAAAATAGCCCCATGAGCATGTAAAACTCCAAATGCATATATTTTGTCTGTGTAGACATTCACCATCTTCCCATTTGCCAACTGGAGGGCTCTTCCTCTGACCGGGTGTGGGATTCTAACTACTGATCCCTCCTCATACAATTCTTCTGGCAGTTCCCCTGGCCTCCCGCTATTCCTGTCTAAGGGCCTCAGAGAGAAAAATTGCATTTCTTCTTGCCCTTTGAAGTTCCTTCTTCTCTGAGATTTGAGCTCAATTAATATATGCTTTGTATGCTAATTCCACAAGTTCAGAGATGCCTTTCCTGGGGGCCCCTCTGTCTTCTGTAATTTTTGCCCTAATGTCATCTGCAGACTGATCAATGAAGATCATATTGACCATTCTCTTATTTTCTTCAACCTCGGGATCTAATTTGGTATATTGCCTAAAGGTTTGATAAATGCATTCTAGGAATTCCCATGGATTTTCATCCTGTGTCTTTTTTTTTGGGGGGGGGGGGTTGGTTGGTAATTTTTTATTTATTTTTGAACAAACAATGATAAAACAGACATATTTGAAAAAACATAAAAAGCCATCTTCCGTTACAGATTAGAAATCATAAACATTGTGTCAGTTAATCACAAAGTTCCATGCATTTCTTCCTTAGTCATCACTTGTCTTTCATGTCGATTTTTACAATTATTATATCTCAACCTCAAATTAATTGATTGTCTTTACATCCTTTTGTATGTAAAGCAAAAGTATACAATGGCATTCCACCAACAAGACAAACGAAGAAAAGAAAATAACAAAATTAAAAATAAAGATAAAAAGGAAAAGTCATCACTCTACGTTGTATTCTTTCGAAAGCATACCGACCCGCCTCACATAACTTCTGTGCATCTCTAAAATGATTATCATTCATAAATAATCTCATTTTATAAATTATAAATCAGAAATTTCATCATATACCTTAATATCAGTACACCAAAATTCTCATCTAATATTCCAAATTTAATCTATCTTCTTCTTCAAACATGTCTTTAAAACAAATAGCATCCATTTTCTATTCCCAACAGATATACACATATACATACAATAATATTCTAAAACCATTTAACTACTTATTAATCATCAAAATATAACAATTTTCATTATCAGCCAGTATCAACTATAATTATTCTTCAATAGTATCTAATACAGGACTTCCTTCCGGTTTCCCGGAGGCGAAGGTCGAGTCTTGGGACTCGTCCGCCGTTTTGTTTCTTTTACGGCCCCTAATGGGCAGGGAGTTCCTTTTAAAGGACTCCCGCCGTACGGTCGGCTCGCTGGGATTTCCCTATCCTGACGGCGGTCGGGGGGGGTACTTGTCCTCGACCCAGGAGTAGAAGGACATGCTGCGGGGGGCTTGGTTCCCTGTGCTGATGGAGGACCGGAACATTCAATTTTCTCAAGAGGGCTGAATCGCTGGAGTTGAAGGCAACACCGAGACTCCTGGCTATAGAGTGGATTGTGAGTGAATTTATTTTCTTGCTTGCAACTTTCGCACTGAAAGAAGATGGAGGGGGGGGGGGAAACCCTCCCTCGGACTGGAGAAAAAAAAGCGGCGTTTTTAAAAATGCTCCTCAGGCTTGAGGAAGTGGAGAAATCCACATCCGAACCTCTCTAAATGATAGTGAAAGTCTTTCCGGAATGACCTTTGGATATTTTGTATCGAAGTCTGGCTACAAAGAAACAATTTTTACTTGCAAAATCCTGGTGGCTTCCAGATGGGCGGGGGAAGATGGCGTTTCTTTGTTCTCAGGAGACATACTCTTCATGGAAAACTGCTGACATTCCCTTGTGATCGGGACTGCCTCTCTCTTCTTACTAATGACTGTATGTAATTGATTAATTTGACCTTTCCCTGAAGTGCCTTTTTTTTTCTATTTGATTGTAAGAACTTGGTCTCTCTCTGGACTTTAATTAGAGGAAATTGTGACTTTGTTTTTTGGAATTTGCTCGTATCCTGACTCACTGACTCATCTTCAGCAGACGCCATCTTACTGACACAGACTTAAATCTTTCATCATGGCATCAAAAAAGCAGACACATCAACCTAAAATCACATCGATGTTACCCGAAAAACCTGATACGGATGCTAGATTAACAGCAATGGAAGAAACTCTTCAGACCTTGGTGAAAGAAATCAAAGAAATGAGGAAGGACCATGTCAGTTCTAAATTAGAACTTTTGGAGGTACAGAAGACCTCGAGACCCCTCACATGTGGGGTGCCTCAGGGGTCGGTCCTCTCGCCTCTCCTGTTCAACACATATATGAAGCCGCTGGGTGAGATCATTCGTGGTTTTGGGGTAGAGTATCATTTCTACGCTGATGATACTCAGCTGTATATACGATGCCGTAGCGGTGATGTGCCAGTGCCTGGAAGCCGTGCGGATCTGGATGGGAAGTAACAGACTTAGGCTCAACCCGGCCAAGACTGAGTGGCTGTGGTTTCCGGCCGCCCGATTCAACCAGTTGACTCCATCACTGGCCATAGGGGGCGAACATCTTGCCCCTGTGGATGGGGCGCGCAACTTGGGTGTCCTCCTGGATACCCGGCTGTCCATGGAAGATCAAGTGACAGCCGTGGCCAGGAGGGCGTTTTACCAGGTTCGCCTGGTACGCCAGTTGCGCCCCCTATTGGATCGGGATGCCCTTTGCACAGTCACTCATGCTCTCGTGACATCCCGACTGGACTATTGTAACTCTCTCTACATGGGGCTCCCCTTGAGGTGCACCCGAAGACTTCAGCTGGTCCAGAATGCAGCCGCGCGAGCAATAACGGGGACCGCAAGGTACGCCCATATAACACCGCTCTTGCGCGAGCTGCACTGGCTGCCTGTCGTCTTTCGGGTGTGCTTCAAGGTGTTGGTTGTCATCTTCAAAACGCTCCATGGCTCGGGACCTAGCTATCTGCGGGATCGGATCCTGCCCCATACATCCTCACGGCCGATCCGCTCCCACAGAGAGGGACTTCTCCGGGTGCCGTCCACTAGACTGTGTCAGCGGGCGATGCCCAGGGGAAGGGCCTTCTCTGTGGCGGGCCCAGCCCTCTGGAACGACCTCCCCCCCCGACATTAGAACAACTACGGACCTCCGCTCCTTCCGGCAAAAACTGAAAACACACTTTTTCTGCTTGGCCGGCCTTGGTTAGTCTCTACCTCTGGGGTGTTTAGGGAATTTAGTTTTAATGGGGTTTTTTAGCGCAGGGACGATCAATTTAATCTGTTTTTATTTATTGTATTTATTGTTTGTATATATTTTATATGTTTTAATTTCCCTGTGCACCGCTCCGAGTCCCCTTGGGGAGAGGACGCGGTATACAAGATTAAATATTATTATTATTATTATTATTATTATTATTATTATTATTATTATAATGGAAAATACACAAAAGACTGATGAACTGGAGGTGGGGCTGGCTGGGACAAGGGGAGAGCTTAAAAGTATTAATAATGAAATAGGGGATTTAACTGGTCATATGTCTAGGATGGATTTTGAAAGGATGTCATATTTTTTAAGATTTCAGAACGTTCCTGAGGCGAGTGGTGAAGATTTAACTGATTTAATGTGCACAATTTTAGCAGATTATGTACACAAGCCTAAGGATGAGATTAAGGGGGACATTGATTTGATATATAGAATAAACTCAGCATACGCCAGGATAAATGAAGTACCCAGAGAGATACATATTAAATTTGTAAAAAGGTCAACGAGGGAAAGGATCTTGAGGGTGCAGAGAGATAATCCGTTAATTTATCAGCAGACAGAGATTACCATCTTGAAGCAGGTCTCGAAAAAGATTAGAGAGGTAAGAAGGAAGTATTCCTTCTTGTCTAAAAGATTATTTAAACAGGGGGTCTGGTTCAAGTGGGTGATGCCAGAGGGAATGTTGGTGTTCTGGGAGGGAGAAAGAGTAAGAATTAAAACAATTGCAGAGGCGGAAGCCTTTCTTAAAAAACATTCCTCAATCCTGGAGGATGAAAATGGGAGAGCAGAGGGTGCCGCGGCCCCGCCCACTGGGGGCCAGGGAGAAGAAGATACAATTGCCAAAAGACTTAGATCTCAAAAGTGACTTTATTTTAGTATAATATAACTTTTGTTTGGATGTTTATACATGATTGCTAGCATAGTTTCTACAATGATATATTTGCATTTCTTTCCACTTTGTAGTACAAATGAAAATTAATGTATTATCTATATTTTGTTATGAAGCCTCGGAAGGGGTCTTTGACTTCAACGTGAAAGTTCTCACAATATCTTGTATACACCTTACCCTTTACCCTATTTGTAAAAAATTATAAAATCCAATAAAACTTTTTTTAAAACAAAAATAAATAGTATCTAATACAGTCTTAAATTTGTTTATATCTAATCTCATAGATTTCTACAAATACATAGATACATAGACATTTATCATTAAACTATAACATTATTATTAGTTACTCTTATTGTAAATAGCTATTAATTAACTAATAATCCTTTGATGATATTCTAAACACAATCTAGCTAGTTAATCATCAAAGGATAACAGCTTTCCTTATCAGCCAGTGTCCTTCCAGTAGCGAGTTGGACTTATCTCTTTTGCCATTTGTGGCCCCCGTCTCTTTTTATTCTTCTTTCCAGGTTTTTTGTAGACTTTTTTCGCACTTTATTGTCCAATATAACTCTCCAATAATACCGCTGTCCAGTTCCTATCTTTACATGTTGTTTGGTTTTAAATGTCAGACCTATTTCTGGAGAGGTTTCTCCTCTTTCATCCATCTTCAAATCTTCCCCCCCCCCTCTTTTCCTTGATAACCAAGCTGAGGGTCAGATTCCTCAAATTCTCTTTTAAGTATTTCCTCTCTATATTTTCTCCCGCATTTGATCCGTTGGTATCTTTATCTTTATCTTCAACTAAAATGTGTATCTCTTTATCTTCCTCCTTTTCTTCTTTCTATTTAATTTCTGGAATCTCTAATTGGCCATAGTTTGATGTAACAGACAAAAGTTTATCTAGTGCATTATTTATTCTTCTAGTATTTTGTTTCAGTAAGTTTAAAATTTCAGCCAAAGCATTCTGATTTTCTGAAGTATCCTCTTCAAAGTATAAAACCATGTTGACAAATCCAAAGGATGATAAAAGTTAGTTCTCACTGCCACCTGGTGTCTGGCCTGCTTTATTTTGGTATTCTCAGTTATCAAAAGGCAGCTACTGTAACCTTGACATTCATAAGAACCAACCAGTGACCTCCAGTGGCAACAAATTTTTACTTTTTAATACATACTTTTCTTTGTTGTTAAGGGGAAAAAAGTAGAAAGTGTAGTTCTTATTTAGTTTTAAAAATACGCAATAGATCTTCCAAATTAATTATAGAGATAATCCCAGATTCAAAATTTTAAGTAGCAAAAAATAAAAAGAGAAGAAATGAAACCAGAAATAGTCCAATCACTTCCAAAGGGAAAAAAAATAACCTTGCTCTGGTGCTTCAATCCACAAGTTCAGAAAAATATATAAAAAAAGGAAACCTCTCAGTTCAAAGCATATTAAATTAATTCCGCCGCTTACTTCATAGTTAAGGGCTTTAGTTACTAAAAAAACCAAGAATTTCTTTGAGCAAAATGTTTCCAAAAAAAGTTAGAATACCTTCCTGGTCAGTAGTTTCGCTTTCTGCTTTCTTCCTTCCTTCCTTCCTTCGGGGCTTGCCGACGCCTATGTTCCCCTGGGTGGGGGGGGGCTGCCTTTTACTGCCTTGCAGGAGCTCTTCCCTTGGGTCAAGCAGGGGGTTTGCTGTACCCCTGTGACCAGCAAGGCTTTATCTCCCTCATCACCATCCCTCCAGAACGGTTTAGGTCTCCTACGGACCGAGGGGCGGCAAAAGTTCAACGCAGGTCTCAGAGAGCTGAGATCCTGCGTTGTGGTGGCGTGGCTTCTCTGTTTCTGTTGAATGTGATAGACCTCCTGTTTCTGTTGAATGTGATAGACCTTCCCTAAGTTCTGAACTGTTGGGACCCACTGTTTGAGTCCTAACAAAACTAAGGTCCAATAGTTTTTCAGCCGAATGGACTGAGGTTCCCAATCTGCTTCCTCCAGTAAACATGTCCAGTCTGAATCTTTTGCATGATACTTCTGCAAAGCCTTATCCATGGTTCCCTTCACCACCCTTCTTACCTCTGGAGTTAATAAAATTTCCATCAGACTTTGCATGTCTGCCCAAGTAGACTAGTGAGTTTGGAAAATGGACGCAAAAAGGGCATGCATCTGATCTGGATTCTCTCTATAATTAGGAGTTTGATTTTTCCAATTATATAAATCAGCCATTAAGAATGGAGCATACACCTACACCTTACATAGCTCCCCCTCAGCTCCTGGCAATACAATTTCCCTTAGGGGCAATTGGAGTTCTGTCTCAACTGCTCCCTTGGACCAGGTTTGTGGTCCAATTGATCTGTCCCTTCGGGAACCTTTTTGGTTTCCTTCCTCCTGGCCCCACCTACTGGGACCGTTTGTTCTTTCTGACCAATATCTGATTCCTCCTTTTGTCTCCCTGGGTCTCCTACCCCTTCAGTGTCAACCACTTCATGTCAAAGATACACAGGTGGAGGGCACTGATGTCAGAGACTCTCTCTCTTTTTTTTAAAAAACAACACTTAAACACATCAACAAAGACAAACACACAAGTTAAAACAACACAGGAACTAAACATTCCGTTGAGACTTTCCTTTTCTTTTTCTTTTTTTTTCTTTCCTCCTGGAGGCTTGTTACCCATCCTAGTAACTATTTTATTAAATTTATAGCCCGCCCTTCTCCTTGTAAGGACTGACTATATCTCAGGGTTTTCCTAAGAATGTTGTATTCTGTCCACCCAGGACTACACACCTTACAACTCTTTTTTTTCCTGTCCTCCTTAAGCACTAGATTGTTAATACCTGTCTCTGCTCTGGGGTGTTCAGTGTCTTCTCTTTTCTAGTTTGGATCTCTCAGCAAGTGCTGCCATATTTTTAAAGATCCAAACTTTTCTATATCTATCTTAGATCGCCCAGCAAGTGCTGGCATATTTTTAATTCGGTTTTTAATTCGGTTTTTAGCGCAGGGTTTATTTATTAGAATAAGTATTTTAAATTTCATATATTTTATATATTTTGTATGTATTTTAACATCCCTGTGCACCGCCCTGGGTCCTAACAAGGAGAAGGGCAGGGTATAAATTTAATAAAATAAATAAATAAATAAATAAAAATAAAGATCAAGAAGTATAGAGACATTTGTTCACACATTGTTTGCATTCAGCCAGGTTTCTAGCTTGGATCTCCCATTCAGACAGGCTTTACCTTTTTATTACCTGCTCTTAAGTATTTGGTAATATGGTCTTGAATTGCTTATTTTGATTCCGTTTGGGTTCTTGGATCGGTCGGTTGTCCATCGAGTACCCCTGTGGTGCTGTCTGCCTCCTTCCAGAGAAGTCATCCGTGGCGCCTGAAGGTTGAGCATGATGGCCCCAGTTGATCCGTGCTTTCCTCAGTGAAATATCGCTCCGAGTCCCGACGGAGTCACCATAAATGTTGCAGAATTTTACGAGACTCAGACCTCGGGATCAAAAGAAGTTATATTTATTGCACGAGGTTCAGAGGTAGATAGCCAAAGCAGCATCTGAACAAAACCTTATGGAGAAACCAGTGTTTATATATTCTTCAAAAGTAGCAAAACACGGAAATGTAACATATAAGCACTGATTGGTTACATGAGTCATGAACACCTCCCCCCCCCCCCCCTTGTTGCTATGCTGAAGAAGCTAAATATCTTGCCCTCTTTGCCCCCCTCTGGAATGAGCTGCTCCCGGAGTTTCACATAATTCCTGACCTCCAGTCCTTCCGGTGCACCCTAAAAAGTTGGCTTTTTCAGCAAGCCGGCCTGGCCTGAATAAAATAAATGATTAATTTTAATTGTTAATTTTAATTTAATTTTTAAATTTCATTGTAAATGTCAATTGGGTTTTTTGGATATTCTATTTTATCTCCCTTTTTAACTTTTGTAATATGTGTTTTTATGTTGTACGCCACCCTGAGTCCTTTGGGAGAAGGGCAGCATATAAATCCAATAAACCTAAACCTAAACCTCCTTTCGTAGAACAAGGTCACGGGTTTCTTCCAAAAAGCGTCTACATTTCCAGCAGTCGTTTGTGGTTAGCTGAACTTTAGCTGAACATGAGGCAGGTATGAACTTGCGGTTAGGCATCTTCCATCTCTTTGTTCTTTTACACAAAAAGCAAGTTTTTATTCCTTCTTCCTGTCTTGTCTCACTTTATGTCTTGTCTCACTTTATGTCCTGCCTCATAACTCTACCTCTACCATATGGATCTCTAAAATTTGGTCACAAAAATAACATTCTGGAGAGCTCTGGAATGTTCTGGACCCCTTTCAACCATGCCAAACTTCTCAAACTGTGCTGTTTTGAAGCTGCTTTCGTGAAATAAATCTTATAAACTGAAAATGCTCAAGGCTACCTTTTGCACAAAACACACCACTCTGGAACACTCCCAACTATTTCTAGTTGAGTTACTTTCAGAAACTGTCAAACAAATAGCCCAGGAGATTTGCTTGACAGCATGTAATCCTGTAGAAAAACAAGTAAGCAACAGGGAGAAAGCAGAACTATTTAACTCATTTTTTGCATCTGTCTTTACACAAAGGGATAAAACAGTCCAACCAATCAAAAACAGCACCACACTCTGGCCGGTGGTAGGAAGCGGCGTGGCGGCAGGGATGGGTGCGAACTTAGCACCCGTCCTTTAGCGCCTCGGGGCTAGTGGTGGCAGCCCCCATCCCCGCCCCCGCGCCGCGTTTGAAACCACCACTGCCCAGCACCTTAGCGCCTTGCGGCTAGTGGCGGCAGCCCCCACTCCCACTTGCGAAGCCACCGCCGCGTAGCACTTTACCAGCTAGCAGCGACAGCCCCCACTCCCGCCCCCGTGCCACGTGCGAAGCTAGCGGCAGTCCCTGCCCATGCCGCCTGCACACTTTACGGCCATGTGGCTATGCCAGCTCACTGTTTTCGGGGGGGCAAGGCCTGGAAGACCTTCCTCTTGAATGCCGTGAGCTGGCGTAAAGTAGCCTCCCGCTGCCCCCCTAAGCGAAGTTGTTTACTTGCGGAAAGCAGCAAGCTGCTGAAGGGCGAATCAAAGCGAAGGGAGGACCAAGGACAAGGACAAGAAGAAGAACGAGAAAGAAATGTTGCCCGCTGGCGCCACGCTTTTCAAGGGTCACCTCCAGCCCGCTCATTGATTGGCTGGACGCCAGCCAATCAGTGAGTGTCTGGCTGGGCTGGTTTAGTGCAGACAGGCAGGGGAGCAAGCTTATAAAAGACATGTAAATTTCCAGCACTTCATATCTGGGAATCTGCTTTTAATATCAAAAATAGAATTGGAGTATTTTTTTTACTTTGATACACTATTTGCCTTGTTTTAATTTTATTATACTGTATTGTGCACTATACTATACTACTATACTATACTATACTATACTATACTATACTATACTATACTATACTATACTATACTATACTATACTATACTATACTATACTATACTATACTATACTATACTATACTATACTATACTATTAATAATAATAATACTATATTATTATTTTTTAAACATTTATGCTGTCCATCTCACTGATGTAGTGACTCTGGGTGGCTTATAGTTTATTATGACTTTATATACATAATCTAACACCTTTCTAATGTTATTTTATATTTCTTTGCCCAATAAAATATTGTTGCTTGGGATAACACAATTAATTATAAAATCATAAAATATTTATTCAGTAGAAACTATGTTGAACTTTTTCAGGGTAAATTTTCAGAGTATTTTTCTACATATATTTTCTTAAAAATAGACCGTTAACGGTATATTTATGCATAAGAAATCACTTTTTATCTGGAAATCAGTGGCCCTTGGCTGATGTGAAAAAAATGTAACTTGCATTTGATTAGTACTTGATTGGGAGGTCACTACAAAAGAACAGGCCTATAAGTGGCTAGGCAATTAAAAAAATAAAATAAAACAGTGACAACCACTTCTGTAATGCTGCCAAGAAAACTATAGGGATGTGCCACACATGTCATAAGCAGTGGAGCTCAACTTGACTTCACTTACAAGTTTAAGAATGGTAATTGAGGATGTAATTGATACCTAGGATGTTGGCAACAATCTGTATCAACCTTATAGAATATCTTTTTTTTACATTATTTTAGGAAATTTTTATTTTTTAATTGTTTATAAAATATATTTACTACATGAAATGTTATTCCTTTTTGCAAATGTTTTCTTTGAGATGCAATATGTTGCTTTTAAGTGTTCAGACCAAGTTTATGTGTCTCAAAGTGGCTGCTTTTCTATGGGCTGCCAGGTTGGTGCAAGGCAGCTTTGCCAGAAAGAGTGTGTTTCACCTTGGTTGTCTAGGTAATTCTTAGGTGGTTGCTGGTTCTGTGAGCTTGTGTGTCCTTTATAATTTCCCACAATGCCTTGATGGTTTTTATTCCAGTGGCTTTGTCTCTCCTGTCCCTAAGGTTAGGGGAAAAAACTGGTTTCATTTTCAGTCTTTTGTAGAAGGGATTCTATTTTTTGGTGTTTTCCTGGCACTGTCATAGTTTGTGTGGGTGTGTTATGTCCTGCAGCAGTTGTACACATTAATAATGATCAAGTACTACTAATATTTCCTTATACATTTTAGTGACCTTTCCTTACATAATTGGTGTTGTCTTTCATACTTTTGGATTTCTATTTTCTGTTTCTGTTACTTAGCAATTGCTAAAACAAATCCCACGTGAAAAAATATTCAAAGCCTTCTTGATTTTAATTGTCACTTTATTTATTCCTGCACATTGTAGTATTTATTCATTTTCATATCTGTTTTTCCACTGTTGTGCAAACATAATTCCAGCAGCTGTAAACATTCCCACCTGGTCACATGGCCGGCAAGCCACTCCCACCCAGTGTCAGGCCTGCTTCTTCGTTGATTCAGGAAAGATCACACTTAGACATTATTTTGAAATGTTTAAGGCTACTTTTACTAAGTAACGATAGCGTACAGACCAAGTAAAGCTGAGAATGAATAGTTTAGGCGCGAACAGAAAGTATTAAGCTTAAGCCCATCCCAATCCCCAAACCCCCCCTGTGCATTGTCCAATATGCTTCCATCTCCAACATCAGGTGGGCAGGTCTTCACCATCCTGGAATGCAGGTCCGTTAAGCAGGAGATAACATGAACCACAACATTGTCCACCAGCAGAACACACTCATCCCAAACCCCCCCACCCTCCCCGTTTCCATGGCAGCGCAGCAGGGACTAGCGAGACTGACATCCGGACGTCCTCCAGGAACAGTGGGAAATTCAGGGCAAGAACAGGTAGACGATAGGTTACACCTGAAAGACAAGAGGGGAGAGACAAAACAACAGAGAGGAGAAGGGTAAAAAGGAGTCAAGGTTTGTGTGGATATTTGGCATAAAACTGGCGTACCAGTTTAGGAGCCTTGAGATGCTCCTTATCCACCCATTCGTTGTGAGAAGGGGGGAAATCTTTCCACATGACCAGGAACTGAGTTTTATTTCTGCGGATTCTGGAGTCCAAAATATCACGGACCTCATAATGCTGATGACCATCCACCATGGTAGGTGCAGGTGTGTCAGGCAGTCTTTTGCGGAGATGGGAGGTACGAGCAGGTTTCAGTAGGTGAACATGGAATACAGGGTATAATCGTCGGTAAGTTTTGGGGAGATCCAAACGGACCGAGACAGAACTGATAATTTTGGTGATCGTGAAAGGTCCAACAAATTTGGGACCCAGCTTCTTGCATTTCTGGGGGATATCCAAATTTTTGGTAGATACATAAACTTGGTCACCAACTTTGTAGGAGGGAGGGACAGCCCGTTTCTTATCAGCGTACAGTTTGTGTGAGTCATGGGCATCATTCAAAGTTTTCCGGAGAACCGGCCAAACAGAAGACAATCTAGAGGACCACTCAGTTAAAGAGGGAACTGTCGGCGAGTCATGAGGCAGTTCGGGTATGGGTACAAAGTCCTGTCCGTAGATGATTTTAAAGGGGGTCATATTCGTACTGGAGTGAACAGAGTTATTATATGCCACTTCGGCATGTATGAGAAGATCAGCCCAATCATCTTGTTGAAAATTAATAAAGCAACGTAAGTACTGTTCGAGAACGGAATTAACCCTTTCACAAGATCCATTCGTCTGAGGGTGGTAGGCGGAGCTTAAGCTCTGGGCGGAGCCAATCAGTCTCAAAAACTCTTTCCAAAAATGGGAAGTAAATTGGGTCCCCCTATCGGAGATGATGCGTTGTGGGACGCCATGAAAACGATAGATATGGGAAACGAACAGTCGGGCCAGAGATTTGGAAGAAGGAATCTTAGTACAGGGGACAAAATGAACTTGTTTAGAAAAAAGATCGGTAACAACCCAGATAACGGTATAACCCTGACTGGGCGGAAGATCAACTATAAAGTCCATTGAAATCTCCTTCCAAGGCCTCTCTGGTGTAGCAACAGACTGGAGAAGACCCTGTGGCTTACCCGGCGCACGTTTGGAAGCCGCACATACAGGGCAACTGGCAATATACGATTCAACATCTTTCTTCAATGAGGGCCACCAGAACTGTCTCTTGACAAGATGAACAGTTTTAACGAAACCGAAATGACCAGCTAAACGTGAGTCGTGTGCGCGTTGCAAGACAAAAGGACGTAATGTGGCAGGAACATATATTTTTGAGCCAATCCAGGGAAGATCGTCTCTGATAGTACAATCACCAGAATGAGCCGAATACCAGTCATCAGTAAGTAACTCATCTTTAATACGAGCAATCAGGTCAGCAGGAGGAGTAGTTTGGACAGTTGTCTGGGTAATAGTAGATACCGGAGAAGCAGGTAAGGTGAGTGGCATGATGGGTTGTACTACGGTGAGCTTAGATACATCATATTGTGGCAATCTGGAAAGCGCGTCAGCCATGAAATTCTTTCCCCCAGGAATGTATTTGAGGTGGAAATTGAAACGATGGAAATAGTGAGCCCAACGCAGTTGCCTTGGGGACAATTTCCGAGAGGAGGTAAGAGCTTCCAAATTCTTATGGTCTGTCCAGACTTCGAAAGGATGTGGGGCACCCTCAAGGAAATGACGCCAAGTCATGAGAGCCCACCGAACAGCAAAAGCCTCCTTCTCCCAAATCGCCCAACCACGTTCGGACGTAGTGAGTTTCCGAGATGTATAAGCACAGGGTTGTAATTTGCCATTCTGATTGAGTTGCAACAGGACCGCTCCCACCGCGACATCACTAGCATCCGCTTGAATCACAAACGGGGAATTCACATCTGGGTGTTTAAGAACAGGTTCAGCTGCAAACAAACGTTTAAGCTTCTCGAAGGCGGCCTGACATTCCATAGTCCATTTGAGAGGGGTGCTAGGACGAGGCTTGCCCTCCCCTTTGGTTTTCAGAAGGTTCGTAATGGGTAAGGCAATATCAGCGAATGATGGAATAAATTGGCGGTAAAAATTTGCAAATCCCAAAAAACTTTGTAATTGTTTACGGGTATGGGGAGGGGCCCACTCCGTCACTGCCTTGACTTTAGCAGGATCCATTTCAATTCCCTCAGAGGAGATACGGTAACCCAAATAGTCAATTCTTTCCTGGTGAAACTCACACTTAGAGAGTTTGGCATAAAGTTCAGCGGAGCGCAACTTGTTTAACACGGAGCGCACTAGTTTAACGTGCTCGTCGTGTGTTTGGGTGTAGACGACAATATCATCAATGTAAACAATAACTCCCTTGTAAAGGTGCTCGTGGAGAACCTCATTTATCAGTTGCATAAAAACTGAAGGAGCACCTTGAAGACCAAAGGGGAGGACCTTAAACTGAAAACATCCGAGCGGACAGTTAAAAGCTGTTTTCCATTCGTCCCCCTCTTTGATTCTGACCCTGTAATAGGCTTCACGTAAGTCCAACTTTGTAAAAATCTTACCAGTAGCCAGGTGAGCAAGCATGTCTTTCATGAGCGGAAGGGGGTAAATATTGTGTTCACAAATGGTGTTAAGATATGAGTAGTCTTGTATTAGTCTTAGAGTACCATCCTTTTTTTCTCTAAACATAACAGGTGCGGCTACACGGGGCCTAGCTGGTTCAATGAAACCCCTTTGAAGGTTTTTATCGATGAACTTACGTAATTCCTCCATCTCCCGTGGGGTCATTGAGTACATACGAGGTTTTGGTAATTGAACTCCCGGGAGAAAATCAATTGAGCAGTCAGTAGCTCTATGAGGAGGAAGTGAATCACAAGATCTTTCACTGAAAGCATCCTTCAGGTCCCAATATTCTTTAGGAATTTTCTCCTCACCTGGTATGGCTTCAGGTGACGGGAAATCTATTAACGGTGCAGCAGATTCAATATGGAAAGGTGGTTGATGGTGCGGGGGGTGATCAGTTTCTGATGGAAAAGAGGTATGTTCCGGGAGGGATAAAGGTATGCGTACCCAACCTTCTTTCCAGTTTATCAGAGGATTCCATTTACGAAGCCAATTGACCCCCAAAATTACATCATTATCGGCAATGGCAGTTACAATAAAGTTGATGGTCTCAGTATGGCCCGTGCCTATAGAAACATGAATTGGTTCAGTGATAAAGGATGCTGGGGTTCCCCCAGCTACAGAACCATCCATTTGGCAAAAGGCTATGGGAGTTTTTAGGGTCTTAAGGTGGAAACCCATTTTAGACACGATGTCTTGGCTTATGAGACATTTAGAACACCCTGAATCAATGAGAGCCTGCACATTGCATGTACGTCCAGTAGATGGAGCTAAAAGACTTAAATTAATATAAAGGGGCCCGGAGTGATGACTCACCAGATTGTCGTCAGAAGAGTCTGAAGACGCTTCCCAATCGTCAGGACTTGGGTTGGGCTGGTCAGCAGAGGGGTTGATGGGCTCCATCCCACTCATAGCCGGTTTGGCGCGCACGGCTGGCGTCTTAAGCTGTTTCCGGTCCGAGGAAGAAGGTGGGCGTGGAAGAGGTTTTGATCGGCATTTGTCTGCCCAGTGCCCCTCCCTTCCACAGCGATAACAGCTGCCTGAACGAGGCTGGGTTGTTCTCCCCTCCCCCTTTTGCAAGCGCTTCTCCCTTGCAAGGGGGTGAGATTTGGGGCTATCTTCCTGTGATTTTTTCTCCAAACGGACTGGATCCTGTAAGTGGGCTTGGTCTAATTCAACATCCGAAGCGAGATCTATCCATTCATTCAAAGTTTCTGGGCGAAATCTGTTCACACACGTTTGATAAATGTCTTTATTCAGCCCTTCAACATAAATATCCATTAGGGCTGCCTCACTATAACCAACCATAAACACTGATAGCTCCTGGAAAATCTGCGTGTAAGCCTGAATAGACATATCCCCCTGCTGCAAACTTTTTAGTTTCATTTTTGCCTTCCTCTCAACACGGGGGTCTTCAAAACGCCTTCTAAGAGCATTCATAAAACGATCGAAATCACGCAGCGCAGGTGAACGGCAGTTATGCAAAGAAACTAGCCAATTAGAAGCTTGATCTTCTAGGGTCATAGATACAATTCTGATTTTGATTTCATCGTCCATATCAGCTGCGTAAAACTGCATGAAGTTATCGACGTGAATCAGAAAAAACGCCAGTTTATCGGCACTTCCGTCGTATTTCACACCCAAAGGAGGCAGTTTCGCAAGTCGCCGGGGGTTAATGGGATTTGCTTCCCTTCCGGCTTGAGGGGGGGGGGGAGGGTGTTGCTCTCCTGCTCTGCCTGGCAGAAGGTGCCTCTCTCCGCATTTCCCTGCCGGCTTGAGGGGGGGGGATGGGCTTGAAACCCTGCTTCGTGAGGCTGGAACTGCCTGTGAACCTCTCGGCTGTGGGCGATCCGCCTCCCTCCCCCATATTTTTTCCAGGGCTATTCTTTTTTCATCTGCCTGGCGGAGTAAGTCCTGAGCCATCTCCTTTAGTTCCCTTTCTTCTCTTAAGAGTTCCGGAATGACTTTCTTTGGGGAAAGCCGACGTCTGGAGACGTTTACCCCACTCATTCCTACCCCTTCAGACCAACGTTTAGGTTTGACTGATTGTTCAGATGGCAGATTTAGATCTAGGCCAGCCAAGCCTTCCATCACTGACCTGATCCCTTCAGATTGAACAGGAGGATGCGATGCTTCAGCACCCAAAGTTGATTCAGGCAGGACCTCCACCAACGGAGGCTCCTCTTGTGAAGGGTCCGACATCAGGGCAGGGTTTTCTTTTTTGTGATTCTCAGCTTAATGTCAGGCCTGCTTCTTCGTTGATTCAGGAAAGATCACACTTAGACATTATTTTGAAATGTTTAAGGCTACTTTTACTAAGTAACGATAGCGTACAGACCAAGTAAAGCTGAGAATGAATAGTTTAGGCGCGAACAGAAAGTATTAAGCTTAAGCCCATCCCAATCCCCAAACCCCCCCTGTGCATTGTCCAATATGCTTCCATCTCCAACATCAGGTGGGCAGGTCTTCACCATCCTGGAATGCAGGTCCGTTAAGCAGGAGATAACATGAACCACAACATTGTCCACCAGCAGAACACACTCATCCCAAACCCCCCCACCCTCCCCGTTTCCATGGCAGCGCAGCAGGGACTAGCGAGACTGACACCCAGTCACATGGCCAGCAAGCCACTCCCACCCAGTCACATGGCCGGCAAGCCACTCCAACAAAGCAGGCCACACCCACAGAATAGGTTCCAAAATTTTTGAAACCCACCACTGACACACATGCACCTTCCAGTTTGGGCACTCTGTGCCTAAAAGGTTCACCATCACTGGTATAGAGTTTCACCATCTTTTTCTGCAAAGTACATAATCAGTCTGATTTCGGTATTGACAATTATGTCAATGTAGAGCCATCTCTTTGGTTGTTAGAAAAGAATGTTTGTTATGACCATAGTGTTCTCCTGACAAAACTCTGTTAGCCTTTGCCTTGCTTCATTTTGTACTCCAGTAGGGAAGGTAAGTGAATCCCATCACTGAAGGTTACCCCTGCATGGGAGCCTGACAACCAATCAGAATACATGCCCTTGCCACAGGAACGGAAGCAAGTTCAAAGTCCAAGAGAGGGTATAAATCTCTCTCTCTCACACCCACCCATGTGCTCAATTGCCCAGGACCTCAAACCATGTGCTCCTGTCCACCATTAAACCATCTTTCCAAACAGCCTTCATGTTTCCAGTGTTCCCCACTTGGAACTGAACCCAGATGGACATTTCTTCCAACAGTATAAAATACAAATAAAAATAAAAATAGGAAATTAAGGTAAGAAAAAGAGAGGAGGAAAGAGAATACAAGGTACAAGGGAAAAAGAAAAAAGTGTCAACTTCCGACTCTTTTTAGCATTGTACAAGGTAACATTACAGCCTCAACTTTTTACTTTCACACATTAGTATACATATAACTAGCTATTTCTATAACAATAAATTTAATCAGCAAAGCCAAGGTCCAAGTTTCATTTTTTTTTCATCACAAGCACAAAATCCAGACGTGATATCCAAATAAAAAATATCTATATAAATAAAAAGTTAACTTCGAGTTTGTTCAAAACCGCTAATCTCAGAAAGTACTGCACCAATTGCCATCAAATTTTCACACAACGTTCCTTACAAGTGCAGCACCAATGATAGGTACAGATTGTGTGGATGGCACACCAGTGCCAGGTACACGCCACACAAATGTACAACTGCAGCTCTTCTGTGTGTTTTCCTCACTTGCTCACTTGCTCCTTCAGCCCCTATTCCCCTTTGTTGACGCCGGCGCTGGCGCCACCACGCCTTGCTGCTCCTTCCGCCCATCCCACCTCACCGCTGCCAACGCCGGCGCCACCATGCCCTCCAGCTCCTTCCGCCCCTCCCACTTCGCTGCTGCCAACGCTGGCGTTGCCACGCCCTCTGGCTCCTTCCACCCCTCCCACCTCACCACTACCAACGCCAGCGCCGCCACGTCTTCTGGCTCCTTCCGCCCCCCCGACCTCGCCGCTGCCGACATCAGCGCCGCCTCACCTCCGGCTGCTTCCGGCCCCTCCCACCTCGCCGCTTCCACTGCCTTCTGATCAACATTCCCTCCCCCCCTCGCTGCAGCCACTCTCCCCCCCCCAAAAGATCTACTGTTAAAGGTATTTATACTGGTATAGGTATTTCATTAGATAGGTAGGTACTTAGGTACAGGGACACATACAAAGGGAGTAGTTATTTAGGTAGGTAGAGGGATATAGACAGATACAAATATAGTAGGAAGGTAATTATAAGAATTCAAAGACATAGATAGAGGGAGGAATGCATTAGGTAGGTAGGTAAAGGGAGAGAGAGAGAGAGAGGGAGAAATACAGTAGGTAGGAAGGTAGGTAGGTAGGTAGGTAGGTAGGTAGGTAGGTAGGTAGGTAGGTAGGTAGGTAGGTAGGTGGATAGAGAGGGAGAAATACAGTATTTTGAATTTGAATTTGAATTTATTTGATTTATATCCCGCACCTGTCTCCCCGAAGGGACTCAGGGCGGCGCACAGGAAATTAAAACAGATATCAACATATAAATAAATAAAACACCATAAATACTACAATAAAACTGAATTAAATTTAGACTGCCCTGTGCAGTCACTAAAATCCCACTAATTAAAACGTTATGTTAATTTAAAACACAGTCTGATAAGATGGTCTCAGGGGCCTAGGCTAGGCCAGCTTGATGGAAAAAGTGCGTCTTCAGACACTGGTGGAAAAGGCGGAGGTCCGTGATGGTCCGACGTTCGGGGGGAAGGTGGTTCCAGAGGGCTGGGCCCGCCACAGAGAAGGCCCTTCCCCTGGGGGTCGCCAACTGGCATTGCCCGGCTGACGGCACTCAGAGAAGACCCTCTCTATGGGAGCGAATCGGTCGAAGGGATGTGTGAGGTAAGAGACGGTCTCACATATAACTAGGCCCCATGCCATGGAGCGCTTTAAAGATGGTTATCAACACCTTGAAGCGCACCCGGAAGGCCACAGGCAGCCAGTGCAGCTCGCGCAGGAGAGGTGTTACATGGGAATGCCGTGAGGCTCCCATAATCCCCCGCGTAGCCGCATTCTGTACTAGCTGTAACCTTCGAGTGCACCTCAAGGGGAGCCCCATGTAGAGAGCATTGCAGTAGTCTAGACGGGATGTCACAAGTGCTTGAGTGACTGTGTGAAGGGTGTCCCGGTCAAGAAAGGGGCACAACTGGCGTACCAGGCGAACCTGGTAAAAAGCCCCCCTGGCCACGGCCGTCACATGGTCCTCCATGGACAGCCGGGAGTCCAGGAGGACGCCTAAGTTGCGGGCCCTTTCCACGGAGGCTAATAGTTTGCCCCCGATGGCCAGTGATGGCGTCAACTGGCTGAACCGGGACACCAGAAACCACAGCCACTCGGTCTTGGACGGGTTGAGTTTGAGTTTGTTACTCCCCATCCAGACCCGTACGGCCTCCAGACACCGGGACATCACTTCAACGGCATTGTAGGTAGGTAGGTAGGTAGGTAGGTAGGTAGAGGGAGAGAGAGAGAGAGAGGGAGGGAGAAATACAGAAATACAGTAGGTAGGTTTGTAGGTAGGTAGGTAGGTAGAGCGATAGAGAGAGAGAGGGAGAAATACAGTAGGTAGGTAGGTAGGTAGGTGGATAGAGAGGGAGAGAGGGAGAAATACAGTAGGTAGGTAGGAAGGTAGAGGGATAGAGAGAGAGAGGGGGAGAAATACAGTAGGTAGGTAGGTAGAGGGAGAGAGAGAGAGAGGGAGAAATACAGTAGGTGGGTAGGTAGGTAGGTAGGTAGGGTAGGTAGGTAGGTAGGTAGGGTAGGTAGGTAGGTAGGTAGGTAGGTAGGTAGGTAGGTAGATAGGTAGGTAGAGGGATAGAGAGAGGGAGAGGGAGAAGTACAGTAGGTAGGTAGGTAGGTAGAGGGAGAGAGAGGGGGAGAAATACTGAAGGTAGGTAGGTAGGTAGGTAGAGGAATAGAGACTGAGAGAGGGAGAAATACAGCAGGTAGGTAGGTAGGTAGGTAGGTAGAGGGAGAGAGAGAAGGAGGGAGAAATACAGTAGGTATGTAGGTAGGTAGACGGATAGAGAGAGAGAGAGAGAGGGAGAAATACAGTAGGTAGGTAGAGTAAGAGAGGGAGAGCAGGGAAAGGGAGGGGAAACTGAGGCAGAGAAGGAAGGGGGTCGCTGAGAGCGTCTATGAGGGGAAACTTTTTCATTTACCCAAACTTGGCCACAGCAACACGTGGCGGGTACAGGTAGTAATTAAATATATTCTCCTCTTTGAATAAAGCAATCAATTTAACCATTTCTACTTCATCTTCCTTGCTGTGGAAATAACATATATTTGTTTGCACTTACTAATCTTTATAAACTATCAGCATTTATATTAACATTCACTGTATTCTTTCAGATTCTTTAACCTTAAAGGGAAAATTACTGTTTTTTCATCCATTTTAATAAAATAATTTTTATTTAAAAACATTTCTAAGATCAAAACATTCTAATACATCTTTTTAAAAACTTCCTCTTAACATGCATACTTTTAAAGTTTACTTTTAGACCAATGAAATTCCAACTAACTCCAATTACCTCATTAAATTTAAATCACTCCCTCCAAGTTACCTTCATAGAATAATTTTTCTTCTTCTTTCATACATCCTTTATTAAATTCTAAACTTTTCTTTAAGCTCATACATCTTTTTCTTTAACTTTCTCTTAACATAGATACTTTCTTTATATTGAAAAAGTTTTATTGGTTTTTACAAATTTTTTAAGGTAGGGTAGGGGTAGGGTAAAATACAAAAATATTTTGAGAACTTTCACGTCGAGGTCGTCGGCCCCTCCGGGGCTTCATAATAAGACATTGATAATACATTTTCCAATAATACTGCAAGGTGAAAACCAATGCATACATCATAAATTCTAAATTCTATGCTGGCAATCGTGTACAAACATCCAGATAAAAAGTTATACTGTATTAATAAAAAGCAAAGTCATTTTTTAGACCTAAGTCTCTTGGCAATTGTATCTTCTTGTTCTCCTTCCTGGCCCCCAGCGGGCGGGGCCATGGCCCCCTCCGTCCCCCCTGGATCTTCCCCCAGGATAGAGGAATGTTTTTTAAGAAAGGCTTCCGCCTCAACAACTGTTTTAATCCTTACTCTTCCTTCATCCCAGAACACCAACATCCCTTCTGGCATCGCCCACTTAAACCAAATCCCGTGGTTAAATAATTTTTTAGATAAGAAGGAATACTTCCTCCTCACCTCTCTAATCTTTTTTGGGATCTGTTTCAAGATGGCGACTTCCTTTTGTTGGTAAATTAAAGGCCTGTCTCTTTGCGCCTTCAAAATTCCCTCCCTGGTCGACCTTCTAACAAATTTAATATGTATCTCTCTGGGTACTTAATTTAACCTGGCATATGTTGAATTAATTCTATAGACTAGGTCAATGTCCCCCCTGATCTCCTCTTTAGGTTTATGTAAATAGTCTGCTAAAATTGTACTCATGATATCAGGAAGGCATTCACCAGTTTCCTCCAAAATATTGTGAAATCTTAAAAAATATGACATTCTTTCAAAATCCATCCTAGACATATGACCAGACAAATCTGCAATTTCAGTGTTGACATTTTTAAGTTCTCCCTTCGCCCCAGCCAACCCCACTTCCAGCTCCTCGGTCTTCTGCGTGTTCTCCATCAATTTTTTTTGTGTTTCCAAAAGTTCAAGCTTAGAGCTACACTGGTCTCTCCTCATCGCTTTAATTTCCAGCACCAAGGAGTTTAATGCTTCCTCCATCGCCGTCATTCTTTGTTCCAGTCCCGAATTCTCTGGTTGTTTTGAAGCCATGATAAGCTATTATAATCAATGCCACTAAAATGGCGTTTTTTGGGTGCGGCTGCTGGAGCCAGTCAGGAGAAAAAAGTTCAGCTCAGAGTTGTAACAAGCTGTAGAGCCCAGAGAAGAAACAGTTCCACAGTCAATTGTTAAAAAAAGAGAAGGTATTCCAAGGAAGGAACCAGTTATTCCCAAAAAATTTTTTCCATTAGTAAAGAGAGACAGTCCAAATTACAAAGAAATGTTGGTGATTTTCCATAAAAAAATAGTCATTCAGGAACAAAGAGGAGCCATCTTCCACCGCCCAGCCAGGCAGCCAGCAGGAGAGAGTAAAAAAAGAAATTGTTTCAATAAAGCCGGACTTAGATACATTGTATAGAAACAAGCCGCAAATCACTTTCACTCGTTCCGCAAAAGTCCGGATGAGAAATATCCGCTTCCTCGCAACGAGGAGCCATTTCTGAACGCCGCTGTTATAAATCCGAGGGGGGGTTTGACAAACACCCCCCTCCACGTCTCTTCCAGTCCAAGCCGCCAGCAAGAAAAAGTTTTAAAGTCACTTACTCTCCGCCCTACATCTCAAGCCCCGGCAAAGCCATCCGACCCGAGCGCTCCGTTCTCTCCGAATCCATTATTTACTGCCGTCCTCCGTTGGCGAAGGGAACCAAGCCCCCTGCAGCATGTCTTCTTCCACCTGGACCGAAGACAAGGACCGTTCCTCCAGCTGCCGCCAGCAGAACCAGTCCAGGCAAGCCAGCCCTACGGAAGGTCCCCCCCAAAAAGAAAAAGGGGGGGCACCCCGCCCCATTAGGGGCAGGAAAAAGAGCAAAACGGCGGACGAACCCCAAGGTTCATCTGTCGCCGCCAGAAGCCGGAACAGGAAGTCATAACATAGATACTTTCAAATACACTTTCCACAATATTTTACAAGCTTTAGGAATTACTTAAGCATTATATATTGTTGGAAGAAAAAGTTCCTCCGGTTCATTCTCTGCAGCTGGGGTGGAGTGATCGGTGCTGGTGGGAAAAAGAACTGATTGATTTGATTGATTGATTTGATTTGATTTATTGGATTTATATGCCGCTCTTCTCCCAAAGGACTCAGAGCAGTGTATAACATAAGAAACACATAATACAAAAGTTAAAAAGATATTAAATAAAGAATCCAATAAGCAATAAGCAATAAATTAATTAACAATTTACACATCTATATAAATAAAAAGTTAACTATGAGTTTGTTCAGAACCGCTAATCTCCAAAACTACTGCACCAATTGCCACCAAATTTTCACACAACGTTCCTTACAAGTGCAGCACCAATGATACATACAGATTGTGTGGATGGCACACTGGTGCCAGGTACACGCCACACAAATGTACAACTGCAGCTCTTCTGTGTGTTTCCCTCACTCGCTCACTCACCCCCCTCCCCTTTGCGGCCCCTCCCACCCGGTCGCTTTTCAGCTCATGTCACTTGCATGAGCGGTGGAGCGGCCTGCATCATATCCGTCACCTCCTCACCGGCCTCTCTTTTCTCCTCCGCTGCCACCGCCCTCCCCTCCACAAGGCCGCTGCCAAGTCAGCGGCTTCTCCTCTGCCACTGCCGCTGCCGCCCCCCCTCCACCAACTCCCCCTCCACAAGGCCACTGCCAAGTCAGCGGCCTCTCCTCCGCTGCCCCTCCCCACCCTCTGCCAACTCCCCCCCCCAACAAGGCGGCTGCTGAGTCAGCAGCCTCTCCTCCGCCGACGCCGCTGTTGCCCCCCCTCTGCCAACCCCCCCCCACAAGGCCGCTGCCAAGTCTGCGGCCTCTCCTCCACCGCCGCCACCGTTGCCCCCCCTTCACCAACACCCCCCACAAGGCCGCTGCCGAGTCAGCAGCCTTTCTCTCCTCTCTCTCTATGTAGGTAGGTAGGTAAGTAGGTAGGTAGAGGGATAGAGGAAGAAATACAGTAGGTAGGTAGGTAGAGGGATAGAGAGAGAGAGGGAGAAATATAGTAGGTAGGTAGGTAGGTAGGTAGGTAGGTAGGTAGGTAGGTAGGTAGGTAGGTAGGTAGGTAGAGTAAGAGAGGGAGGGGAGGTAGAGGGAGGGGAAACGTGTGGCGGGTAAAGCTAGTTATGATATAAAATAAATTAAATTTGGAATTAAAATTAAGTTATTTTGTTCCGTCCAGCCCGGCTTGCTGAAAAAGCCAGCTTTTTAGGGCACGCTGGGAAGCAGGCTATTCGGAAAGGAGGTTTTATTTCGGAATCCAATGGTCCTGGGACAGCAGTGGCTTCTGGGTCAGCTGGACCCCTGACTCAGTGAGTACAGAGATTTTTATACCCTTTACAGTGTTTCAAAATCTGAGGTTTGCTTTTGTATATCTTTGTTATTTGATTGGTGTTGTTTGTTTCCCAAAGGCTGGTAATTAGTCTAGAGCAATGATGGTTAACATTTTGGTGCTGAGTGCCCAAAGTGTGTGTGCATCCCTGCGAATGCACGTGTGTGTGGCCCAATCCCCCTGCACATGCACCCCATACATGCGCCCACATTCCTTGCACATTCCTCCCTTGTGCATGGCACCCTGCCCCCCACCCCAGCCCACATTTTGGCTTCCAGCAGGAGGCCTTTCAGGTGCAAAACAGGGTGCAGAGGGGGGGGGACCCTCGTGATCTCCGCAGTTTCTTCCCAGCGCAAGCAGCCTTTCTCCTCTATTCCTGCCTCCCCGATCTGAACAGTTTCTCACCCCCCAGCGCACCCTGGCTTTCTCCTCCATTCCTGTGGAGATTGGTGAAGGCCCTGCGCATGTGCGGTGGAGCTAGGCGATGGCTGGCATGCTTGCAGAGAGGGCTCTGCATGCCACCTGTGGCACACATGCCATAGGTTCGCCATCACGGGTCTAGAGCGATGGTCCCCACCGCCCAGACCAAATCCTGTCAAGTAGTGCCATTTTCTTATTCCTGTCAGATAATATGAACTTAATCCTGTTAAGTGGTATAGCTGTTTTTATTCTATTAATGTTGGTTTCTCTGTGACTTTTAGCCAGATTTTATCAATGAGCCAGCCAGCCCAAGATATTGTTATTGTAACCAGAGCTACTCAGTTTATGGAGGAAACAATGAATCTATTTTGTGAATGGGGCTTGTGCAGGTTATTAGCCTGCAGTGATTTTCTATTAAGAGAGAGGTGAGAAGAAAGAAAACCAGAGATGGTATTTTTATTCTCTGGGGCTTCTTTTCTGGCCTTTAGTTTTAACCCTTGCTCTTCAGGAAAGAAGTCAGGGGAATAGAGTTTCTCTTGGAGTTCTCCTTTTCGAGGGGGGGCACTAGTCTTCCCACAATACAGAGGAAAAACACATTTTCAAACTTTACATTAAGACTTTCTTTCAATTACAAATATCAAACTGATAAAAATCCACCCTAGTTCAAATTGACTCATTAAGTTTATATCACTCCTTCCAGCTTGTCTTCATGGAATTGTTGGAAGAAATATCTTTCTGGGTTCAGTTCCAAGTGGGGAAAAAGACACTGGATTCATGTGTTGGAAGTTAAAACCCACCCCTCTCCTAGAAAAATGAAATATTTTAGGAAATACTAAAAAGGCATAATATTTCCCCTAAAAGAGAAGTAGAAACTCAGAAAAGCAGAAACTCAGCCACCACCTTTTTTAATGGGCCATTAAGGCTGGGCCAGTCCATTCTACATAACAAAGATCTACCCAGTGGTGGGATTCAAATTTTTTTACTACCAGTTCTGCAGGCATGGCCAGGTGACGATGTGACTGGGTGGGCGTGGCTATATGACCATGTGACTGGGTGGGCATGGCCAACTCAACATCATTTGTTTGCCCTAATTACATTTTAAGTATAAAAAAGGATATACCAAAAGGTAGTTTATTTAATGCATTTAATACATACTTAATAAGAGGTACACAAAACTAGATTTTGTTACAAGAGTTTTGCAATATGAATGAAAAACTTTATAAACTACACAAGTTTGACAATATGCATTAAAAACTATACAAGTTTTATAATAGGAATAAAAGCTATTTATTGTAGATGCTTTAAATCATCTGTTGCTTTTGATGTTTTTTCCCTACATGCAGAAAACCAATTTGTACATGTTACCAATATTATTTTTAAAAGGGATGGATTCAAACATGGTTGTGAAGTGTAACATGTTCTGTTAGTTCTGAATTCATATTATGGGAACCCATCTTTGTGATAAATCAGATAATTGTGCCTGATGCCATAAACAACACACAACACAGTTGTCAACTGCTACAGCGTTGCCATGACTATTATCAGGCTGGAAAGGGAAGGGAAGATTCCATGCATGCTTTCGGCATGCAGAGTGGACTTCTGCAACCTAGTTGGAGAATATGAGTTATGACGCATGACAGAAGGGAGGGGATACAGTGGTAAAGTTCAAATGCAATGAAGTGAAAGCACCGGAGCTCAAGCCGGAATGTCGATCCTAATAAATGATGGGAATTGTTTTGAACTTTGTCTCGAGGCTCGTAAATTAATTAGGTTGACTTTTGGGAGCTTCACAAGGAGCCAAAACACAATCTTTTAAAAAAAGATTTCCGGAGATCGTTTCCGGCTTCGGACGCGGACGGACGCGGATCCTCGCGTCTGCCGCTGTGTTGCCTCAGCTGCGCCCTTGGGCGCAGGGGGGGAGGTTTAAAATCCCCCTCTCTGCACGGGCGGCTTGCGGAGAGGGCCCCCATCCCGATGGCGGTCGGGGGGGCTGCTCCTGCTTCGCCCTAGGGGCTGGGGAACTTTCGCGGGGGGAGTTTCCCCTTCGCTGAAGACGCTGGAACATGGAGGATGTAAGAAGAAGCTGAAACTCCGGGGCTGTATGGCTGCGCCGAGGCTCCGGATTAAAAAATAATGGTATGTGCCTTATTTGGATTTTTTTTTACATTCAATCTGATGGAAAGAGAAGATAGGGGGGAGTTGGAAACAACCCCCCTGGAATTGAAGCGGCTTGTATAAAGAGTTCCGCGCTGCGGAGAGAGTGAAAGTGACTTCCGTCGGATTTATTGAAAAAGGAAGTTTCTTCTTAACCAAGGGATTTGCTGTTAAACAATGTATCTGGAGCCTTGCTACATTTTAAATTGACTGTTCCAACTTTCTCTTTCCCCGCTCTGCCGGCAAGGCGGAAAGATGGCGTTCTCTTTGTTCTCAGGATGGAATTTTTATTTTTTTTGAAAACAAGCATTCCTCTATTTTAACAAAATTAGACTGATTTTAAAATATATAAGAAAAGGACCTGCTCTGGTGTCTCTTGGTGTTTTCTCCCTTTGCGAAACTTTCTGTTTTGTTTGGAAAATTTCTCTTTTTTTTTCTTTTTTCTCTCTGGACGTTATAAACTCAATTTGAACTCCAGCTGCTTTTCTCTCGGACTTCACAGACTGCCCGCCCAACAGCGCCATTTTTTCTTCCCTTTCTTCCTCTCTACGTACTAACACCTAAAACTTTAATTATGGCATCGAGGAAACCCCCACCTGGGAAACCAAGCTCTGCTCCAGCATCTACAAGACCCAGCCCATCCTCACAACCAAAGATTTCAGCAATGTTACAGAAGGAAACAGAAGTAGAGGATCCAAAGTCACCAAGCCCTCAGCCATTAAATGTAGAGGAGATGGTTCAAAGAATAATGAATGAAATGCAACAAATCCGGAAAGACAATTTAAGCACAAGATTGGAATTATTGGAGGCGCAAAGAGAAATAACAAATAATAAACAAAAAATTGTGGGGCTGGAAGGGGGGGGGCGGTTGAGATGAAGGAAGAGATAAAAGACTTTAAGAAAGAACTTACAGATATTACTGGTCAAATGTCTAAAATTGATTTTGAACGCATGTCTTTTTTCTTAAGATTCCAGAATGTTCCTGAATTACCCAATGAGAATCTGAGAGAGCTGATGGCTACTATGTTAGCGGATTATATTAAGAAAGATAAGGAATTTATTTGGGGGGGACATTGATTTGATTTATAGAATTAACTCAGCATTTGCCAGAATAAATGAGGTACCCAGAGAGATACATATTAAATTTATAAGAAGGTCAACGAGAGAGGAGATACTGAGAGCGCAAAGAGGGGGCCCTTTGATGTATCAGCAAAATGAGGTGGCCATATTGAAGCAGATCCCAAAGAAAATAAGAGATATAAGAAGGAATTATTCCTTCTTAACTAAAAAATTATTCAAAAAGGGGGTGTGGTTCAAGTGGTTGATGCCTGAAGGGATGCTGGTATTCTGGGAGGGAGGAAGAGTCAGAATCAAAACAGTTGAAGAGGCGCATAATTTTCTTAAAAAACATTCCTCAATCCTGGATGACGATGAGATGGGAACGGGAGGGGCCACGGGTCCGCCTGCTGGTGGGGGGGGGAGGAGGAAGAGACCATAGCAAAGAGGCTCAGATCGCAAAAATAATTTGTTATATTTTTTTAGTAATTCCTGTACGGATGTCAATAGTATAAAGTAATTGAATGTATGAAATAATATGAAAACTTATGATTTTAAAATGTATGTACCCCTTCCCTTTAATGATTTCTTTTTAATTGAATATGTATGAAGACTCGGAGGCGGTCATCAGACCCGATGTGGAAGCTTCAAATATTATCTATTACCTTATCTATCCCTTTCCCAATATAAATTGTTAAAACCAATAAAACCTTTTCAAAAAAAAAAAAGATTTCCGGGTTTCCTGAAGCCCGGCTGCTCGTGCACTTTTTCAGAACAACCCTGGACAAGCAAATTGTCCAGGTAACTGCATACTGCGACATCCCAAATCAACTCTATGAGTGGTTCCGAGTAGCAACAAGAGTCGACAGCGGGCTGCACACCAACGACATGAGAAAGCAACCAGGGACAAAAGAGAGAGGTCAACATGACCTGAGACCGCCCAGCTGGCGGAGAACCACAGCACCACAGCAGGTCCTGAGACCAGCCCTACCCCAGCCCTAAAACCAAGGTCAGACCCACCACCCAGGACACAATCAGAACGAGGCCCTAAACAGACCACCAACACGTCCGGGAAAGCCCTCCAAGCTGCAGAGGCCCCTTCCTCCTCAAGAAAAAGTGGTGGAACTTCAAGCAACAACAACCAGTTACCCGAATTATATGACAGCAAAGACGAGGGAGAAAATGACCCAATGGTGAGTGAATCAATTCACCCTTTCCTTTTTCCAATATGCCTCACAGCCCCAAAAACAGGAAACCAGGGGGCTTTTCAAGCACTAGTAGACTCAGGCTGCACAAGATGCTTGATCAACCTAACCACAGTCCTGAAACTGGGGATCAGAGCAAAAAGACTGGCCCACCCAATCCGGTTCGAGCAGGTCGATGGGTCCCTAATGGGAGGAGCCTATGTCACCCACCTAACTGAACCAGTGAGACTAGAATTAGTGGATCACTGGGAAGTAATTCGATTCCTAATAGCCCCCAAAATGACAGACACAGTCATACTGGGACTTTCCTGGCTAGACAAGTGGGGACCGACCATCTGGTGACAAGGGGGTACCTGCAGACTTAGGATATCAAGGGGTCCTCAACCCCTCCCCCACGAGCAATCAGAAACGCCACCCACCCAGGGAACCCTCCAAGAGAACCCACGAGAACAACTGGCAACCACATCTGACAAAACCCCAGAGGCTGAACTGATTCCGATGGAATATCAGGACCTCGCAGAAGTATTCAGTGAGGCTGAGTGCGATGTTCTGCTTCCTAAGCTGGCATCCCCCTCGCACCTGCAGACAGCTACAAAGCTTCCTAGGGTTGGCAAACATCTACTCCCCACCGGGAGACAGACTGTGCCATCGAAATCATCCCCGGGGCAAAATTACCCAAGCCCAAACTGTACGCCATGATGCTCCAGGAAATGCAAAAGATGCGCAAATACATAGACAAAAAGCTAGCAAGGGGGTTCATTGAGCCAGCCAAGCCATGGGTCGCTGCACCAGTCCTCTTCAAGGAGAAAAAAGACGGAACTATGAGACTGTGTGTGGACTTTTGAGGGATAAACGGGGTGTGCGTACACAACCTATACCCCCTCCCCCTCATGAAGGACATGCTATCTCACTTGGCCAAGGGAAAAGTCTTCACCAAAATAGACTTCAGAGAAGCATACTACCGAGTACGTATCAGAGAGGGAGATGAGTGGAAAACAGCGTTCAACTGCCCCCTAGGGAGTTTCCAATTTAAAGTGATGCCTTTCGGACTGCAGGGCCCCCCAGTGGTATTCATGCAGTTAATAAACGAGGTGTTGCATGAGCACCTCTACAAGGGGGTCCTCGTCTACCTATATGACATCCTTGTCTACACTGAGACCATTGATGACCAGATACCCCTGTTCCGCCAAGTACTGGAAAAACTTCTGGCAGCCAACCTATACGTCAAGGTATCACAATGTGAATTCCACTGTGCACGGCTAGACTACCTGGGTTACTGAGTGTCAAATGAGGGAATAGAAATGGACCCAGCCAAAGAGCAAGCCGTCCTAAGCTGGTAATCCCCTCGCACCCGCAGACAGCTACAAAGCTTCCTAGGGTTCGCAAACTTCTACAGGAAATTCATCCCCTCCTTTACAAAGATTGCCAAACCCCTGACAGACCTCCTGAAGACAGGGAGCCCAGGAATGAAACCTCATCTGGGACAACCCCTACAGTGGGACCTAACCTGCCAAGAGGCGTTCGAAATGCCAAAAGAAATGTTTGCAAAGGAGCCGGTACTGAAGCATCCTGACCCCGAGCAACCTTTTGTGATCCAGGCAGACACCAGCAACATGGCAGTGGGAGCGGTGCTCCTCCAAAGAAACAACCAAGGAAACTTACAACCCTGTGCCTACACCTCCCGCAAGCTCACAGACATGGAGAGACGATGGGCTGTGCGGCAAAAGGAGGCTTTCGCAGTGAGATGGGCACTGCTAACCTGGAGGCACCTATTGGAGGGGAGCCAGAAACAAGTCCGATGGGCTCAATACTTCAACCGTTTTGATTTTGACTTAAAGCACATTCCAGGTGGAAGGAATTTTCTAGCTGACGTCCTCTCCCGCATGCCTCAGTACAAATGCGAACGGGAGCACATAGTGGACACCATTAGCTGCCCAAGTAACCACCAGGTGGCAACACCATGACCAGTGAGGCCAACCCGCTAGCGACCTAACCACAAGACTCAAAACTGAGCTGCTAGCAGACCCCTGGTTCCAAAACAACCAACACATCTTGAGGAAAAGAGATGACCTTGCATGGAAGGGGATGAAACTCTATGTTCCAGAATCCCTACATATCCTAGTTCCCCATAGGAGCCACGACGCCAAACCGGCAGGCCACTTTGGGTTCCTAAAGACTTTACACTTAGCCCAGAGGCAATTCTGGTGGCCTGGCATGAAGAAAGATGTTGATAGTTACGTGAAAAGTTGCACCATCTGCGCCACAATGAAGAGATGACCGGGAAACCCCCCCGGACTGCTGCAAACAGTGGCAGAACCAATGAGGCCATGGGAGGAGATTGCAATGGACTTTATAGTAGAGTTGCCAAAAAGTGGGGGAAACACAGTGATTTGGACAGTAATAGACCTGTTTTCCAAGCAGGCAGACTTCATACCCTGTAGCAGACTACCTTCAGCTCACAAGCTGGCTAAACTGTTTGTGAAGCATATCTACCGACTGCATGGAGTACCTCGAAGAATCATCTCAGACAGAGGGGTCCAGTTCATGGCTAAATTTTGGAGGGAGTTCCTGCGGTCCATTGGGTCATCTCAGGGGTCTTAGTTCAGCTTTTCATCCAAGCACTAATGGGGCAGCAGAGAGACTGAACGCCATGCTAGAGCAGTACCTGAGGTGCTACGTGAACTATCAGCAGTCTAATTGGGCAGACCTTTTATCTTTTGCTGAGGTTGTGTACAATAATGCTGTTCTCAGTAGCACAGGATTCACTCCGTTCAAAGTAGTGAGCAGCATGGACTTTGTCCCAATGCCTGAATATCCAAGGGACCCTCCCTCCTCAGTCAGCTTGACTGATTGGATGTCAATGTTGAAAGCAGCTTGGGAAAATGTCAAGAAAGCACTAGCCAAAGCGACACAAACCTACAAGAAACAGGCAGATAAACACCGGGCTCCGCAACAGCCATTCCAGGTAGGAGAGAAGGCTTACCTCTCCACAAAATACTTGAGATTAAAACTGCCTAGCAAGAAACTGGGCCCAAAATTTGCCGGACCATTCCCCATAGTAAAGATCATCAACCCAGTCACAGTGAAATTAAAACTGCCTCAATTGCTGGGGAAGATACACCAATCGTTTCATAGCAGCCTTTTGAAACCCGTGCACGGATCCATTGTGACCGCTACCCCGGGCACCCCCAGGCCCTATGGTCATAGTGGGCCAAACCCATTATGAAATTCAATGAATCCTTGATTCAAGGTGGCACAGGCAACAACTCCAATACTTAATCAAGTGGATGGGCTACCCCTTATAGGAGGCATCTTGGGTGAAAAGTAGAAATATCCAGGCTGATCGCCTTATAGCAAAATTCCATGCAGAAAATCCAAGCAACCCTGGGGGAGGGACACATCCCTAAAGTTATACACCTGTACTCAAATTGTCTTTGTGTCACACAGGTCATTTTCGGGAAGTGAGGGGAGCCGGATGTCAACTACTACAGCGTTGCCATGACTATTATCAGGCTGGCAAGGGAGGGGAGATTCCATGCATGCTTTCGGCATGCAGAGTGGACTTCTGCAACCTAGTTGGAGAATATGAGTTATGACGCATGACAGAAGGGAGGGGATACGGGGTAAAGTTCAAACGCAATGAAGTTAAAGCAGTTTGGCTCCACCAGAGCTCAAGCCAGAATGTTGATCCTAATAAATGTTGGGAATTGTTTTGAACTTTGTCTCGAGGCTCGTAAATTAATTAGGTTGACTTTTGGGAGCTTCACAGTAGTATAATGAGTGAACCTAACTATTGTGATTTATTCCACACACCAATGTGTGTCTCCCTCTGTTATCAATTACTATATATATATTTCTTGCTGTCTGTTACATAGCTTACCTAAAACTTTTGACCATCCTTCATAGCTAACCCTCAGAAATGAAAAGCATTCTTATTAATTCTATATTATGTGAACTGAAATTCATGCACCAAAGAGTTAGCAGTCCTTAAGTGTTATTCCAACCAAAAAGCCTCCTCTCCCTTCCTGCTCATCTTAGCAGGTATGGAAAAAGAAGCCGGGCCACCATGCAGCTATGCCTGAAAACCTCGCCTGAGGTTTTAAAACTCAACAAAAAACCTCCGAGCCTTCAAAGGGGCAGTGCCTGGCCCTGGGTAACTCTTCAGCAATCCCCAACAGCCCTCTGAATGCCACTCTCTCTTTTTTTTAAAAAAAAATAATCTTTATTAATATAAATATAAAATATAACATTTAACAAATATAAAAGGAAATCGACGTACATTTTTAGGGCGGAAAGGAAGGTAGGGGGAGAGAAGAGGGGGAAGATAGAAAAGAGAGAAGAAGAGGATGGACATACCGGGGATATAGCTATTCCCCTAATTCAAACGTTTTTGTTTGATCCAGTCTGTTCTATTCATTATTATATACATTTTAACTTAACTATCTGCATATATATCTCTACAATTATCTTAAGTTCAATATCATCTCACTTGTTCCTTGTATTTATTTCACATTTATATTAATTGGTTGTTTACTTTGGTATCCTTTTGTTCTCTTGTCGTACCATATGTACCATTTTTCCCATGTTTGAGCATAAATTGACTTTGATTTGTCTTTTAAGGCATATGTTAACCTATCGGATTCAGCACAGTTAAAATTTTTAGATATGATTAGGTGGTCTGTTGGTATATTACTAATGCCACTCTCAAAGCTGCTACTCACCTTCCCAGCCCCGCTTCCCCAAGGGGACACCGGGCTTACCTGTTGCTGCTGGAATGGTTGGGAGCAGGCCAAGTCAGATGAACAGGAGACTGCCACTGTAGACCATGGGAAAGGCAAAGAGGTAGGCTGTGCCACGTGGCCACATGGTCGAGCCAGGTAAGGGAGCCAGACCAGCTGCAGCTATGCCGCAGTGTGACTCTAAGGTATCAGCCAAAGTTTGCAAGGCCAATAAATAGTGGCAGGGGAGTGAGGAGAGAGGCGAGGAGGGGAGGGGCATGGGTAGCCAGAATTTCTACTACCGGTTTGCCTGAACCAGCCAGGACCAGCAAACTCCCACCACTGGATGTAACCCATTTCATTGCCCTTCATTGCACCATCCACCAAATTTCAACCAAACCTAGCACACAGACAACCTACAAAGCTAGCTATGACCTCTGACAGCAATTAGAATAGGCCTGGCCTAATCTACCTCACCTAGCCTGCAGTCTGAAGTCTAAATTGTTTTAAATCGGGATTTTAAGGGGATATAGTTTTAAGATTTTAAGATTTTAGCACAGGGTGATAACTATTTAATTTGGGTTTTAAATATTTATATTTGTCATGTATATATGTTTTTTAACTTCCTGTGCACCGCCCCAAGTCCCTTCGGGGAGAGGGTGTGGTTTATAAATTGAAACAAACAAACAAACAAACAAACAAACAAACAAATAAATAAATAAATAAGACAGATTTGGCCAGAATGCGATACTTTTGACTTCCACACTCTGAAAACAAATTTGGCTAAATAAAGGTACTTAAAAGAAAAAGGGGAAATGTTGGGGGGTTGTTTGTCTCTTTCTCTGTCTTCTATGCAACCACATGATATGTTTGTTAAGATTTGTGCCTTCCCTAATTTAACTGAGATTTATGGTGGGAATCAGGGGTGGGTTTCAAATTTTTTGGAACAGGTTCTGTGGGTGTGGCCTGCTTTGTGGGAGTGGCTTGCTGGCCATGTGACTGGGTGGGAGTGGCTTGCCAGCCATGTGACCGGGTGGGAGTGGCCAACTTGGAAAATGTGAAACTGACTTAACAATGGTCTTGGTTAACAACTAAACTTTTGGGCTCAATTGTGGTCATACATTCTTTCTTTCTTTCTCTTTCTTTCCTTCTCTCTCTCTTTCCCACTTTCTCTCTCTCTTTCTTTCTCTCTCTCTTTCCCTCTTTCTCTTTCTCTCTTTCTTTCTTTCTCTCTTTCTTTCTCTTTCTCTCTTTCTTTCCCTCTTTTTCTTTCTCTTTCTTTCTTTCTCGCTTTCTCTTTTTCTTTCTCTCTTTTTTTCTCTCTTTCCTTTCTGTCTCTCTTTCTCTGTCTTTCTCTCTCTCTTTCTTCTCTCTCACTTTTTTCTTTCTTTCTCTTTCTTTCTTTCTCTCTCTGTCTCTCTCCCCTTCATCCGCCCTTCTATCACTCTGTGTTTGTGTGTGTGTGTGTCTGTCTTGCATTCACGCACTTAAATCACTTTCTGCGTCTCTCTTTCTCTCCCTCCCTCCCTCTCTGTCTCTGTGTGTGTGTCTGTCACTCTCTGGTTCCCCCCTCCCTCCCTGTCTCTCTGTGTGTCTGTGCCTCTCTCTGTCTGTCTGTCTCCCCCCCCCCACAAACCTCCTCAGCTCCAGGAAGTAGCCTGACCGGCCCGCCAGCCCGCTGGCTGTATTTATTTGCTCTCTCTCTCACCCATCCACCGGACGAAGGAACCTGGCGTCCAATGGGTGAGCGAGCAAGCGAGCGAGCGAGCAACCGCGGCCAGCGGGCCAGAGGATTTTTGGGGCACGCAGCAACTTTCCTTACCCGCCCGCCGGCCAGTCGGCCACTCACTCGGACCCAGTGGCGTAGCGTGGGTTGTCAGCACCCGGGGCAACTTCCTCCCTCTGAACTCAATACAACTCCATGGACTCCAGTTATACAGGCGGGGTGGGCGCGCCGAGCTCTGGGAGCGCGCATTAAAGAGACAGAGCTGACTTCAAAGCGAAAGCGCCAGTGCGCCTGCCTTGGGGGGGGGGGGAGAACGGCTGCCACGTGTGCCGGATTAGTCTCTGGGGTGCCCCCCCCAAGGTGCGTAGGGCCTGCAGCCCCCACGATCCGCTCCGAAAGCAACCCAGGGGAAAAAAGGTCTCCCTCCCTTCCCCTCGGAGCGCTGCGCTTGCGAGGCTGCGCTTCTTTCTTTTGCCCTGAAGGAACATAGAAAAGTAATAATGTTCAGGTCTCATCTCGTCGCCCCACAACCTGCGGCCGCTGCTGCCGTGACAACTCCGAAGAGCAGCGCTCGGGCCAGGAGCTGCAGGCCAAAAAAAAAGAAAGCACACACACACACACAACCTACTTCAGGCGGCGGGAAACACGCAAGGAGAATCCACTCCCAGCTGTCTTCTTTTTCCTTCTGCGAAGGGTACTGGCCGCTGGCAAAGCGGGAGGCTCGGGAAGGCGGCACACACACACACACAACCTACTTCAGGCGGCGGGAAACACGCAAGGAGAATCCACTCGCGGCTAGGCGTAGGGGGGAAGAGGTGGCTGAGCAAAGGGAAGGGGGGGGAAAGGCGCTCCCGCCGCCTTCCCGAGCCTCCCGCTTTGCCAGCGGCCAGTACCCTTCGCAGAAGGAAAAAGAAGACAGCTGGGAGTGGATTCTCCTTGCGTGTTTCCCGCCGCCTGAAGTAGGTTGTGTGTGTGTGTGTGCTTTCTTTTTTTTTGGCCTGCGGCTCCTGGCCCGAGCGCTGCTCTTCGGAGTTGTCACGGCAGCAGCGGCCGCAGGTTGTGGGGCGACGAGGTGAGCGGCCCACCCCCACCACCCACCCCCATGGAGAAGGGGAAAGGGGGACCCCTTCGGAGAACCGGCCTGGCTGTCTTCTTTTTCCCTCAGCGAAGCATGGGCGAGGAGGAGGCGGCGCTTCGCTGATAGAAAAAGAAGACAGCGCAGTCGCCTTGCTTGCTTTCCTGCCTGCCCGCCCCAGCTGGGAGCAGCAGTTAGCAGCGGCGACTTACTTCCGGGTCCACGATCCAAAGGGATCGCTCGGGATCCGGAAATTTTACGAAAGGGTTCGCCCGATCCCAGGCGAACCCCCAGAAACCCACCCCTGGTGGGAATGATCAGTGTGTGTAAACCTCAAGAGTTCTGTTTTCCTCTCTTTGTCCTCCTTGTTTTTGTATGTGTATGTCTAAGTCTTTGTGCGCCCTCAAGGTAATTGTAACTGTAAAATGTCTCCAATACAAAAAAAGACAAGAATGTTAAATTGTTCAAAGAAAGAAAAGAGTAAACTGGCAGAAATTGCCTTTGCTTCGTTTTGTTGGCCCAAAACTGAGTGAAGAAAAAAAAGGATCCTTTCCCCTGTGTTTGCTTGGCCAACAAAAACAGAGTAAAGAGAAGTATTATTTTTTCCTTCCCTCTCTGTACCTTAAGTAACAACCCAAGGTTATGAGGGTACATTTTAAGTTTATTTACAGAAAAAAAAAATCAGTCTTGCACTTACTGTATGTGTTTAAATGGTTTTACCTGTTCCTCTCTTTCCGGAAGCATGTGAATCCAGCTCCCTTTTCTCATCTGTGATATCCCCATATTGCTACCAGTTTATCTGCTTAGTAACTGCAATACTGATGTGTTGTTGCTTCTTTTCAAACTCAGTCTGCAAGCCATCTACCCCCCCCCCGCATCACAGCCATCAAAGTCTGCTCCCCCATCTACCCCCCCCCCCAATCACAGTCATCAAAGCGCTGGAGCAGACCTTCCCAAGCCTGACTGACCAGCCTTACCACCCAGCAGATGTGAAAGAAAGGACCCTGAGATGGACAAGTAAAGACTAAAAGACTCTTTTCAACCCCCAGAAGACAGCTGGAAAGACTAGGAGGGGTGGGGGGAGAGTGGAAATTCATTGTAAGGTTTTCTTTCTTGTCTCATTTATATTGTAATCAGTTTAATGTACTCATGTAAGAATTGTATTTGGGAGTGGTTGCCACAGCAAGTTCTGAACACCTTGGACTTTTATCTGGTGGTAGGGAAATTTGTCCAGCATGTTTGCATTGTTTGTATTGCCTCTATTTTAGAAGTAGCTACATACACATGTGCACACACAGAGACACCATTCAGAATTAGACTGAGGTTATCCCCTTCATTTACATCCTCACAAAGCTGCTCCTTTTTGCTCTGTGGCACTAAAGCCCAAGGAGTCACTCTCTGCTAATTCCATGGGGGAGGGGCAATCCCCCTCAGGCAATTATCTCACTTGAAGAGATAGCAGAAGAGAGATCTCCAAAACCCAAGCCCTGACTGTGACTCACAAATGATGCTGCCCAGTAGCCCAGTAAAGCAAGATATGTTGCACTGATCGGGTGCGCTTCAAGGTGTTGATCACCATCTTTAAAGCGCTCCATGGCACGGGGCCTAGTTATTTGCAGGACCGTATCCTGCCCCATACATCCCTTCGTCTGATTCGCTCCCACAGAGAGGGACTTCTCCGGGTGCCGTCCACCAGGCAGTGCCGGCTGGCGACGCCCAGGGGAAGGGCCTTCTCTGTGGCGGGCCCAACCCTCTGGAACGACCTACCCCCCGAACTTAGAACTATCACGGACCTCCGCTCCTTCTGCCAACATCTGAAGACATACTTCTTCCATCTTGCCGGCTTGGCCTAATCCCCACAATCAAGTTTGTAGACTGAACGCTAAATTGCTTTTAATTGGATTTTAATGGGTAAGAGTTTTAGGGAATTTTAGCACAGGGTATTTTGTATTTAATTGGTTTTTTAGTATTTATTATTGTTACGTTTTATATTTCCTATTTTAATTTCCTGTGCACCGCCCTGAGTCCCTTCGGGGAGAGAGGCGCGGTTATACAAATTTAATAAAATAAAAATAAAAATAAATAAATAAATGATGGTCTCATGAGTAGGAGTCCCAGGGCTCATTGTGTGTAATTTTAAAAATACTAAATAGTCTGGATTGCACACTGGCTAACCTGCAAACTCTGACACATCCTTGCAGCAAGTAGTGAACAGCCAGGTCAGCTTCAGCACATTATTCCAGCCTGATTCAGCATGAGCAGCTGATTGGTGGGTGGATTGGCCTCCCAGAATACCCTCAATCAGCTGTTCCAGGTTGCAGAGATTGCCACAGACCATCGCCTCCTCTGTGCCTCGCGTTTTTGGCTACATTTGGTGTATAAGACACACCCAAATTTTCACCCTCTTTTATGGGGGGGGGGAGTGTGTCTTATACTCTGAAAAATACAGTAATTATTCTGCCCTTGGTCTATGTGCCATAGACAAGTACAGATACTGTATGTATATATTAATTATATTTTCCCTCAACTGTACTATACTCACATGTTAGACAAATAATAGCCTTTTCATAGTTGATCTTACAACAGTATATGCATAATTGGTAGTTACAACTGAAAATATCTTTTGATCACACTTCACTCAAGCTACTGTGGAAAAGGAGGCACCCAGAAGCGCTGCGGCAGAATGGCAGGGGAAATAGCGAGCTCTGAGGAGTCTTGCGAAAACCCCACCTGGTGAATCGCTGGCGGGAGGCCCTTTGGGCCAAAACCGTTCTAAAGGGATGGTGAAGAGAGGTGTTTTTGTGACCGCGAGGAGCAAGGCAAACTCCTTGGCAGGTCCAAAACAAAGCTCTCTAGACCGGCAGCAGGGGTGGTGGCCATCTTCAATTACCGCATCCGGATCAAGTTTAGAGCAGGAGCAGTTATTGGACAGAGTATGGAGACCAGGAAGAAGGCTGGCTGACCCAAGGGTAAAGAAAAATCTTTAATTTGGAACTTAAAATTTTTTTTGGGCAATTTGAAGCAGCAGCTAAGTGGCGCTTGGAAAATGAAGAGAGGGGAAAGGAAGGGGGGGGGGGGAAAGGTGACTGCCCAAGAAGATTGTGGCTAAAATATTTGGATTAAACATTTTTAAAAAAGGAAAGGAAAGACACAAAGAAAATAGAAAGACCTATATTGAATGGATTTAGAATTTTTGACTCTTGAAAATATTGACAATTTACTGATTTGACTGACTGGGAGATTGTAAATGCAATCTACTGGAGGGAAGAGAGTACAACAACATCTGGCAATAAATAACAGTGGAAAGTTTTAACCTTGAATACAGAGTACTGAAAAGATTAGTGGAAAAGCTCTAAGGAGTGTGCAGCTTGTCTTGGTTGTTTTGACTTTGTTTTCAAACGACGGAGAAAGAAAATTAAAAGCTTTGAAATAGACTGATTTACCCTGGGACTGGATACTATAGCTGGAAAATTTGGAAACAAGAAAGGGACTCAATTAAATGTGGTGAAACACAAAATATTAAAAAACTTGTTAAACTTGTTAAATTTGAAGAGATACTGGAAATGTTGAAAGATGCACGCTAAACTCTAAAAGGTACTAAAGAACCAGAAAAAGCATTGAAATGTATAGAACAGGAGGTTGGAGAAGAACTGATGAAGAGAAATACAAAAGAGAGACAAAAGACTAATAGGATGGGGGGAAAAATCTGAAAATAAAAGTCAGCTAGGCAATCTTACTGAGATTTATAGAGATACAGAAAGAGCAGAGAGAGAAAAAGGAAAATACTATCTAAGGGAAGAACAACCTAAAAGTAAAGAGAGAAATAGTGGGAAGCAAAAGAGAAGAATCCAAGGGAGGGTTACTCAAATAAATCAAAGAAGAATGATAGGAGAAAGCCAGAAGATATACAAAAGGAAAAAAAGAAGAAAAAAGGGAATCTAAGAGTAGGAGATAAAAAAAGAAAAAGAAAGCTGAAGAAAAATAGAACATCAAAGAGAGCAAGATATGAGTTGAGAGAAAATGGTTAGGAGGAAAATAAAAAAGAGAGATATTGGTAGAAAATGAAATATGTGCATAATAATAATAATAATAATAATAATAATAATAATAATAATAATAATAATAATAATAATAATAATAATAATAATAATAATAATAATAATAATAATAATAATAATAATAATAATAATAATAATAATAATAATAATAATAATAATAATTTTATTTCTAACCCGCTCTCTCTCCCCGAGGGGACTCGAGGCGGGGCACAGGGGAATTAAAAACAAGTACAAAGTTAAACACAATAAATATAAATAAATAATTAAGTAAAAGGTAAATTAAACAGTACTCCAAATATTGTTGATGATATATAGCTAAATAAGATATTATTGTTTATTTATTTATTTATTTATTTTATTTTATTTTATTTTATCAAATTTGTATACCGCCCTATCTCCCCGAGGGGACTCAGGGCGGTGCACAGAAATATAAAAACATATACAAAACAATACAATATATAACAGTTTAAAATGGAATTAAATTAGGGTCTGTGCTGAGAATTTAAATTAGAAAAGGTTAAAATCAATTAAAAACTTTACCCATTAAAATTAAGCCAGGCCGGCTTCTTGAAATAGATATGTCTTTAATGCCCAGCGGAAGAGGCATAGGTCCATGATGGTGCGAAGATCAGGGGGCAGGTCATTCCAGAGGGCAGGCCCCGCCACAGAGAAGGCTCTCCCCCTGGGGGCCACCCGTCGGCATTGTCCGGCGGATGGCACCCTGAGGAGGCCCACTCTGTGGGAGCGGACAGGTCTAAGGGAGGTATGTGGTAGGAGGCGGTCCCGCAAGTAGCCAGGTCCCGTGCCATGGAGCGCTTTAAAGATGGTCACTAGCACCTTGAAGCGCACCCAGAAGGCCACCGGCAGCCAGTGCAGCTCGCGCAGGAGAGGTGTTAGGTGGGAGTATCGAGAAACTCCCAGAATCCCCCGCGCGGCCGCATTCTGGACTAGCTGGAGTCTTCGGGTGCACCTCAAGGGGAGCCCCATGTAGAGAGCGTTGCAGTAGTCCAAGCGGGAGGTGACGAGCGCTTGAGTGACTGTGCGTAAGGCGTCACGATCTAGATAGGGGCGCAACTGGGGAATCAGGTGAACCTGATAAAAGGCCCCCCTGGTCACGGCTGTCACATGGTCATCCAATGACAGCCGAGAATCAAGGAGGATGCCCAGATTGCGAGCCCTATCTGCGGGGGCCAGTGACTCGCCCCCGATAGCCAGAGATGGAGCCAGCTGACTATATCATGACGCCGGAAACCACAGCCACTCGGTCTTGGAAGGGTTGAGTCGGAGTTTGTTCCTCCCCATCCAGACTCGCACGGCCTCCAGACACTGGGACATCACTTCGACGGCATCGTTGGGTGGGTTAGGGGTAGAGAAGTACAGCTGAGTATCATCAGCGTACTGATGGAACTCTACCCCAAAACCACGGATGATCTCACCCAGCGGCTTCATGTAGATGTTGAACAGGAGGGGCGAGAGGACCGACCCCTAAGGCACCCCACACGTGAGGGGCCTCGACGTCGACCTCTGCCCTCCTGCCAACACAAATTGCAACCGGTCGGAGAGGAAGGAGAACCACCATAAAACGGTGCCTCTCACCCCCAACCCCTCCAGCCGGTGCAATAGGATACCATGGTCGATGGTATCGAAAGCCGCTGAGAGATCTAATAGGACCAGGATAGATGAATGACATCTATCCCGAGCCCACCAGAGATCATCCACCAATGCGACCAATGCCGTCTCCGTGCTGTGCCCAGGCCGGAAGCCGGACTGGCGCGGGTCTAGATAGACAGTTTCCTCCAGGTGCTGGGGGAACTGTCATGCCACCACACTCTCAACAACCTTCACTAGAAAGCGAAGGTTGGAGACCGGACGATAATTAGCCAGCTCTGCTGGGTCCAGGGAAGGCCTCTTGAGGAGGGGTCTCACCACCGCCTCTTTCAAGGCGGCTGGCAAGAACCCCTCACTCAAGGAAGCATTCACTATTCCCAGGAGCCAGCCTTGTGTAACCTTCCGGGAGGCCAGTACAAGCCAGGAGGGACACGGGTCCAATGAACATGTGGTGGCGTTCAGCCGCCCCAGCAACCTGTCCATGTCATCGGGAGAAACAACATCAAACTCATCCCAGAAAACAGTCGCAAGACCCGCCTCTACCCGCCCGCCTGGACTAATCTCATCGGAGGTCAACTCGTCACGGATCTGAGCAATTTTATCCTGCAGACATCCAAATTCCTCTGCCCGGCCCTGCAAAAGAGCTTCCCGCGGCCTCTGTTGAAGGACGGAGCGGGTTACTCTAAACAGGGCGGCAGGGCGGTTATCTGCGGATGCGATAAGAGCTGAGAGATAATTACGTTTCACCGCTCTTATCGCCACAAGGTAGGTCCGCAAATGCAACCTTACCTGTGTTCGGTCAGATTCGGAACGAGTAGACCTCCAAATGCTCTCTAGGTATCTCTTCCGGCGCTTCATCACCCTCAGCTCCTCCAAAAACCAGGGAGCCAGGGTAGATCGACGCCGAAAGAGAGGCCGCAAGGGCACGACCCGGTCCAAGGCCCCCGTGGCCGCACTATTCCAAGCGGCCACTAGGTCCTCAGTCGAGTCGTGGGACAGGACCGCAGGTATTGGCCCAAGCTCCATCTGGAACCTTTCCGGGTCCATCAGGCGCCTGGGGTGGAACCATATTGGTGTTTCTGGTTCCGCCTCCCCGCGGTGGGGTGTGGTGGTTTGGAAGTCAAGCCGCAGGAGTGAATGATCTGTCCATGACAGGGGTGTGATGTCTATTCCCCTCAATCCCAGATCATTTCTCCACTGGCCGGAGGCAAAAACTAGGTCTAGCATTTAGTGTGAGTGGGGTCCTGAATTAATTGGGTCAGGTCCATGGCCGTCATGGAGGCCATGAACTCCCGAGCTATCTCTGACGTTTCACCTACCGACGGCAGGTTGAAATCCCCCATGACTAACAGCCTGGGGGTAACAACCGCCATCTCGGTTATTACATCAAGAAGCTCGGGTAGGGCTGCTGATACCTAGCGGGGAGCCAAGTACATGATCAGCACGCCCATCTGCCTCCCAGGGCCCCACTTCACACACAGGGATTCACAGCCAGCTTTCTGCGGCACAACGGTCTCCCTCGGGTCAAGGTCTTCCTTAATAATAACCGCCACTCCCCCACCCCAACCCTGGGCCCACGGCTGATGAAATGCTCGGGAACCTGGTGGGCACATTTCCACGAGGGGCACTCCCCCTTCGTGGCCCAGCCAGGTCTCCGTAATACCCGCCAGGTCCGGCTCCCCCTCCAACACCAGATCATAAATGAGGGGGGCTTTGTTGACCACGGACCTGGAGTTGCACAGCATCAGCCTAAGGCCCAGGCCCTGTGATCCCGTAGCTCCTGGGTTGCGAGAAGGGCCATGGGGACCGGAGCGCGCGACCGCAGATAAACATCAGGTGCACCCTCCCGTGACATGATATGGTCCCCGGCCCGCGCCATACCTACCTCTCCCATACACTGTCCTGATGGTGTCAAATTGACCCTAGTTCACCCCCTCATATCGGATCCTACATCCTCCCCGCCAGGACCATGGGCCGGCCTGGAGATGGCCTCCCGAGGGCCAATCCCCTCACCCACATTTTTAATCCCACCTGACCCCCCCCCCTTGGGGCCCCTTAAAAGACGCTTTAAAAAATTCCCTAAAAAGTTCCTAAGTTTTCGTTTTTGCCACCTCTCAGGATTTAGAATTCCATCATCGAGGTGGGCCCTCGTTAGTGTAGAGGGCCAAGCCTGCGAGAGAGGGGAATCTCGTAGGGAAAGGAGGGTAGATGCTGAGTACATAAGTTATCAGGAGAGAAGGGAATTTGCCTTGATGGTGCTAGCCCCAGGAGTCCATAGGCTTGCTGACCCAATCCAAAGATGGCTTAAAGATGGTCGCTAGATAGTCTCTCGATGGTATCAGAGCAATTCGGGGAGCGAGGTCGATCATCCATCAAGGCAAATGACAGAGAGTGAAAACAAGAACAAAAATGGCCACATAACCAGAGTCCACAACAGAGATAATCTAAAACAAACAACAAACAATAAAAGTCTGGAAATCAAATAGTATCTGTGGAAAATAAAGTAAAGAGCAAAAGGAGCAGCCCCGGAGGGTGACATGGGTGAAAGCAAGGAAGCAAAATGGTGGGGGGCGCCGGCGAAACACCAACAAGACCGATCAGGGACATAACAGAGCAGCCAGGGACAATAAAACACTGAGGAATCCAGGCGGTAAAGAATAAATAGGCAATGAGTGAGGGAGCGACAACCGACGAAAGCAGGCTAACTAACATCCAAGGGAATCCAAACAAAAATCCAAAATGCCAGCGGGAGATGAAACAAGCGGTGAGACGACGGACGACGAAGATGAGACAGCAGTCAACGAGGAGCAGGCAGGAAACAGCCGGAACGGCGTGGCCACAACAACGAAAGTCCACAGTCCCACGGGAAGCGAAACGAGCGACAGAACAAAGAGCAGACAGGAACAACAGGAGCGGCAGGAATGGCAGGAACGGCGGGGCAGCGAAGATGACCAAAGACAGCGGCCAGGAAGCCAGGAAACAGACCAGAAAACGGAACAGCCATGGCGGCGGTAAGGAGGCAGCGGCGGTGGTGAGGGGGCAGTAACAGCCACAGATGGAAGGCGATGGAAAAAACGGTGGCGGTGGTGGACGAACGGCATTGGACGAACGCCGTTGGCGGCAAGACAAGCTGCGGCCGCAGCAGCAGGAGCAAGCCGCATACAGCCGCAGAGAGACCATGCCTCACGCCCCAAACAGCTCCCCTGCAGTCAGCTCTCCCCGCCCAGGCTCAAGCTCTTTTCCGCCCAGGTTGTTCAGAGAGCCCCTCCACCAGTTACAACGGTGGGCAGCAGGGTCTAATAGCCATGCCCATGGGTATTCAGGGTGGCAAATCCCCCTCAACTCAGCTCAGCTCAGCAACATCGACCTCCTCCATTCTTGACCGGAACTGTTAAAGCTTTATGTTGAGAAAAACCCAAACTTGGGACATGTGATGAAGCTCATTAGTAGGATTATAATCCAAAACTTATATCCATATTGATTTAAATTCACTCAGCTATGGATACAAGGAGAGAAATGAGATACAAGATGAGAGCTTGTTAAGTGTGGATAACCAATTAAGTGAAATGCTTGTTATATTAAAATTTGATGATATATGCTGCATACAGAAACTAGAAATAACAAATGGAAAATGAAATGATAAAGTTGATATACTATTTATGAAAGGGCGAAAAACAATTTTGTTTATTTGTTAAGAAAAATTAAATTTAAGGTGGTAATTTGGAAAGAAAATGTGGGGCCGAAATTAGAAATGATGTGATGTAAAATTATGTATAAGAGAAAATGTAAAAAGGGGGGAAAACCCGGTCAACACTCTGTGTGTAAAGAGGTTTTAAAGTTTGTAACAAAAAATAAAAAAAAATATGCAAAAAAAAAGCTACTGTGGAAAAATGCTCTCTGATATGAAACTGTGTCCTCTTACCTGAAATCTGAATAAGCTATTCTATGAAGGAGGAATCAATCACAAATACACTCATTTTAGTGTATCAGAGAAAAACTAACATACACATGACACCTTTGAAGTGGGAATAAGAAGCAGCATATTAATATACAGTGGATATAAAAAGTCTGCACACCCATTAAAATGCCAGATTTTTGAGATGTAAAAATAAATCACTTCAGTTTTTTTCCACATTTAATACAACATACAAGCTGCACAGTTAAAAAAAAAAATCTGCAAAAGCATGTGGGAAAATGTGTTATGGTCCAATGAAACCAAGATTGAACCTTTTGGCCATAATTCCCAAAAGTATGTTTGATGCAAAAACAACACTGCACATCACCAAAAGTACACCATACCCACAGTGAAGAATTATGGTGGCAGCATTATGCTTTGGGACTTCAGCTGGAACTGGGGCTTTAGTTAAGGTAAAGGGAATTATGAACAGTCCCAAATATCAGTCAATTTTGTTTGTTTTTCAATTGAATTGTACGGTTTATATATTGAAAGTGGGGAAAAATTCTGAAGTAATTTATTTTGGTCTGACTTTTTTTATATCTCAAACATCTGGCATTTTAACAGGGATGTTTAGACTTTTTATATCCACTGTACCTACAGTAGAAATGCTTGAACATTTTAGAGTTCTGTACAATGTATGCATCTGATCATTTTCATGTTTTCAGAAAAAAAAACAACCCAAAATGTATAATTCTCAATGTTTGTAGTATGTGTATATCCTATGCTGCCTTGTGGAAAGATTTTTGTTTTTTACATAATTGTACCACTCACTACTGAGAAAAATGATATAAAACTGCTATTGAAAGTTTAAAGCAAAATTTCTCAGAAAAATGATAATATATTGGAACAGTTTAAAAACCACAAGTTGCTGAAGTGTTTCCTCCATCTTACTAAAGAACATAACGTTATAAGGGAGGGCAATGCACACACACACAATTTAAAACTAGATGTACCTTTGTAATCAGATTCTAGGCATGTACCCAAATTTCCACATTTTCATATATTTCTACTAGCTTTACCCGCCACGTGTTGCTGTAGCCAAGTTTGGTTAAAGGAAAAAATTTCCCCTCATAGACTCTCTCAGCGACCCCCTTCCTTCTCTGCCTCAGTTTCCCCTCCCTCTACCTCCCCTCCCTCTCTTACTCTACCTACCTACCTACTGTATTTCTCCCCCTCTCTCTCTATCCCCCTACCTACCTACCTACCTACCTACCTACCTACCTACCTACCTACCTACCTACCTACCTACCTACCTACCCACTGTATTTCTTCCTCTATCCCTCTACCTACCTAACTACTTACCTACCTACCTACCTACCTAGAGAGAGAGGAGAGAGAGGCCGCTGACTTGGCAGTGGCCTTGGGGGGGGAGTTGGCAGCGGGGGCGGCGGGGGCAGCAAGAGAGCCCGTTGACTCGGCAGCGGCCTTGTGTGGGGGGGTGTTGGCAGAGGGGGGCAACAGCGGCGGCTGAGGAGAGGCCGCTGACATAGCAGTGGCCTTGTGGGGTGAGGAGTTGGTGGAGGGTGGGCAGCGGCAGCAGAGGAGAGGCCATTGACTTGGCAGCAGCCTTGTGGAGGGGGAGTTGACGGAGTGGGTGGCGGTGGCAGCAGAGGAGGAGAGAGAGGCCGGTGAGGAGGTGACGGATATGATGCAGGCTGCTCCATCGCTCGTGCAAGTGACATGAGCTGAAAAGCGACCGGGTGGGAGGAGCCGCGAAGGGGAGGGGGGTGAGTGAGCGAGTGAGGGAAACACACAGAAGAGCTGCAGTTGTACATTTGTGTGGCATGTTCCTGGCACCGGTGTGCCATCCACACAATCTGTATGTATCATTGGTGCTGCACTTGTAAGGAACGTTGTGTGAAAATTTGGTGGTGATCGGTGCAGTAGTTTCTGAGATTAGCGGTTTTGAACAAACTCATAGTTAACTTTTTATTTATATAGAAGATGGGTTAATGGATGTAATGAATAATTGAAACATATATGAATGGAAATATTTAATAACTATTTGTGGTAACAATTGAAAATTAGTACTGGAATTGAATATGTTGTATACTCCATGGAATATTAATGGTAATTTGAGCACACAATGCTCAATAATAGTGATGTATTTAGTTATGTTTGATGGATAACCTGTGATTCTAATTCTAATTGCAAGAACTAATGCACAAAAACTTATAACCAAACGACATGCTTGATGAAATTGAGGAAAGTATTTTATATGTGTTGTTTTATTTTTATTTTATTTTATTAAATTTATACCCCGCCCTTGTATAATAATAATAATAATAAATAATAATAAATTGAGATTTATTAACCGCACCCTCTCCCCACAGGGACCCGGGGCGGTGCACAGGCATAATTAAAAACAATATACAATAATACAAACATTACTTAAAATAGAATTAAATAGAATTACCCGTGCTAAAAATATAAAATTAAAAACCCATTAAAATATTTGTAGTTAAAAGACAGAGAGAACTATTCAAGGCCGGCCAGTCGAAAGAGATGGGTCTTCAATTTTACACGGAAGGAGCGGAGGTCGGTGGTCGTTCTAATATCAGGGGGAAGGTCGTTCCAGAGGGCCGGGCCCGCCACAGAGAGCGCCCTTCCCCTGGGCGTCGCCCGCTGACAAAGTCTAGTGGACGGCACCCGGAGAAGCCCCTCTCTGTGGGAGCGAATCGGTCGTGAGGATGTGTGGGGCAGGATCCGATCTCGCAGATAGCTAGGTCCCGAGCCATGGAGCGCTTTGAAGATGATAACTAACACCTTGAAGCGCACCCGGAAGACGACAGGTAGCCAGTGCAGCTCGCGCATGAGCGGTGTTACGTGGGCAAACCTAGAGGTGCCCATAATTGCTCGCGCGGCCGCATTCTGAACTAACTGAAGCCTCCGGGTGCACCTCAAGGGGAGCCCCATGTAGAGAGAGTTACAATAGTCCAGTCGGGATGTCACGAGGGCATGAGTGACTGTGCGAAGGGCGTCCCGATCCAATAGGGGGCGCAATTGGCGAACCAGGCGAACCTGGTAAAACGCCCTCCTGGCCACGGCTGTCACTTGCTCTTCCATAGACAGCCGGGTATCCAGGAGGACACCCAAATTGCGCGCCCCATCCACAGGGGCAAGATGTTCGCCCCCTATGGCCAGCGTTGGAGAAAGCTGGTTGAATCGGGCAGCCGGAAACCACAGCCACTCGGTCTTGGTCGGGTTGAGCCTAAGTCCGTTACTTCCCATCCAGATCCGCACGGCTTCCAGGCACTGGCACATCACCGCTACGGCATCGTTGGGGTGGTTTGGGGTAGATATGTACAGCTGGGTGTCATCAGCGTACAGATGGTACTCTACCCCAAAACCACGGATGATCTCACCCAGCGGCTTCATATATGCATTAAACAGGAGAGGCGAGAGGACCGACCCCTGAGGCACCCCGCATGTGAGGGGTCTCGGGGTCGACCTCTGCTCTCCTGCCCGCACAAATTGCGATCGGCCAGAGAGGTAGGAGGAGAACCACCGCAAAACGGTGCCTCCCACCCCCAACCCCCCCAGCCGATGCAATAGGATACCATGGTCGATGGTATCAAAAGCCGCTGAGAGGTCTAATAGGACCAGGATGGAGGAACATCCCCCATCTCTGGCCCTCCAGAGATCATCTACCAACGCGACCAATGCCGTCTCGGTGCTATGCCCGGGCCGAAAGCCGGACTGGCGCGGATCTAGATAGTCAACTTCCTCCAGGTGACGGGGAAACTGTTGTGCCACCACACTCTCAACAACCTTCGCCAAGAAGGGAAGGTTGGAGACTGGACGGTAGTTGTTCAAAAGAGCTGGGTCCAAAGAGGGCTTCTTGAGGAGGGGCCTCACCATAGCCTCTTTTAGGGAGGCAGGCAAGGAACCCTCACTCAAGGATGCGTTGATAACCTCTTGGAGCCAGCCTCGTGTCACCTCCCAGGATGCCAGTACAAGCCAGGAGGGGCACGGGTCCAATGAACATGTGGTGGCTCGCAGTCGCCCACGTAACCTGTCCATATCCTCGGAAGTAACGGGGTCAAACTCCTCCCAAACAAGATCTCCCTCGTGGCATCCCACTGGGCCATGAATGGGGGCTAGCTCACTCTGTATCTGGGCGGTTTTCTCCTGCAGAAAAATCACAAATTCCTCTGCCCTACCCTGTAACGGGGCTTCCCGCTCCCTCTGTTGAAGGAGGGAACGGGTCACCCTAAACAGGGCGGCAGGGCGGTTTTCTGCGGATGCTATGAGGGTGGCACAATGATGACGTTTGGCCACCCTCAGCGCCACAATGTAAGTCCGTAAATGGGCTCTTACCTGTGTCCGGTCAGATTCAGAGCGGCTAGCCCTCCATCTTCTCTCTAGGCATCTCTTGTGGCGTTTCATCACCCGCAGCCCCTCAGTAAACCAAGGAGCCAGGGTGGTTCGCCGCCGCGAGAGAGGCCGCAAGGGCGCGACCCGATCCAAGGCTCCCACGGCCGCACTATTCCATGCGGCCGTGAGGTCCTCCATCGGGGCGCGGGTCAGGGATACAGGAAATGGCCCAAGCGCTGTCTGGAACCCATCCGGGTCCATCAAGCGCCTGGGGCGGTACCAGATTGGTAACTCTGGTTCTGCCTCCCCGCGGAGGGGAGCAGCGGTCGGAAAGTCGAGTCGGAGAAGTGAGTGGTCTGACCATGACAAGGGTATAATGTCTATGTCCCCTGTACCCAGATCACTCTTCCATTGGCCCGAGACGAAGATGAGGTCCGGCGTATGTCCACCCTCATGGGTGGGGCCTTGAATTACTTGGGTCAGGTCCATGGCCGTCATGGAAGCCATGAACTCCCGAGCTACCACGGATGATTCGCCCAACGATGGCAGGTTAAAGTCCCCCATAACTATAAGTCTGGGGGTCTCCACTGCCACCGTAGCGATCACCTCCAGGAGCTCGGGCAGGGCTGCTGCTACATAGCGGGGAGCCAGGTATACAACCAGCAAGCCCAACTGCCTCCCTAGGCCCCACTTCATGCAGAGGGACTCACAGCCGGAGGTCTGCGGCACAATGGTCTCTCTCGGCTCCAGGCCTTCCTTGATAATGACCGCTACCCCACCGCCCCTGCCTAGGGCCCGCGGCTGATGAAATGCGCGGTAGCCTGGTGGGCACATTTCAACGAGGGGATGACCTCCCTCGTGGCCCAACCAGGTCTCCGCAATTCCTACCAGGTCCGGCTCCCCCTCTGACACAAGGTCACTAATGAGGGGGGCTTTGTTGACAACGGACCTGGCGTTGCAAAACATCAGCCGCAGACCTTGGCTCTGTATTCCCTGGCCACCTAGCCTGCGAGGGTTGTGGCACCCGACCGTTTGTAACCAACGGCTGCGTGCCACCAACCGGGAGGATGAAAATTGTCTCCCCTCGGTCCTGCCCCTCCCCACGACCCTCTGAATTGGTATGCCCTCCTGAGGAACGACTCGGGTATCCCCCTGCCTTTCGCCTTCCGCTTCCCGCCGTCGACTGCTATCCTGGCCCTTACTACTAATTGCTGTTTCCATCTCCATCTGTCTATATCTACCCCCCTCCCTTGAACCCCCTAAAAAAGATAATTTAAATAAGTTAAAAACTAAAAATCCCCTAAGGCCGCGCTTCGCCCATCTCTTCGGATTTACAATACCATCATCGAGATGTGCCCTAGATAAATCAAGGGGCCATACCTGCGAGAGCGGGGACTCTCGCAGCGATAGCAGGCTTGCTCTGGAATACATTTTTAAATATTTTTAAATAGATAATTAAAATTCAATAATTATATATATAAAACTCGGGTGGGTATGGGAACAATACAGATGTTAAAAAGCACAGATGTTACAAGTCGTTGGCAGTTGATTAAAAACAATTCACACAAGTCAATTCATTAGATGGTAGGATGAAATCAGGTGAAATAAAGTGCAGGATGGGTAAACCAATAAATCAGTTGGTAAATAGATGTAATTAAATTAAATTAGATAGTTCGCAATGATGACCATTGGGGTGACCATAACTGGTTGCTGTCACATGTTCTTCTTTAAGACAGTCAGTCAGTTCTTCCGGGCCTATTAAGGCCTTGGTGGTGTAATTCTCCCAGACTTGGGAGAGTGACCATGGGGGAAAATGAAATTACAGTGGTCAGCGGCCGTCCACATCCACCTCGGCGCTCCCACCGCCGCAATCCCCACGTCACCGCCTTCGCCAAAGGCCTCTCGGCGCTCCCACCGCCGTCAGCCTGGCCTCCAGCAGCCGCCTCTCCGCTACCACCACATGGCTCTCTCACAGCCACCACCTTCCGCCTTTCCCCAACCAGCTCCTCTGTCGCCGCCTTCGTCTCTCGCCTTCCGGCGCTCCCACCGCCGTCGACTCGGCCTCCAGCGGCAACCTCTCCCCTCCACACTCTCCACTCTCTCTCTCCACCTTCTTCACTCCAACAAACCAGCATCTCCGCCACCTCCGCCATCTTCCTCCACGCCTCTCTCACCATTCCCGCTGGCCACCGGTGCTCTCACCACCGCTTCACCCACGGCACGCCACCAAGTTGCTTTCAGCTTTTAGCTTTTCGGAGCTCTTCAGTGCAGCCGGCCTCTCTCCGCCCTATTAAAACGTCCGGGCGGCGGCCTCTGCACCGGCCTCCGTTGCGGCAGTTCCCGCCCGGCGCTCACACCGCCGAGCGTTCCAGTCGCCGGCGCTCCGTCCGCTCTTCCCCCGATGTTGCGAACCCCACCCTAAGGTGTCCGGGTGGGTCCCTCATCCTCCCATGCCCTCCAAGATCACAAACGAGGGCAGGGGGGCACTCGAAATGCCAACGACCTCCGCAGCCCACACGGAGCTTCAGAGCTACCCCGCCATCTTCGCGCAAGCGCAGACCAAATAAGGTCTGCTACAAAAGGACCCAGGACGGCGCACAGGCAAATTAAAACACAACGTACATAAATAGATCAATTATTAAAATCCAATTAAATTTAATTACCCCGTGCTAAAATATTTTAAAATTCTCTAATTAAAATTTATAACTAAAAAGTCCAGATCGGGTGATTATCCTAGGCTGGCTTGTTGAAACAAATGCATTTTCAGACGCCGGCGGAAAAGGCGGAGGTCTGTGGTGGTACGGAGTTCAGGGGGCAGGTCGTTCCAGAGGGTTGGGCCCGCCACAGAGAAGGCCCTTCCCCTGGGTGTCGCCAACCGGCATTGCCTGGCCGACGGCACCCGGAGAAGGCCCTCTCTATGGGAGCGGATCGGTCGGAGGGATGTATGGGGCAGGATACGGTCTCGCATGTAACTAGGCCCCGAGTCATGGAGCGCTTTAAAGATGGTCATTAACACCTTGAAGCGCACCCAAAAGGCCACAGGTAGCCAGTGCAGCTCGCACAGGAGAGGTGTTACGTGGGACTGCCTTGTGGCTCCCATGACCACCCGCGCGGCTGCGTTCTGGACTAGCTATAACCTTCGAGTGCACCTCAAGGGGAGCCCCATGTAGAGAGCGTTACAATAGTCCAGCCTAGATGTCACGAGTGCTTGAGTGACTGTGCGGAGGGCAACCCGATCCAGTAAGGGGCGCAATTGGCGTACCAAGCGTACCTGGTAAAACGCCCCCCTGGCCACGGCTGCCACATGGTCCTCCATGGACAGCCAGGAATCCAGGAGGACACCCAAATTGCGCGCACTCTCCACGGGGGCCAATATTTTGCCCCCAATGGCCAGTGTTGGACTTAACTGGCTGAACCGGGGTGCCGGAAACCATAGCCACTCGGTCTTGAGGGTTGAGCTTGAGTTTATTACTACCCATCCAGACCCGTACGGCCTCCAAACACCGGGACATCACCTCAACGGCATCGTTGGGGTGGTTTGGGGTAGATGTGTACAGCTGGGTGTCGTCAGCGTACAGATGGTATTCTACCCCAAAACCATGGATGATCTCGCCCAGCGGCTTCATATAGGTGTTGAACAGGAGGGGCGAGAGGATCGACCCCTGAGGAACCCTGCATATCAGGGGTCTCGGGGCCGACCTCTGCCCTCCGGCCAACACACATTGCGACCGACCAGAGAGGTAGGATGAGAACCACCGTAACACAGTGCCTCTCACCCCCAACCCCCCCAGTCGGTGCAATAAGATACCATGGTCGATGGTATCAAAAGCCGCTGAGAGGTCTAATAGGACCAGGATAGAGCAACATCCTCTATCCCGTGCCCTCCAGAGATCATCCACCAATGCGATCAATGCCGTCTCGGTGCTGTGACCGGGACGGAAGCCGGACTGGTGCGGGTCTAGATAATCAATTTCATCCAGGTGCCGAGGAAACTGTTGAGCCACCACACTCTCTACAACCTTCGCTAGAAAGTGAAGGTTGGAGACCGGACGGTAGTTATCCAATAATGCTGGGTCCAGGGAAGGCTTCTTTTTTTTTTATATTGAAAAAGTTTTATTGGTTTTACATTTTTTCTGTAGGATAGGGTAAGGGATACAAAGAAATTTTGAAAGCATTCACGTCGAGGTCGTCGGCTCTTCCGGGACCTCAAAATACATTAATAACAATTTAAAAAAAAACATTTTTCATCAAACTACAAAGTGAAAGCGTGTACATATATCTCAATTCTCAATTCAATACTGTCAGTCCTTTACAAAAAATCCAAATCCAAATATTATGCAAAATTGTTCAAAAAGAAAAGTCAAGGCAAAGTTATTTTTTTGATCTAAGTCTCTTGGCAATTGAATCTTCTTTTTCTCCTTCCAGGCCCCCAGTAGGCGGGGCCATGGCCCCCTCCATCCCCCCTGGATCTTCCCCCAGGATAGAGGAATGTTTTTTAAGAAAGGCTTCCGCCTCAGCAACTGTTTTAATCCTCACTCTTCCTCCTTCCCAGAACACCAGCATCCCTTCGGGTGTCACCCACTTGAACCAAATCCCATGATCAAATAAAATTTTAGACAAGAAGGAAAATTTCCTCCTTGCTTCTCGAATCTTTCTAGGGATCTGCTTCAAGATAGCAACCTCTTTTTGTTGGTAGATTAATGGACTACCTCTCTGCACTTTCAGGATTTCCTCTCTGGTTGACCTTCTAACAAATTTCACATGTATCTCTCTAGGCACTTCATTTATCCTGGCATATGCTGAGTTAATTCTGTAGGCTAGGTCAATGTCCCCCCTGATCTCATCCTTAGATTTTTGTAAATAGTCTGCTAAAATTGTGCTCATAAGATCAGGGAGGCATTCACCAGATTCCTCAAGAACGTTCTGAAATCTCAAAAAATATGTCATTCTTTCCATATCAATCCTAGACACATGCCCATTTGTTTCCCCAACCTCTTTAGTAACATTTTTAATCTCTCCCTTAACCCCCGCCAACCCCCCTTCCAATTCTTCAGTCTTCTGTGTGTTTTCCAGCACTTGCTTCCGTGTGTCCAATAGCTCCTTCTTGAAATTGATGTTTTCTGCCCTCTGGGCTTGAATCTCTTGTACCAAAGTTTGTATAACAGTTTCAAGAGAAGCCATCCGTTGTTCTAAACTTGTCAGTGCTGTTTCTTGAGCCATGATTAACTGTTAAAATCAATGCCACCAAAATGGCGTTTTCAGGGTGGGGTTGGTGAGACTAACCGGGAGCCAAAAGTTCTGATCAAGGTTGTAACTTTGTAAAATACAGGAACCAAGAGAAAGACAGTTTTCCAACTCAATAGATGTAATAGCGAAGGTACTCCAGAAAAGAAATCACAAATCCAAAAGAAAAAATTTCTTCATTAAAAACCAGAGATAGTCCAAGTTGCAAAGAGACACTGGAAATTTTCCATAAACAAAATAGTCAATCAGGAACAAAGAGAGGCCATTTTCCACCGCCCAGCTCAGAGTCCGCAGGAGAGAGTAGTGAGAGAAATTGTATCAGCCAGACCTAGAAACATTGTTGCAAGCAAGCCGCAATCCACTTTCCCTTAACGCAAACAGTCAGGATTGAAAATTTCCGCTCCTCGCCGCGAGGAACCATTTCCAAGTGCCGCTTAGATCCGAGGTTTTTTTTTAAAAAAAACAAACACCCCCCTCCCAGTCCTTTCAGCCCGGCTGACAGTAGAAAAAAAAGTTTTTGAACACTCACTCTCCCCTTGCAGCTGAAGCCTCGGGAAGCCTTCCGACATCGACGTTCAGCCCTCTACATAGATGTGAATGGCGCCGTCGTCCTTAGGCGAAGGGAGAACCCCCCGCAGCATGTTCTCCTTCACCTAGGCCGCGGCAAAAGGGTCGCCTCCCCCACCGCCGTGAGGGGGGGCGTCCCTGCCGAGCCGGCCCTACGGGAGACCCCCAAAAAAGGGGCGTCTCGCCCCCGTGGGGGGGCAGAAAAAGCAACAAAACGGCGAGCGAGCGATAGGCTCGCTCGTCGCCGCTGGAGCCGGAACCGGAAGTCCAGGGAAGGCTTCTTGAGAAGGGGTCTCACCACCGCCTCTTTCAAGGCGGTAGGTAGATACCCCTCACTCAAGGAAGCGTTCACAATATCCTGGAGCCAGCCTCGCGTAACCTCCCAGGATGCCAGTACAAGCCAGGAGGGACACGGGTCCAATAAACATGTGGTGGCCTTGAGTCTCCTCGACAACCTGTCCATATCCTCGGTAGTAACAAAGTCAAACTCCTCCCAAGATGTCAACTCAAGACCCACATCGGACAATCTGACTGGACTAGTTTCAGTGGAGAGCAACTCGCTCCGGATCCGAGTGATTTTATCCTGCAGGTATACACCAAATTCCTCTGCTCTACCCTGCAGAGGGGCTTCCCGCGGCCTCTGTTGAAGGAGGGAGTGGGTTACCCCAAACAGGGCGGCAGGGCAGTTCTCTGCGGATGCTATAAGAGTGGCACAATACTCACGTTTGGCCACTCTAATCGCCACCAAGTAAGTCCTAATATAGGCTCTCACTAGTGTTCGGTCGGATTCAGACCGAGAGGATCTCCACCTACTCTCTAGGCGTCTCTTGCGGCGTTTCATCTCCCTCAGCTCCTCAGAAAACCAAGGGGCCTGGGAGATTCGGCGCCGCGTGAGAGGCCGCAAGGGCGCGACTCGGTCCAAGGCCCCCGCGGCTGCACTATTCCATGCAGCCACTAGGTCCTCAGTTGAGTCGCGGGGCAGGAACACAGGTACTGGCCCAAGCTCCCTCTGGAACCTTTCCGGGTCCATCAGGCGCCTGGGGCGGAACCATCTTGAGCTCTCAGGTTCCGCCTCCCCGCGGTGGGGAGTGACGATTGGAAAGTCCAGCCGGAGGAGAGAGTGATCTGTCCATGACAAGGGTGTGCTGACTAAATCCCCTATTCCCAGATCACTCCTCCACTGACCCGAGACGAAAATTAGATCCAGGGTGTGTCCTCCCTCGTTTTGTCTTTGTTTGTTTTAAAATAAAATAAAATGTATTAAAAAAAAAGAGCATCCTGGAGCTGCCATTATGTTGCTACTAGCTGTACCCGGCCACGCGTTGCTATGGCCCAGTCTGGTTAAATGGCCAACCAACCTGTGTACACACAACCACTGTATAACCCCCAACCTAACTACCTACTGTATTTCTTCCTCTCTCCACCTCCCTCCCTCCCTCCCTATCTACCTACCTACCTACCTACCCACCTACTGTATTTCTCCCTCTATCTACCTACCTACCTACCTACTGTATTTCTCCCTCTCTCGGATCCAAATAGTTTTTTTTATTTTTTCCATTTCAAAATCATTCATAGATATACGTTCTTATAAATGCTATTTAGCATTTATCTATTCATTATTAATATCTATACACATTCTTACATATATACTGTATGATACAGTTTGGATCGCTTTTCTTGCCACCCCGTGTCTCCATCTTATTCTGCAACAATCTTGTTGCAGAATAAGATGGAGCCCTAGGCTGATGTTATGCAACGCCAGGTCCATGGTCAACAAAGCCCCCCTCATTAATGACCTTGTGTCTGAGGGGGAGCCCGACCTGGTGGGTATTACGGAGACCTGGTTGGGCCACGAGAGAGGACTACCCCTTGCGGAAATGTGCCCACCAGGTTACCGAGCATTTCATCAGCCACGGGCCCTAGGCAGGGGTGGGGGGGTGGAGGTTATTATTAGGGAAGGTCTTGGGCCAAGAGAGACCACTGTGCCAGACCACTGGTTGTGAGTCCCTCTGCGTGAAGTGGGGCCTAGGGAGGCAGCTGGCCTTGCTGATTGTGTACCTGGCTCCCCGCTACGTATCAGCAGCCCTGCATGAGCTCCTTGAGGTGATCGCCGAGGTGGCGGTTGATACCCCCAGACTGTTAGTCATGGGGGACTTCAACCTGCCATCGGTAGGCGAGACATCCGAGGCAGTCCGGGAGTTCATGGCCTCCATGACGGCCATGGACCTGACCCAAGTAATTCAGGGCCCCACTTATGATGGAGGACACACACTGGATTTAATTTTTGTCTCTGGCCAGTGGATGAGTGATCTAGGAGTAGGGGATTTAGCTATTGTACCCCTGTCATGGTCTGATCACTCTCTCCTCCAGCTTGACTTTCCAACCGCTACACCCCACCGCGGAGAGGTGGAGCCAGAGATTCCAAGATGGTTCCGCCCCAGGCGCCTGATGGACCCAGAGAGGTTCCAGACGGAGCTTGGGCCACTACCTGCAACCTTGACCCGCGGCTCGACTGAGGACCTAGTGGCCGCATGGAACAGTGCGGCCATGGAGGCCTTGGACCGGGTCGCGCCCTTGCGGCCTCTCACGCGGCGCTGATCCACCAAGGCCCCTTGGTTTTCCGAGGAGCTGAGGGTGATGAAACGCCGCAAGAGATGCCTAGAGAGCAAGTGGAGATCCACACTGTCCGAATCCGACCGAACACAGGTAAGATTCCATTTGAGGACGTACCTAGTGGCGATAAGAGTGGCCAAACGCAATTATTGTGCCGCCCTTATCGCATCCGCAGATAACCGCCCTGCCGCCCTGTTTGGGGTGACCCGCTCCCTCCTTCAACAGAGGCCGCGGGAAGCCCCTTTGCAGGGCAGAGCAGAGGAATTTGGAGAGTATCTGCAGGATAAAATTGCTCAGATCCGGAACGAGTTGACCTCCACGGAAAGTAGTCTAGAGGGACCATCCGAGGCAGGTCTTGAGACAGTATTATGGGAGGAGTTTGACTTTGTTACTTCCGATGATATGGACAGGTTGCCGAGGTGACTGAATGCCAGCACATGTTTATTGGACCCGTGTCCCTCCTGGCTTGTACTGGCATCCTGGGAGGTTACACGAGGCTGGCTCCAGGAAATAGTGAACGCTTCTTTGAGTGAGGGGTTCTTGCCAGCCGCCTTGAAAGAGGCGGTGGTGAGACCCCTCCTCAAGAGGCCTTCCCTGGACCCAGCAGAGCTGGCTAATTATCGTCCGGTCTCCAACCTTCGCTTTCTAGCGAAGGTTGTAGAGAGTGTGGTGGCACAGCAGTTCCCCTGTCACCTGGAGGAAATTGATTATCTGGACCCGCGCCAGTCCGGCTTCCAACCTGGGCACAGCACCGAGACGGCATTGGTCGTGTTGGTGGATGATCTCTGGAGGGCCCGGGATAGACATTGTTCCTCTATCCTGGTCCTATTAGACCTCTCAGCGGCTTTTGATACCATCGACCATGGTATCCTATTGCGCCGACTGGAGGGGTTGGGGGTGAGAGGCACCGTTTTACGGTGGTTCTCCTCCTACCTCTCCGGTTGGTCGCAATTTGTGTTGGCAGGAGGGCAGAGGTCGACCTCGAGGCCCTTGACATGTGGGGTGCCCCAGGGGTCGGTCCTCTCACCACTCCTGTTCAACACCTACATGAAGCCGCTGGGTGGTTTTGGGGTAGAATACCATCTGTACGCTGATGATATGCAGCTGTACATCTCTACCCCGAACCACCCCAACGATGCCGTCGAAGTGATGTCCCGGTGTCTGGAGGCTGTACGGGCCTGGATGGGGAGTAACAAACTCCGACTCAACCCATCCAAGACTGAGTGGCTGTGGCTTCTGATGTCCCGGTACAGCCAGTTGACGCCATCACTGGCCATCGGGGGCGAATTATTAGCCTCCGTGGAAAGGGCCCGCAACTTAGGCGTCCTCCTGGACTCCCGGCTGTCCATGGAGGACCATGTGATGGCCGTGGCCAGGGGGGCTTTTTACCAGGTTCGCCTGGTACGCCAGTTGCGCCCCTTTCTTGACCGGGACACCCTTCACACAGTCACTCAAGCACTCGTGACATCCCATCTAGACTACTGCAATGCTCTCTACATGGGGCTCCCCCTGAGGTGCACCCGAAGACTACAGCTAGTGCAGAATGCGGCCGCGCGGGGGATTTTGGGAGCCTCACGGCACTCCCATGTAACACCTCTCCTGCGCGAGCTGCACTGGCTGCCTGTGGCCTTTCGGGTGCGCTTCAAGGTATTGATAACCATCTTTAAAACGCTCCATGGCACGGGGCCTAGTTATTTGCGAGACCGTCTCCTACCTCATACATCCCTTCGGCCGATTCGCTCCCATAGAGAGGGACTTCTCCGGGTGCCGTCCGCCGGGCAATGCCGGTTGGCGACGCCCAGGGGGCCTTCTCTGTGGCGGGCCTGGCCCTCTGGAACGACCTACCCCCCAAACTCCGGACTATCACGGATCTCCGCCTCTTCCGCCAACGTTTTTTGTTTTTTTTTATTGAAAAAGTTTTATTGGTTTTTACAAATTTTTTAAAGTAGGGTAGGGGTAGGGTGAAATAGAAAAATATTTTGAGAACTTTCACGTTGAGGTCGTTGGTCCCTCCAGGGCTTCCTAATAAAACATTGGTGATACATTTTTCAATAATGTTACAAGGTGAAAACAAATGCATACATCATAAATTCTAAATTCTATGCTGGCAATCGTGTACAAACATCCAGATAAAAGTTATACTGTATTAATAAAAAGCAAAGTCATTTTTTAGATCTAAGTCTCTTGGCAATTGTGTCTTCTTGTTCTCCTTCCTGGCCCCCAGCGGGCGGGGCTGTGGCCCCCTCCGCCCCCCCTGGATCTTCCCCCAGGATAGAGGAATGTTTTTTAAGAAAGGCTTCCGCCTCAGCAACTGTTTTAATCCTTACTCTTCCTCCTTCCCAGAACACCAACATCCCTTCTGGCATCGCCCACTTAAACCAAATCCTGTGATTAAACAATTTTTTAGATAAGAAGGAGTACTTCCTCCTCACCTCCCTAATCTTTTTTGGGATCTGCTTCAAGATAGCGACTTCCTTTTGTTGATAAATTAACGGACCCACTCTCTGCGCCTTAGTCGACCTTCTGACAAATTTAATATGTATCTCTCTGGGTACTTCATTTATCCTGGCATATGTTGAATTTATTCTGTAAACTAGGTCAATGTCCCCCCTGATCTCATCTTTGGGTTTTTGTAAATAGTCTGCTAAAATTGTGCTCATGAGATCAGGAAGGCATTCACCAGGTTCCTCCAAAATATTCTGAAATCTTAAAAAATATGACATCCTTTCAAAATCCCTCCTAGACATATGACCAGACAAATCTCCAATTTCACTGTTAACATTTTTCAGTTCTCCCTTTGCCCCAGCCAACCCCACTTCCAACTCCTCGGTCTTCTGTGTATTCTCCATCAATTTTTTCTGTGTTTCTAAAAGCTCAAGTTTAGAGCTGCAATGGTCTTTTCTTAACTCTTTAATTTCCAGCACCAAGGAGTGTAACACTGCTTCCATAGCTGTCATCCTTTCTTCCAATCCTGGATTTTCTGGTTGTTTTTTTGAAGCCATGGTAAGCTGTTAAAGTCAGTGCCACTAAGATGGTGTTTTTTGGGTGCGGCCGCTGGAGCAAATCCGGAGAAGAAAGTTCAAATCAAAGTAACAAATTATAGAGTCCAGAGAGAGAAGCAATTTTCACAGTCAAATATTGAAACAAAGAAGGCACTCCAGGGAAGGAGTCAATTAATCCAAAAATTCATCCGTTGGTAGAGAGAAACAGTCCAGGTCACAAAGAGATGTTGGTAATTTTCCATGAAAAAGTAATCATTTAGGAACAAAGGGCAGCCATCTTCCACCGCCCAGTCTGAGAGCCAGCAGGAGAAAGTGACAAAGAAAATTGTTTCAATAATGCCGGACTTAGATACATTGTATAGAAACAAGCCGCAAAGCACTTTCACTTGTTCCGCAAAAGTCCGGATGAGAAATATCCGCTTCCTCGGATCAGGCAAGCCAGTCCTACGGAGGGTCCCCCCCAAAAAGGGGCACCCCGCCCCGTTAGGGGCAGAAAAAAGAACAAAACGGCGGACGAACCCCAAGGTTCGTCCGTCGCCGCCAGGAAGAGGAACAGGAAGTCTCTTCCGCCAACGTTTGAAGACTCATCTTTTCCATCTAGCCGGCCTAGCCTAGTCCCCGAGACCACTTTCGTAGACTGAGTTTCAAATTGTCTTATTGGATTTTAATGTGTTGGTAATGTTTTAGGGAATTTTTAGCACAGGGCACTTTAAATTTAATTAGATTTTATTCTGTAGTCTTATTTATTATACGTCCGTTTTATTAATATGTTTGTATTTCCGTTTTTAATTTCCTGTGCACCGCCCTGAGTCCCTTCGGGGAGAGAGGTGCAGTATAAAAAATTAAATAAAAGAAAGAAAAATAAAAAATCTTACTCCTATCTTCTCAAGCTCCCTTCTCTGCCTTCTTATTTCCTCCTCTCATTTCTCCTCTCTTCTCCCTTTTTCCCCTCTTTCCTCTCTCCTTCTTTTTTATCCTCTCTCCTACTCTTAATTCCCCACCCTTACTTTCTCTACTTTACCCTTTCTTCCTTTCCCTCCTCGTCTCTCCCCTTTCCGTTGTTGCCTTTGCTTATTTATTTTCTCTGATGGGTTCTGGGGGTGGCATTTCAACGATCCAAACTTAATATATATTTTTCCCTTGAAATACATTTCTATTGAACAATAATTCACATAAACATTGAACAAAGACTGAGGAGTTTAATACCTCCTCCAATTTTAGTCTAATTCATCCCAAGCTGATAGATCTTATGCACATCTTACAGTCGTCTTATAAATCCCTAATTCTCAATATTTCTCCTACACTTCTAATAATAGCAGAGTTTATAGAGAAAAAGATTCAAAAACAATTATTGTAATAATTATTTCTATTAACTAAATCTTAACCACTACTCCCATTAAAAATCTGACACTCTGTTTCCCAGCCATAGGTACCAGAAATCCCAACTTTTATTAAAAAGCGATTCACTTTTCCCTTTAAGAATATATGTCATCCTGTCCGCTTCTGCACATCGTAGAATCTTATCCAGGACCTGTTGGTTCGTTGGGATTTCCTTTGACTTCCAATATTGCGCGTATGTCATACGTGCCACTGTTGTGATGTGTATTAATAAGTACCAAGCATCTGTAGGTACTTCTCTTGGCTTTATCCCCAACAAAAATATAACTGGGTCCAATTGAAAATCAAAACTTGTGATTTCTGACAACCAATTTTTTATAGTAGTCCAGTACCTTTTAACCTTCGGGCAGGTCCACCACTGGTGAAAGACGGTGCCCCTGGCAGAGTCACACTTCCAACATTTGTCAGATGTACCAGGGAACATTTTGGAAATCCTTGCTGGGGCCAGGTACCATCTATAAATCATTTTGTAAATGTTTTCTTTAAATGCCGTCGCTAATGTGAGTTTAGTATTTTTGGTCCAAATTTGTTCCCATTCCGTTGGTTCTATCATTCAGCCAACGTTCTTCCCCCAAGCAATCATAGTACCTTTTACAGGGTCCCCTTCCATCTTATGGAGCAAAAAAAAATTGTAAACTTTAGAAATACATTTACTATCCTCCCCCCAAATGATCTTATCTAGTTCCTGTGGTGATATATCTATTCCAAATTCCTGCTTATCCTTATTGAATCTTGAGCTCATCTGTAAATATAACCACCACTCTAATTCAATTCCCTCAGTGCGTAGCTCCTCCCTAGACTTTAGATTCCCCCGAACATCTAAAAGATCTTTGTATCTCAAATTCCTATTTGGGTTATGGAGTGTTGAATACGTTACCGCTTCTAAGGGGGCGAACCAGCAAGGAATCTTCATATATAGCCAGCCTTTCACCTTCTGCCAGGGTTTTATTAATATGCCTCTAATATAGTGGTTGGAAAACATTTTATATTGGCTATCCTTCTTTGGCCATAGGTAGGCATGCCAGCCTTGGGATAGATTATACCCTTCAATGGTTAGAACCCGTCTTCTTGAGAGTTGTATCCAATCCCTAATCCAAGCTAAATTAGCGGCATGATAATAGAGCTCCCAATAGGGAAGTCCTAATCCTCCTCTCATCCTGTGCTCCTGAAGCATTCTCCTTCTTATCCGTGGTTTCCTGCCAACACATACAAATTTTCTGACTATTCTTTCCAATTTGTTAAGAAAATCATTATCTAATTTGACTGGGGCATTTTGGAATAAGTACAGCCACTTTGGTAGAATATAAGCCTTAATCACTGCGATACGTCCTAAAATTGAGAGTTGAATATTTCTCCAAGTACTTAATTTTTTCTCCATCTCCATCAATAGTTTCTGATAATTCAACTCTTTTATTGATGGGCATTTAGCTGTCAGCCAGATACCTAGGTACTTGACCTTTTTAACAATATGTATCCCTGTAATCTCTTGAAGTTGTGTCTTTAGATTAGCTCCCATATTTTTGACCAAGAATTTAGTTTTATCTTGGTTAATTTTTAAGCCAGCTACTTCTCCAAAACCAGTAATTTCATCCAATAGTTTGGGGCCCGATTTCAATGGATCTTCCAAAATAAAGACGAGATCATCAGAGAATGCTTGAAGCTTATATTGTTGATCCTTTATAGTTAATCCCTTTATATCCTTATTCTGCCGAATTGTAATCAGTAAGGGTTCGAGAGTCAGAATAAACAACAGAGGTGACAAGGGGCATCCCTGTCTTGTACCTCTTTGTATATCAATTTTCCCAGTCATTTCTCTATTGAATAGTACTTGGGCAGATTGCACCGTGTAAATTGCTTGTATAGCTCTCTTGAAGTTGGGTCCAAATCCCATTTTGGACATTTGGCATAGTAAAAATTCCCCGTTTACCATATCGAAGGCTTTCTGGGCATCAAGAAACATCACAGCCAATTGTTTGCTGGGATGCAGTTCATAATATTCTAGAGTATTTATTACTATTCTAAGGTTGTCCCTTATTTGCCGATTTGGTAGAAACCCATTTTGATCTGGGTGTATAAATCCCCTTAGAAAAATGTTTAATCTACTCGCCAGAATTGATGAGAAAATCTTATAATCCGTATTTAGTAAAGAAATAGGTCTATAATTCTTTATTAGGGTACGCTCTGAATCATCCTTTGGAATCAAGGATATATTGGCCTCTGTCCAAGTTTGGGGGATTTTACCTTCTGTCAAAACTTCATTAAATAACTCTTTTAAATGACTACTAAACACTTCCACCATCTCTTTATACACTTCAGCTGGTAAACCATCTGGACCTGGCGTTTTCCCATTTGACTGCTTCTTCATTGCTTCTTTTATCTCACTCTCGGTAATCTCTGAGTCCAAAATTTCCTTTACATTATGTGAAACCTCCTGTAGTTGGATTTTATCTAGATAAGTTCCAATATTTCCATCTATAGTTTGATCTTTCTTATATAGCCCTGAGAAGAAATCCTCAATCACTCTTTTTTTCTGATGACTCGACCCTACCAAATTTCCTCCCTTATCTTGTAACCATTCTATCCTCTTCTTTATTGCTTGTTTTCTAAGCCTATATGACAACCATTTTCCTGCTTTATTGGCATATTCAAAGAAATATTGTCTATTCCTTTGAATTTTCTCTGCTAGATCCTGTTGGTCTAATAGGGAAATCTTATGTTTCATGATGTCCCTCATCTCCTTTGCTACCATAGAGGATGGATCCTTTTGGAGGGTCTCCTCAGCCTTTGTAAGGGCATCCTTTAATTCCATTCTCTTGGCCCTTTCCTTTTTCCATTTAGTCGCCAGGTATTTAATTGCATTCCCCCTAATCACTGCTTTCACAGTGTCCCATATGATTTGAATCGATGTATCTTCCCTCCTATTGTCCTCAAAGAAATATCTCATTTCCTGACCCAAAGAATTTTTAAATTCCTCTTCTTTCATAAGGGTTGCTCTCATCATCCATCCTTGCTGCACTTTTCCTCCCTTCCATGTCAATACCAACGGGTTGTGGTCTGCCCACTCATTGGCTGCAATCTCGATCTCCCTAACCATTTCTTTTAATTCAGGGGTCCCCCATACCATGTCTATTCTTGTCCAGGTTCGGTGCCTGGGGGAGAAGTAGGTGTACTGCCTCTCTTCGGGATGACGTTCCCGCCATATGTCTCCAATGCCCAGCTCCTCCCTCGTTTGATCCCACACCTTAGGTAATGTTCTTTTAACTCCCTTAAATGAGCGTTCTCCCGGGGTATAGTCCTTACTGGCATCTACTATTGCATTAAAGTCTCCTACAATGCATATATGTTTGTATTCTAACTCTTTATGTAAGCCTTGATAGAAGGCCCCTTGGTTACAGTTTGGAGCGTAAATATTCACCAATAGAATCTTCTTTTGGGCCAATCACACTTCTACCATTAACACTCTTCCTTCTTTATCTGTATAAACCATCTGGGCCTCAATATTTTGCCGAACATAAATCGCTACACCTCTTTTCTTTTGCTCTGCCAGGGACACGAAAACTTCTCCCAGCCTTGGACATGCCAAAAGCTTCTGTTGATTCTTTTTAATATGAACTTCTTGCACACAAATTATATCACATTTTAATTTACATAATTTGGACCAATTTTTTTTCCTTTTCATGGGGTATTCAAGCCATTAATGTTGACTGTAAAAAGTTGTATTTCTTCTTGTATGTCACTGTTTTGCTGTATTCTTAATCTTCTTTGCTAGCCGTGTCTCCATTTGGGAGCCCGAGCCTCCCATTTCTACACCATCATCTTTCTCCATTGTCTCCTTTCCCTTTACTTCTCCCACTTTCCTCCTAAATTCCAGCTGTACCTCTTCTTGGTTTCTTCATTCAGACTCCTCCTCCCTCTCTTGATTAATGTGGGTTTCAAAAAAGTCATGAGCATCCTGCAAACTGTCAATGCGAATTCTCTTGTCCTGCCATATGAAGGCAAGGCCTTCCGGGACTAACCACCGATATCGGATATCAAATTTTCGCAAGTAGATCGTCAGGAAGTCATATTTCCTCCTCTGGTCCCGTACCCGCCTTGGCAATTGTTTGAGGATATTCACTGTTTTTCCTTTGAACGTAATGTTCTTCTCTCTTGCCTTCCTCAGTATCTCTTCTCGGAGCGGCTTTTTATTCAGCCGAACATGTCTCTCCCTTAGGAGCTTATTTCGGCGTGCATAGCTGGTGTACACCCGGAATACTTCATCTATGTCCCTCCTCATTTCCTGTTTGGTTATCTCGAGTAGTTCAGCTAGAGTCTCCACAACTATATTGTCCAGATGCTCCTCCCGTTCCTCTTCAATATTCTGTATTCACAAATAAAAGGCAGCTTTATCAAGTTCAAGGACCGTTATCTCATCTTCCATTTGTCTATTAATGGCCATACATTAATGTATTTCTCCCTCTCTCTATCCCTCTACCTACCTACCTACTGCATTTCTCCCTCTCTACCTACCTATCGTATTTCTCCCTCTCTGTTCTTCTACTTACCTACCTACCTACTGCATTTCTCCCGCTCTCTATCCCTATCCCTCTACCTACCTACCTACCTTCCGTTATTCTCCCTCTCTATCCCTCTACCTACCTACCTACCTACCTACCTATTGTATTTCTCCCTCTCTCTATCCCTCTACCTACCTACCTATTGTATTTCCCCCTCTATCGGTGTCACTCCCTCTCCCCGTCACTCCATATTTCCGTCGGCGCCAGGGAGTGATGAGGGACTGAGACCGGAAGTCCCACCCCCGAAACCCGGCAGCGCCTGGGTGATTTGTCTCTTGGGCCACAAGGACGCCTTCCTCCTCCTCCTCCTCCCCCCCCCCCCCAGTTCAGGTAGACTGCCTCTCCACCTGGAGGCTCCGATTGGGGGGTGGGGAGCCCTGCCCCGAAACTCTGCCGCCTTATCCCGGTAATCTTCGGACAGGGGGCTGAGCGTGCGTACGTCCACGTGCGTGTATATGCCTCACTCCGCCAGGGCCGCAGGGCCTTGTGGGAAGGGTAATTCATTGAGGAAGCGACCGTTGGAAATGTAACATTGGGGAAAGGGCGTCAGTATGCGCTGCTGCACGTGTGCATGACACAGCATAAGAAGTAGCTGGGTGGGAGGAGCTAAAGGGAGGTAAAAAACTCGGAAGTGCCACACTTTTACATTTGTGTAGCGTGCACCGGGCACAGGTGTGCCATCCACACAATCTATACATATCATATAGACTAGCTGTACCTGGCCACGCGTTGCTGTGGCCCAGTCTGGTTAAATGGCCAACCAACCTGTGTACACACAACCACTGTATAACCCCCCAACCCACCTACCTACTGTATTTCTTCCTCTCTACCTCTACCTACCTATTGTATTTCTCCCACTCTATTCCTCTACCTACCTACCTACCTACTGTATTTCTCCCTCTATCCCTCTACTTACCTACCTACCTATTGTATTTCTCCCTCTCTATCCCTCTACCTACCTACTGTATTTCTCCCTCTCTATCCCTCTACCTGCCCACCTACCTACTGTATTTCTCCCTCTCCACATACCTACCTACCGTATTTCTCCCTCTCTATTCCTCTACCTGGTTACCTGCAAGACCGCCTCCTGCTACCAAATACCTCCCACCGTCCAGTTCGGCTGGCGACCCCCAGGGGGAGAGGCTTCTCTGTGGCAGCTCCCGCCCTCCGGCGGCAGCAGGTGAGGCTCCGTTGGCACCAGCAAACGTGGGGAGTGACGGGGGACCGAGAGCGGAAGTCCCGCCCCCGAATCCCGGAAGTACCTGGGTGATTTGTCTCTTGGGCCGTAAGGACACCTTCCTCCTCCTACTCCTCCCCCCCCCCAGTTCAGGTAGACTGCCTCTCCACCTGGAGGCTCCGATTTGGTGTGGGGGGGGAGCCCCTTATCCCGGTAATCTTCAGACAGGGGGCTGAGCGTGCGTGCGTCCACACGCGCGTATATGCCTCACGCTGCCAGGGCCGCAGGGCCTTGTGGGAAGGGTACTTCATTGAGGAAGCGAGTTGGAAATGTGACGTTGGGGGAAGGGCGTCAGAATGCGCTGCTGCACGTGCGTGACACAGCATAAGAAGCAGCTGGCTGGGAGGAGCTAAAGGGAGGTAAAAAACTCAGAAGTGCCACACTTTTACATTTGTGTAGCGTGCACCTGGCACAGGTGTGCCATCCACACAATCTATACATATCATTGGTGCTGCACTTGTAAGGAACGTTGTGTGAAAATTGGGTGGCGATCAGTGCAGTAGTTCCTGAGATTAGCGGTTTTGAACAAACTCATCGTTAACTTTTTATTTATATAGATTACTTTTGAAGTATCTTTAGCTGTAGAGAAGGGACAGCAACATAAATGATTATCTAATGTAGCACACCAAATTAAAGCTTCAATCCAAGGTATTGGTACAACTCCTGCAAAGGACAAGTCCTTGCTTATAGGCAAAGAACAATTTTAACAACATAACTTAGTTGCACAGAAACTCTTACAAACTCATAATTGGTATCAAAGAAATTGCCTAGGAGCAGGGACAGAGAGGAAAAGAAAATATTTAATAGAAGTTATTTTAATAGCTCTATAACTTTGAATAGATTTTAGGCCTCTATAACAAATTGTTTCAGGTAGAACATTAACCGGCAGTCAGTGCCATTGTAATAAAAATGCTCAACACAAATGGCCATAATATATACACATAACATTAATTGAACAAGTTGATAAAATCTGAGAGGATCTGAAATATCAAGGATATCCCTGCATTTTTAAGTCATTGACATGGAATGGGGGAGGGGAGGAGATAGAAAAGATGGGTAGAATTTCATCATGTATACTCATTAACTCCAGCTGTCAGTCTTCCTAGACGCTAATAAGAACTAGTGAGACTGTTTCAATGCAGCTTTCTTTAACTTTAGAACATTGAAAGAGGAGCATCCTGCTTCATTATTTCTCATAATCTAGTTATTTTTAAACTCTCAGGATTTCCAGACAGTTGTTGTAACAGATGGCGATCCAGTCTGGCTGAGTTGATGCCCACTGTACATTGTTTATTTCTCCTTCTGCTGTGTAAGCCAAGATTGGATCCTCAATGGCACGAGGCATTTGCTGAATATCCCAAATGAGAGCTTGATGGTCATCCGCTGTCAAAGGTGAAATATAGATTTAGTTACATTTTCTTTGCAGATAATTTATTCACCCAGGCATCTCAAAATAGGTAAGAAAAGCCTTGAGAAATCATTGGGGTTGTTACTATCAAATACCGTCAATCCTCTTTTGAGTTCTATGGTTTTATGTATCGGGACATAGTAAAAATCATCTGGTCCATAGCAGTTCTTAAAAGTAGGCAAATGCAACCTCAGATGAACAACAACACATGTCATTTTACACATCATCATCATTTATTTTACAAAAAGAAAGCCAAAATGGAGAAGCCTTAGAGAGGGTTATAAAGCACTATGAAGCAGTATATATGTCTAAGTGCTAGTGCTAATACTTTTTTTTGGGGGGGGGGGGGGGGGGAGAGGTTGTCTGAAAGAACCCCAGGGCAATGTGCAAGTTGTACAACCAAAGAATGGTTAAAGCCAAAGAAAATGTTTTGGAATGGCCAAGTCAAAGTCCTGACCATAATGAGGTCAACCTGAAGTGGGAAATTCATATGAGCAACACCATCAACATTGCTGAGTTGAAGCTGTTCTGTAAAGAGAAAAGAGCTAAAATTCCTCAAAGCAGCTGTGCAGGACTGAACAACTGCTGACTAGCTCAGAACCCAAATTATTTGTAGGAAATGTAGGTTAGATAGTAAGATGCAAAGAGGATTATGGAACTGAAAATCAATGAATCAAAGTCTATGCTGTGTTTGACAAGATTAAATAAAATGGATAATTGCAAGTTATGTTTAAATGATGAAAAATGAGAGCAAATATATAAATGTAAATATCTTAGTATACTATAGTAGTATGCTAGTATACAAAAGAAAGGAAAATAGAGAAATGTTAAGATATGCAAATGCTAATAGAAAAGTAATAAATAGTATGTGGTCTCTTGCATGGGATGACTTTACTGACAGAATAAAACTACTTGTATATAAAAGCATGCTTTAACCCCCACTGTTATATAGAAGTAAACCATGGCTATATCAGAAGAAACATAAGTGTAAGTGGCTGATGTCGTGGCAAGATCGGATGTGAGAAGAGGGTCTCTGCGCTCCCGCACCAAGTTCTCCCCATTGGAGGGCTCTGAAAGCAGCTAAAGCCACCCTGTAGGGATGGTGAAGAAAAGGCTTCCGGTTCCGGCTCCTGCGGCGACGGGCGAGCCTAGCGCTCGCTCGCCGCTTTGTTTCTTCTTCTGCCCCCCCACGGGGGCGAGACCCCTCTTGTTTGAGGGTCTCCCGTAAAGCCGGCTCGTCGGGGGGCGCCCCCCCCACGGCGGTGGAGGAAGTGGCCCCCGGCGCGGCTTAGGTGAGGGAGAACATGCTGCGGGGGGTTCTCCCTTCGCCTAAGGAAGACGGCGCCATTTACAACAATGAAGAGGGTTGATCGGCTCAGTCGGAAGGTCTCCCGAGGCTTCAGCTGCGAGGGGAGAGTGAGTTTTTAAAAAACTTTTTTTCTGCTGTCAGCCAGGCTGAAAGGACTGGGAGGGGGGAGTTTGTTTTAAAAAAAAAACCCTCGGACTTAAGCGGCACTTGGAAATGGCTTCTCTGGAAGAGAAAGCGGAAATCTTAAATCCGGACTGTCTCTAACAAGGGAAAGTGGTATGCGGCTACTTGCAACATTGTGTCTAGGTCTGGCTGGTTTAAAAAAAATTTATTTTTCTACTCTCTCCTCTGGGCTCTGAGATGGGCGGTCGAAAGTGGCTTTTCTTTGTCCCTGCCTGACTATTTTAACTATGGGAAATTCCCAGCGTCTCTTTACAATTGGGACTCTCTCTGGATATTAATGAAGAATTTTTTTCTTGTTGGATTTGTGGTTCCTTTCTGGATTACCTTCGCTATTATAACTATTGAGTTGGAAAATTGTCTCTCTCTTGGTTCCTGAATTTTACAACGTTTCAACCTTGATCTGAACTTTTGGCTCCCGGTTAGTCTCACCAACCCCACCCTAAAAACGCCATTTTGGTGGCATTGACTCTAACAGTTAAGATGGCTCAAGAAGCAGCACTGACAAGTTTAGAACAACGGATGGCTTCTCTTGAAACTGTTATACAAACTTTGGTAAAAGAGATTCAGGCCCAGAGGGCTGAAAACATCAATTTCAAGAAGGAGCTATTGGATACTCGGAAGCAAGTGCTGGAAAACACACAGAAGACGGAAGAATTGGAAGGGGGGGTGGTGGGGGTTAAGGGAGAGATTAAAAATGTTACTAAAGAGGTTGGGGAAACAGATGGGCATGTGTCTAGGATTGATATGGAAAGAATGACATATTTTTTGAGATTTCAGAACGTTCTTGAGGAATCTGGTGAATGCCTCCCTGATCTTATGAGCACAATTTTAGCAAACTATTTACAAAAACCTAAGGATGAGATCAGGGGGGACATTGACCTAGCCTACAGAATTAACTCAGCATATGCCAGGATAAATGAAGTGCCTAGAGAGATACATGTGAAATTTGTTAGAAGGTCAACCAGAGAGGAAATCCTGAAACTGCAGAGAGAAAGTCCATTAATTTACCAACAAAAAACGGTCACTATCTTGAAGCAGATTCCTAGAAAGATTCGAGATGCAAGACGGAAATTTTCCTTCTTGTCTAAAACATTGTTTGATCATGGGATTTGGTTCAAGTGGGTGACACCCGAAGGGATGCTGGTGTTCTGGGAAGGAGGAAGAGTGAGGATTAAAACAGTTGCTGAGGCGGAAGCCTTTCTTAAAAAACATTCCTCTGCCCTGGGGGAAGATCCAGGGGGGACGGAGGGAGCTACGGCCCCGCCCGCTGGGGGCCAGGGAGGAGAAAAAGAAGATACAATAGCCAAGAGACTTAGATCGAAAAAATAACTTTGCCTTGATTTTCCTGAACAATTTTGCATAATATTTTCTGGATTTATTGTAAATGTCTGACAGCATGGAACTGAGAATTTAGGTATATGTACTTGCTTTTACCTTGTAGTGTTATGAAAAATGCTTTTTTTTGGTTATTTTTTTATTGTGTATTTTGAGGTCTCGGAAGGGCCGACGACTCTGACGTGAATGCTCTCAAAATTTCTTTGTATCCCTTACCCTATCCTATAGAAAAAATGTAAAACCAATAAAACTTTTTCAATATAAAAAAAAAGAAAGAAAAGAGGGGCGCCCTACAGGTCGTGCAGAACAGCAACTCTTCCGTTCCGTAAAGAACTGTGAAGCAGTATATAAGTCTAAGTGCTATTGCTATAACTAGGGTACTTAAAAAGTGTGTGTGTAAAACAAGGAGAGAGAGAAGATTAAGAATTAATGATTGCTGAATGAATGTGGGTTGACTACAAAAGAAGTAAATTAAGGTGATTTGGTGATACAGAGAGAATGAACAAGTGCCAAATTACAAAAACAGTATCTAAAGGAAGAAGTGAATAGGTCAAAATGAAGGTGAGAACTACAGAAAGCTGTAGTTGAATGGAGTTAATGATTCTCAAAAACAGAGTTGAGAGATTTAAGAAATGTACAACAGGGTATGTATGTGGATAGTTTTTGCAAAAATAGTGAGGTATAATGTAATGAAATGGTGTTGGTGAAATTATGTTTAGATATCTTTCCTTTTTTTTCTTATCTTGTGCCTTTGATTTTGTTGGTGTATGTTAGCCTTCAAATTATATACAGAGCACTTAGACTACAAATGTACGTTCACATTTGGAAATGATAGTAAATCCCAATCACCTCTTAGATGCCCAAATAAGAGAGGAGGAATACAAATTATTTTTACCTGCTGTGCAGATATGACAAGAAGAATGTGGTGCCCAAGCAATACCATTCACACATGCTCGGTGGTTATTCAGCCTGGCAACTGGTGTACAAGGAACTCTGACATCTAGAATCACCACCTTAGAGGGAAAAATAATCCTAAATGTTATTTCTAAACATTAATTCTAAAGAAATTATCTTAGACTTTATTTTTATCCTTTTATTACCTAAGTCTCTTAAGTGCTCAGAGCATTCAACACTGCAATTCAGCTATCAAGTCAGCATATTTATTCCAAGTGACTGAAAAATACATTTGTCCCAATAATGAATATAAAAATATGAGAGTATCTCCTGACTACAGACACTTTTTGCAAAGAAGCCTAGATGACAAATCACAATATAAAATGCTATGGCTGCTTATTAGTACAATTCACATATTAGGCTAGCAGTATACCGTATTTTTCGGAGTATAAGATGCACCTTTTTACTCCAGAAAAGAGGGTGAAAATCTGGGTGCGTCTTATACAGCGAATGTAGCTGCCTGGGTCGTCTGAAAAAGGGGCAGGTGAATCTGGCGCTGCAGAGATCATGATGTCTGGAAAGGAGAGAAGTTTCGCTTTCAGGACTTCCGCTTGGCTCGACTCCCAGGAGGGCTTAGGGGGTGGCGGCGGTGGCAGCGGCTCCTCACATTGCTGAGGAATGAAATCATTGTGGCAATTGTCTCCCCTGAGCTGCCCGTCGAATCTCTGAGGCACCTTTCGCTTGCAGGAGGAGGAGGGCGAGGGAGGAATATACCAAAGACTTTGATTAACTGGGAAAGAAAGCCGCGCTTGGAATCTGCCGAAAACTGCCGCCCGAAAAGCACGCCTTTCTTTCCCAGTTATTCAGAGGCTTTGGTTTAAGGAAGAGCTGCTTTAAGTTTCCCTCCTCCTCCACCTGCAAACGAAAGGTGCCTCAGAGAAGGTAGATTTCTCAGAAGGCAAGTTTGAGAAGTTAAAAACCTGAAATGGGGACAATCAAGCTTGATTCAAAGGCTTTGGCTGCTGAGAATCTGGAGAGATTGGCGGGGGGGGGGGAGGGAAGGAAGTCTAGTTTTCTTCATAGAGATTGTTCCTCTTCCCTTCCCTTCCTCCCCCCACCTCCGCCCCAATCACTCCAGATCTGCTTATTGCTATTGAGCCCAGCTATTTTATCTCTTCACAGCATGACAGATCTGGGCGGCTTGGGGGAGGGGTGGAGGAAGGGAAGAGAAACAATATCCAAAAGTTAAGCAAAAGTTAAATAAGACACCAGGGACAGATGGTCTGCCCAGTGAGTTTTACAAAGGTTTGTGGGAGATAATGGGAAAGTATATGGTAAAAGTGTATAATGAGGTGCTTCAAAATAGGGGAATGCCAAAATCATGGGAGGAAGCTTACATTACCCTAATCCCAAAAGAAAACCAGGCGAAAGATCAAATTAAAAATTACAGACCTATATCACTATTAAACGCAGACTATAAGATATTTGCATGTATATTGGCAGAAAAAATTAAGGTGTGCCTACAGAAATTTATCCATACGGACCAGAGGGTTTTTTTTACCCCAGAGGCAAATGAGAAGCAACTTAAGAATTATACTCGATATATTAGAATATTATGAATCACACCCAGATGTTCTTCAATTTTGGAGGATAATTTTGGGAAATTGGTGAAACAGATAAAGCAGGAGTTGGAAAGATGGAATTCCTTGCAACTTTCGTTGGTGGGTAGAATGGCGGCGATAAAGATGTATATATTACCCAAGATTATGTTCTTATTTCAAATGGTACCCCTAAAATTACAGAGTAAGCATTTTCGAGAGTTAGATAAAATCTGTGGAAGGTTTGTGTGGCAAGGAAAGAAAGCGCGAATTAGGTTGAAAATCCTGCAAGAACCAAGAGAAAGAGGCGGGTTTGGCTTTCCTAATTGGAAACTCTATTACCAAGCTGGGATGCTAGCGTGGTTAAAAGATTGGATGAGTTTAGAAGACATAAGGATAATAAGGATAAGGTCATGATTTGCAGAAAGGATGGCACACCTACATGTGGGGGGATGGTCCCCCGTCCAGAGGCGTCTTCCAGAGGCATTATGTGAGGAAAATTTTACTAGCGGTCTGGAAGATGGCAAAATTGAAATATTACGAAAAAAATCCTCTTTGGGTGTCGCCAACGGAGGCGACAATATACCCAAATGTTCTTACCGAGGGCCACAGATGGACATACAAGGATATCTTAAATTCCAGGGGGAAACTGAAGTCAGAAGAGGAGCTGAAAAGACAGGGGCTAAAAATAAATTGGTGGCTGTATTTACAGATGCAATCAAGATATAAGAAAGACAAAGCTACTGGAGGGATAGCCAACAAGATTCAAGAATTAGACAAAGCCCTTTTAACTAATGACCAAAAAACTATAATGAAGTGTTATAAGCTGATGCTACTCTGGAAGGTAGAGGAAGAAGACGTGATGAAGGAACCTCTGACTGCCTGGGCCAAAAACTTTGGGTATGAAATTGATACAATTAAGTGGAGAGGAATTTGGAATAAAAATATCAACACCACATTGGCTTCGTCCTATAAAGAGAACCAATATAAAATGTTATATCGGTGGCATTTGCCGCCAGCCAGACTTGCTAGGATGTTTTCCAATTTATTGTCGGCCTGCTGGAAGTGTGGCGCCGAGCGGGGGACCTACTACCATATGTGGTGGACCTGCCCAAAGGTTAAGGTATACTGGGATAGAGTAAGGAGATGGGTGCAGGAGATAACAGGGATTAAAGTGGATAGGAGGCCAGAGCTCTTCCTCCTGGGAATCCTGCCAGACCCAATGAGAAAAAGAATCAAGTACCTGATCACGTATGTGCTAACTGCGGCAAGGATGCTCCTTGCGCAAAGGTGGAAAGACCCTAACATTCCATCAGGAGAAAGCCTAATATACAAGATAACTGACTGTGCTGAATTAGATATGTTATCTAAATTACTAACAAATGAACACAAAGAGGAGGGGGAAAAAATTGGGAGCTGTGGTATCAATGGTTAGAAAAAGTGAAAAAGAATGGTGAGGAACTGAAGTGAAGAAAAAGATCTTAACTAGAAGGTGGGAAAAGGGTTAATTTATTCAATCTCGCACTGTACTACTGACAGAAAGGAAAGAAACCGCAATGAAACGAGAATGGGGGTATGATGATGGTAATATGTACAAATATATTTGATTTAAAATACCAGAATTTGTATGAATTACGGGTGACGGTGAAAGAAATGCATGAAAAAAAATTTTTTTTTTGTAACCAATTGATACACAGTACATAAAGAAAGAGGTTTTTTTGTGTTGTGTCTGTTTTGAAAACTAAAAATAAAAACTTAATAATCATTAAAAAAAGAAACAATATCCACGAAGGCTTTTCTCAAGACCCTAGATCTACACTTTCTCTCTGGAAAAATGCTATTTGCATCGTCGGGATTTTGGCTAATGGAACAAGCACAGGATGGAAAGGAAACTTCGGAATACAGGAGCATCGTATTTCTGGAGCCTGGCAGCTGCCGCATTCCAAGGTTTCCTTTCCATCCAGCGCTTCTTTCACTAGCCAAAATCCCAACGATGCCAATAGCTTTTTCAGAGAGATCTAGGGTTCTGAGAAAAGTCTTCGTGCAGAGGTGCTTCCCCCCCCCCCCCCCCCAATCTCTCTGGATCTGTCATGCAGTGCTTATTGCTATTGCTGTTATTGAGCCCAGCTACCGTATCTCTTTGCTGCATGACAGATCTGGGTGGATTTGGTGTGTGCGTGTGTGTGTGACAAAGCAGCCTCATTTCCTTTATGCTTCCCTTTTGCCGCTCAAGGAAGGGATCCCTTGAAGGGATCCCCAGCCCTCCTCATCCAATGGGCCGTTCCCAGCCAAGCACAGCAGCAGCCATTCAGCAGCTCCCACATGTCTTTCCCTCCTTGCTGAAGAGAAAAGTGGATTTGAGATCAATAAAAGCCTTACTCTTTAAGAAGATCAAGCTCCCACACTTCACATTTTTGCCCTCCCTGGCCCCCAGGAGCAATTTGCAGGCCTCCCAAAGTCTCTGCATGCCCCATTTTTCACAAAAATGGGGTGTGCAGATGGTTTGGGATGCCTGCAGAGTGCTCCTGGGAGCTGGGGAGGGCAAAAACTTTTTTTTAAAATTTACATCTTCAAAATCATGGTGCGTCTTATACTCCAGTGCGTCTTATACTCCGAAAAATATGGTAATTTGTTTCTTTAAATTGAGAAACTAACATGAGTGATTTAATATTTTTAAAAATGAATTCTGCTTGTAGAGATACTACAGCAAACAAAGGCAGGCTAGCTCTTCTCACCAAACCACCATAAGGATTACTAACTGTCCATTTCATCATAACATACTAGTATCTTTTAATTAACGTGTACATCTACCTGATTATTTTACTTCATGGAACTGTATGCAAGTAAGATAATTTTGATAATTTTAAGTAATCCATGTAGCAAAAACTGTAGTCCCATTGCTTTCAGTATAGTTGGAAAGCAGATTATCAAGGTCACTATATACTCAGAAAAAAAGTGTACCGGGTATTCTCACAGAACAGTGTCTCACCTCCATACCATCCATTGCCATTGTTGCAAGGTAATTAGGATCTTGTTTATTCCAGCAAAGGCGGAGCAAAGGATGGTGCTGAGGGTCCTCATAGATAATAGTGCTATGTTCCAAGTGCCTTAAGTCAAACATCCTCACTGAGCCATCAGCACCAACAGAAGCAAACATGTCTCTCCCACCTCCGGCACGGCTAAATGCAATATCATAAACCTGTTCAGATACCAATAGCAAAAAAGTGGTAAAATATGATGCTTCCAATACAGTGTCCTCACTGTAATTTTTTCATGCAAAGGCAGGAGTAAAGAAGGTATATCCAACAAATTATTTGCTTTAGCTTAAAAAAGGACAATGCTTACCACAAAATAGGGCTTTAGGCATAACACTCTCTCCTTGTGAGCAGAATGTTTCTTTTGCAAAATATTTTACTTTGCTGTATTGATTCCCCCTTTTTCAATGAATTACTAAAAGGAAAATAAATGCATTACTAATAGCAGCAATGCAACCCACCTTAGCTGCTACTTCACTATCGCCAATGTATGAATGAATTTTTTTAAAAACTTAGTAACTGCACATAACTGCATAAAAAGAAAAAAAAGTACACGATCACCTCTTTGTCATGGGCAATCAACTGAGTCTTGACATGGCCAGACACTAAATTCACTCTTCCCAACACCTGGCCAGTTTCCAAACCCCAGATAGTACAAGTTGTATCAATGCTAGAAGTACCTGGCATAGTTTGAGAGGGAAGAAAAAACATATTAAGATTGTTTTTTTTCTTAAAAGCAATGCATATATGGATCATTACTTAAAATTTCTTATTCTAGACCTCAAAGTAAACCTCCACTCCTTCTTGATTTATAGAAAGCAACCTCGATGTGTCTGTTAACTTTTTTTAACAGTATAGCAATCCTCAGATCCCTTATAGCAGTCAAAACATTTAAAGCAAACTACCAGCTTTAAAACAAAAATTAAAACATGTTTTTCTACATTGTGATTAATTCTATTTAATGTCATGGGACTATGACTTCCCATATGATCAAAATACATTTCACTTGACTATTTCATTAATAAAATAAAGAGTATTTGTTATAGAACTAATGTGTATTAATAAAATTAAATTTTAATCAACTATAATCTATAACAGAATGAAAATAAGTATATACATTTAAGCATAGACACAATTTGCTATTACAAACTTTAATTTTAAAGCCTTAATGAGAATTCAAATAAACATTAAAATGAGAGAAAAGGCTACAAGACCAAGAAGTTCCTACTTCCTTAGCTATTAAAATGAAGCCATGATGCATTTATAAAAACAGACTACCGAAATCACAAATTCTGTTGAATATTTGACAATTTGATTGCCTAGCCGATTATTGTACCAACAAAGAATTGCCCCAAAAAACGAGTGGTCAGACTAGATTTTTTCAGTAGTTTCAGGTCTTTTTGTTGGACAACGAAGGGACATACCACCCATGGCCACATGACAAAAATTTGGGTGCTTCACAGTGTGCCCACTCTTACAACGGCAGGAGCGCAAGTCCCCTCCCCCCACATGCTGGGAGGCCTTGGCCAGCTATGCCCACAGGCATGTAAAACCTGCTGTGGGCCAGGAGGCCTCAACTGGGTAGGACCACTGATGCAGAGGACTTCCCTCCACCCCACCACTCCTGGAAAGTTTGAGCCTTCTACTCACTGCACTGCACAGGTCCACTTACCTTCCCTTTCCATGCAGCTGCTGATAAGCACCAGCCCTCACAATGTTCTGAGGCTTTTTCTACCTTTGGAGACATTGTAAGACGAGCACTAGGTTGTGAGGGAGTCTTTCAATGTTTCTGAGGCTCTTTCCAGCCTTCAGAATTTTCTCAAGGGCTGGTGTTTGTCTCATGATGTTTCTGAAGGTAGAAAGAGCCTCAGAACATTGTGAGCTGAGTGCCAGCGCTCATGATGCCTGAGGCTCTTTCTACCTTCAGAAACATTGTGTTGGCGAGCTTTCTACAGTAGCTGTGCCTCACAACAGCTGGACATGCTTCTCAATAGCTGCACAGAAAGGGAAGGTAAATGAACTTGCCCAGTTGGGTGGGAGGAAGGCCCATGCATTGGTGGGCTCAGTGGCCTGAGGCCTCCCAGCCCATGGCAGGTTTCTTCAGGCCAATGTACACTGAGCCTGCCCCATCCTCTGATGTTCCTCTGTGCAATCACATAATGACCCATGTAGTCACTTAACAACTGCAATGGTGGGGGGGTTGATGGGATTGCAGTCCTTGAGGCAGTCACATGGGTGCCTTGCTTAATGACCACAATGACTTACAACCCAAATTGAAGGCTCAAATGTGATTGCAATTCCATTTAGTCTCCTCTGGCCATGATTCCAGAAAATTATTGGTAGCATACAGGTAGTCCTCAACCTATGACCACAATTGAGCTCAAAATTTATGTTGTTAACCAAGACAGTTAAGTGAGTTTTGCCCCATTTCACAACCATTCTTGCCATAGGTGTTAAGTGAATAACTGCAGTCATTAAGTTAGTAACATGGTTGTTAAGTGAATTTGGCTTCCACATTGACTTTGCTTGTCAGAAGGTCGTAAAAGGTGGATCACATGACCCTGGGACACTGCAACCATCATAAACACATGCCAGTTACCAAGCGTCTGAATTTTGATTATGTGACCATGAGGATGTTGCAATGGTTGTAAGTGTGATAAATGGTCATAAATCACTTTTTCCAGTGCAGTTGTAACTTTCAAATGTCACTAAATGAATGGTTGTAAGGACTGCCTGTAATTTCTTGGAATTTTGAGAACAAATGAAAATAAGCCCAATCAGAAGAAAAACAAACTCCTCTATTCCCCCCAATATGTTAAGGCCACTGGCCACCAAAATATTGTCTACATCTTGAAGACAATATGAAGTCTACCTTTGGCTAGTTTCTGAAGCCAATATCTGCCAACAATTTTCTTAGCTAAATTTATAAATAGAACTCTTCAGTTATTTTAATCATGTTACCATCATTATTCTGCTACATTAGTATTTGTCCCTTACCTAATAGATAAGGATCCACTTCATTCCAATCAAAAGAGGTCAGTGGAGCACAAAAATCAGAATTTTTGTTGTTGTTCAGCAGACATTCTAGCCTGGTCTCTGTTTCACCCACCTGAACAAAAGATATCAATATATGCTTGTGATCAGATTGAGTCAGTTTACTTATTTAAAAGAGTATGGGTTCCATAAAACATAGGGAAAAGACAATTCTGTGTATTGTCCTGCAAGGTCTCATGCTTTTCTGTAATATTTCATTGCATCCAAAGAACAAAATCAGAGACAATATATAGTTTTCCCATTACAATTATTCTTCATTATATTAAAAACATAATTCAAGATAGGTTTTTTTTTAGTTAAGTTAGAGGGAATTCCTTCAAGCAGCAGGATTGTACTTCTACCCTGAACCCTTAACATCTGCTCTAATAGATTTTAAGGGGGCACAGAATAAAACCCAACTGCATGAATAAATTTCTTTAGCTCGTATAATTTTGGATTTAACTAGAGGTATCAGCAGGAGGTGACGAATGGAGGCAAATGACAAGAACAGTGTTGTGCTCTGCACATACAAATGGGTGCAATGCTGCTTTCATCATTTTGACAAAATGTCAGGTCTTCTTGGTTATAATTTAATCCCAAACTGATTTCCTTCTTTAAATTTGTTTTGAACATATTCAATTTATTATTCATTGTGATTATGATAAATTAAGTGGTTTTTTTAGGGGGAATTACTATTGATATATAAAGTAACTTCTGTAAGCAGTCCTCTCAAAATCTCACAAGAGACTCAAACTTCAATATCTTGCAACAGAGGTTTGTGGTTTTATATCCCACAGATACAAGGAATATAATCTTATATGCAGACATAGGATTATATTATTTTTATTTATTTTTATTCATTTATTTATCATATTTATATCCCGCACCCATCTCCCAACAGAGGGACCCGGGGCGGCGCACAGGAAAATTAAAAAATACAAATATACAAATATACAAAAACTCTTAAAACCATATTAAACCCAACCCTGCGCTAAAACATAATTAAAACTCCCAAATTAAAACTTTGATCAGCTAATAGTCAGTTCGGTATCGGGTAGTTCATGCCAGGCCGGCTAGATGAAACAAGTGCGTTTTTAAGCGCTGGCGGAACAAATATGGACAAATATCAGACTTCCAGGGTCTATGCTATTTTTTAAAACAAATCATCACACCCGTTAAAATGCCAGGTTTTGAGATTTAAAAAAATCAGACCAAGATAAATCACTTCAGAATTTTTTCCACATTTAATATAACAAACAAGCTGTACAATTCAATTGAAAAACAAACTGAAAACTTTTAGAGGAAAAAACAATTAAAAATGTACAATAATGTGGTTGCATAAGTGTGCAACCCTCTCATAGGTAGTGATGTGGTTGTGTTCAGAATTCACCAATCACAATCAAACTGGTGTTAAATAGTAGTCTGTACACACCTGCCATCAATAAAGTGACTCTGATCTAGCCCATATAAAGTTCATTGTTGCAAGGTATCAGTCATGAGAAGGGTACAAAAACATTTCCAAGCATTGAATATACTATGGAATACAGTGAAGACAGTCATCGACAAATGAAGAAAATATGGCACAACAGTAACATTACCAAGAACTGGATGCCCCTCTAAAATTGATGAAAAAACAAGAAGAAAACTGGTCAGAGAAGCTCCTAAGAGGCCTACAGCAACATTAAAGGAGCTGCCCAAATTTCTGGTTCTGTACTACAAAACTTCTGTATTCTTCATATGTCTGGGCTGTGGGCTAGGGTGGCAAGATAGAAGCTGTTCCTCATCAGAGGTGGTCTGGAGCCTGTCATCTTTGCTGGTCCTCTGCAGCTGATCCACTCCTGCAGCTGGCTCCCAATTCGGTTGGCTATGTAGCACCTCCTGTTTGGAACACCATACCCATTGGGATTAAATTGGTTCTAACCTTGCTGGCCCCTTCATGGATTGCTGCCTTATTGTTGTGGCCCACCAGCCACCAGCAGAGCTGGCGGCAGACTCAGATGATACAGCATCAGACACAGAGATAGAGCCAGGGCCGTCTGGCATTTCCCAGCCACCAGAGAAGCAGCTGCCTTTGGAGTCAGAGATGAGTGAGTAGGAAGCACAGCTGAGGGCTGTTCCAGATGCACGTATGCACAGAGCAGATAGGAGAGGTGAACAACGGAGGACAAGGAGTCAACTCGGGAAGCAAACCAAACGTGGGTACTAAATGGCCCCTCCCTGGCTGGGGAATAAATAGGAGGAAAGGGGAGTGGTGGTCATAGAAGACAACCATTCGCATTTCTGGAGATTTTGCTCATTGTGTTTCATGCAACAAAGATTGCCTTGACAGAACTGAGGTTAGTTTATTTGAACTGACTTAATTTGCAGCCTTTTGGCTGGGAGCTCACAGCCTTGCAATTATTGTAACAGGCTAATAAGGCCTACTGCTTCAGTTAACTCCTTGCAGGACTCTTGCCTGAACTTTGTGGGTGAATGCAGTTAATTCACAAGGTGTAAATAAAGAAGGTTTTTTCTTTGCAAGGAGTCTGTTTCTTGCTTCTGCGAAGTCTGGGTCAGAATAGTCATGGCAAAGGGACTTGTGTAGCTCAATGAAACTATGAACTATGCCGTGGAGGCCTACCCAAGACGGACAGGTCATAGCAGAGAGCTCTGACAAAACGTGATCCACTGGAGAAGGAAATGGCAACCCACTCCAGTATCTTTGCCATGAAAACCCCATGGACAGTACCAAAAGGGAAAAAGATATGATGCTGGAAGATGAGCCCCTCAGGTCAGAAGGTGTCCAATACACTACTGGGGAAGAGCAGAGGACTAGTACTAGTAGCGCCAGAAAGAATGAAGCTACTGGGTCAAAGCCAAAAGGACACTCAGCTGTGGATGTATCTGGTGGTGAAAGGAAAGTCTGATGCTGTAAAGATCTATACTCCTTAGGCACCTGGAATGTAAGATCCATGAATCAAGGCAAGCTGGACGTGGTCAAACAAGAGATGACAAGACTGAACATTGACATCTTAGGAATCAGCAAACTAAAATGGACTTGCAAATCTTAAAAAACGATGCAGTAAAAGTGCTACACTCAATTTGCCAGCAAATTTGGAAAACTCAACAGTGGCCACATGATTGGAAAAGGTCAGTTTACATTCCAATTCCAAAGAAGGGCAATGCCAAAGAATGTTCAAACTACCACACCATTGCACACATTTCACATGCTAGTAAAGTTATGCTCAAAATCCTATAAGCTAGGCTCCAGCAGTATGTGGATCGAGAACTACCAGAAGTACAGGCAGGATTTCAAAGAGGCAGAGGAACTAGAGATCAAACCCCCTCATAAATGACCTTGTGTCAGAGGGGGAGCCGGACCTGGTGGGGATCACGGAGACCTGGTTGGGCCACGAGGGAGGACTCCCCCTCGTTGAAATGTGCCCGCCAGGCTACTGAGCTTTCCATCAGCCATGGGCCCTAGGCAGGGGTGGGGGGTGGGGGTAGTGGTCATTGTCAGGGATGGTCTTGAGCTGAGAGAGACCACTGTGCCTCAGACAGCCGGTTGTGAGTCCCTCTGTGTGAAGTGGGGCCTTGGGAGGCAGTTGGGCTTGCTGATTATTTACCTGGCTCCCCGCTATGTAACAGCAGCCTTGCCCGAGCTCCTCGAGAGGATCGCCGAGGTGGCAGTTGATACCCCCAGACTTCTAGTCATGGGGGATTTCAACTTGCCATCGGCAGGCGAGACTTCCGAGGTAGCTCGGGAGTTCATGGCCTCCATGACAGCCATGGACCTGACCCAAATAATTCAAGGTCCCACTCACGAGGGAGGACACACACTGGACCTAATTTTTGTCTCTGGCCAGTGGATGAGTGATCTAGGAAGAGGGGATCTAGCCATTACACCCCTGTCATGGTCTGATCACTCGCTACTCCGGCTCGACTTTCCCACCGCCACACCCCACTGCGGGGAGGCGGAACCAGAGATCCCTAGATGGTTCCGCCCCAGGCGCTTGATGGACCCGGAGAGGTTTCAAAGGGAGCTTGGGCCATTACCTGTGACCTTGACCCGCGGCTCGACTGAGGACCTAGTGGCCGCATGGAATAGTGCGGCCATGGGGGCCTTGGACCGAGTCGCGCCCTTGCAGCCTCTCACGCGGCGCCGACTCTCCCAGGCACCTTGGTTTTCTGAGGAGCTGAGGGAGATGAAATGCTGCAAGAGAGCAGGTGGAGATCCACACGGTCCGAATCTGACCGAACACAGGTAAGAGCCCAGTTAAGGACTTACCTCGTGGCGTTGAGAGTGGCCAAACGTAATTATTGTGCCGCTCTCATCGCATCCGCAGATAACCGCCCTGCCGCCCTGTTTGGGGTAACCCGCTCCCTCCTTCAACAGAGGCTGCGGGAAGCCCCTTTGCAGGGTAGAGCAGAGGAATTTGGAGAGTATCTGCAGGATAAAATCGCTCAGATCCGGAGCGAGTTGACTTCCACCGAAAATGGTCCGGGGGGATTACCCGAGGCAGGTCTTGAGACAGTTTTATGGGAGGAGTTTGACTCTGTTACTCCCGACGACATGGACAGGTTGACGAGACGACTAAAGGCCACCACATGTTTATTGGACCCGTGTCCCTCCTGGCTTGTACTGGCATCCTGGGAGGTTACACGAGGCTGGCTCCAGGAAGTAGTGAGGGCATCTTTGAGTGAGGGGTTCTTGACGGCCGCTTTGAAAGAGGCGGTGGTGAGACCCCTCCTCAAGAGGCCTTCCCTGGACCCAGCGTTGTTGGTAAATTATCGTCCAGTCTCCAACCTTCACTTTTTGGCGAAGGTTGTAGAGAGTGTGGTGGCACAGCAGTTTCCGCGTCACCTGGAGGAAAGTGATTATCTGGACCCACGCCAGTCCGGCTTCTGACCTGGGCACAGCACCGAGACGGCATTGGTCGCATTGGTGGATGATCTCTGGAGGGCCCGGGATAGGGGTTGTTCCTCTATCCTGGTCCTATTAGACCTCTCAGCGGCTTTTGATACCATCGACCATGGTATCCTATTGCACCGACTGGAGGGGCTGAGGGTGGGAGGCACCATTTTACGGTGGTTCGCCTCCTACCTCTCCGGTCGGTCGCAATTTGTGTTGGCAGGGTGGCAGAGGTCGACCTCGAGGCCCCTCATATGTGGGGTACCTCAGGGGTCGGTCCTCTCGCCACTCCTGTTCAACACCTATATGAAGCCGCTGGGTGAGATCATCCATGGTTTTGGGGTAGAGTACCACCAGTACGCTGATGACACCCAGTTGTACATCTCTACCCCAAACCACCCCAATGATGCCGTTGAGGTGATGTCCCGGTGTCTGGAGGCCGTATGGGCCTGGATGGGGAGTAACAAACTCAAACTCAACCCATCCAAGACTGAGTGGCTGTGGTTTCCGACGTCCCGGTACAGTCAGCTTATTCCAACGCTGACCATTGGGGGCGAGTCATTGGCCACTGTGGAAAGGGCACGTAATCCAGGCGTCCTCCTGGACTCCCAGCTGTCCATGGACGACCATGTGACGGCCATGGCCAGGGGGGCTTTTTTCCAGGTTCGCCTGGTTCGCCAGCTACGGCCCTTACTAGACTGGGACGCCCTTCGCACAGTCACTCACGCTCTCGTGACATCCCGTCTGGACTATGGTAACGCTCTCTACATGGGGCTCCCCTTGAGGTGCACCCGAAGGCTACAGCTAGTGCAAAATGCGGTGGAATGGAAAGAGACAAAAAGGGCCTCAGTACGTCTGAAGTCTGCTGTCCTATTGATATAGATCTTGAGGGCACAAAGTACATCCAGCATGCTCCACTTGCGTTCAAGTCTGTGTGTTGGCTTGGGGCAAAGGTTAGGAAGAGTCAGATCTTGAACCCGATGGAAGGTCGAATTCACCTTAGGGACAAAGATGGGGTTGAGCCACAGGACCACTCGGTCTGGGTGGAACACACACAGATCCGATCTGATGGACAGCGCCGCCAATTCCGAGACACACCGTGCTGATGTAACGGCAACTAGAAAGGCCGCCTTCAGTGTGAGGTGACATAATGAGGCAGACCTCAAGGGTTCAAATGACAGTTTGGTGATGAAGTCGAGGACCTTGGCGAGGTCCCATGTAGGGAATCTATGGGTGACCAGAGGACTGAGGTTGGAAGCGCCCCTGAGGAATCGTCGGACATGCGGGTGTAAAGAAAGCAGTTCAGAACGATGTAGAGAGAGGACTGAAGAGACAGCCGCCACCTCCCACCTTAGGGCGTTACAGGAAAGTCCTTTGTCAAGATCTTGTTGTAAAAAGTCTAAGACGTCGGCTACCGAAACCTTGATAAAAACAACTTCCCTAGCGCACCACGTTGTAAACATCTGCCAAGAGGATTCGTAAATTCTGTTAGTAGATGGGCGTCGAGACGCCTGAATAGTCCTGATTAACCTGTGAGAAAGATTAGCCGCTGTCAAGGCTCAGCCTCCAGGCAGTTAGATGAAGCCATTGGAGGTCGGGGTGATGAATGGACCCCTAATGAAGAAGAGACTTGATCATGGGCAGGCGCCATGGTGGATCCACCAATAGATTAACTAGGTCCACATACCATGGTCGGTGCGGCCAATGTGGGGCAATTAGGATGAGCTCTGCCTCCTCCTCTAGCATCTTGCGAATCACCCTCTGTATCAGGGGGAAGGGAGGGAAGGTGTACAGAAGGCCAGGTGGCCAACTGCACCTCAGGGTGTCCGTCCCTTCTGCTCCTGGTGTCGTTTAGTGAGTGAGGTACCTGGGAAGTTGTCTGTTGAGTCGTGTTGCGAAAAGATCCACAACTGGAGTCCCGTACCTCGTGGTCAACTGTCTGAAGATGCGACAGTTCAGGCTCCATTCCATAGGGTCGTTGTGTGACTCAACCAGTCTGCCTGTGTGTTGTCAGTGCCTGAAATGTGTTCCGCACAGAGAGAGAAGGTTGGTTTCTGCCCAGATCCCCAGGCGAAAGGCCAAGTCCATGAACGAGATGGCCTTCGTCCCTCCTTGGCGGTTGACATGCGCCTTGGCCCTTGTGTTGTCGGTGAGAATCAGTATATGGGAGTCGCGTACTGATGACTGAAAGTGGAGGAGGGCCAGATGGATCGCCATCAACTCCAGCCAATTCATGCTGTGGGTGAGGTCGGAGCTGGACCACAGGCCTTGGGCTACCTGAGTCTAGGTGGGCGCCCCACCCAATGAGACTGGTGTCTGTCATGACGACGAGGCGCCGGGGCTCCCTGAAGAGGGATCCCTGGGAGATGGCCAGGGAGACCCACCACTCCAGAGATTGGATCAGCTCTGGAGTCAACCTGACCCTTACTAAGAAGCAGCTGCTGTTGGTCTTTTGATACGGCAACAGGAACCACTGGAGGCAACAGCTGTGAAGCCGAGCCCATGGGACAATGGAGAAGGACGAGACCATCTTCCCTAGTAACTGAGACAGTTGCATCAGTGGAACCAGTTGTTTGCTCTGTACTTCGTTGGCCAGGTCCTGGAGGCTGACCTGCCGCTCTAGAGACAGAAAAACCCTTCCCTGAGTCGAATCTATAAGGGCTCCCAGGTGAACTAGCTGGGGGGTGGAAACTAGATGGCTCTTGTCTCGATTTATGGAGAAACCTTGTTCCTGAAGCACCCGAATGGTGGTCTGGAGGTCCTGGAGACCCTGATTGTTTTTTTTAATAGAAATTTATTTTCAACATAAAAACAAGTAAAAACATTATTCATCTTAAACTTTGTACAACATGTCATTCGGTCATAGGTTTTGTGCATCAATACTTAAAATTACAAACATACTTTTCAATTTTTCTTCCAATAGATATATATCAACTCATTATCCACCTAATAGTATTATTTATCAAATCCATTTTTCCCCTGCAATTACTCAATATATAAAAAGAACAATAAAAAAAAATCCACATAAATTCCTGTTTTGTAACATTATCCTCCAATACCTCTACAAACCACTTTTCTTCTATAAAGTACATACCCCTAATGTTTACTTCTTCTAAAACCAAGAATTTATCCAAATTTTCCGTTATCTATGTATCTCATTAATCTAGTCAAAATACAAAACATCTTTCTAGAGTAACATAATTTCGATTTATTACAATCTTTCAAAAAAAAATTCCAACCATTGATAAAACATATTCCATACTTTATAGAATTGTTCGTCCTGTTGCTCTCTAATTTCAAACATCAATTTGCTCATTTCTGCACATTCCATAATCTTACGAATAATTTCCTCTTGAAAAGGTAATTTCTCATTTCTCCAATTTTTTGCAAATACAATTCTAGCTGCTGTTAATACATTCACAATTAAATATTTCAAATTTTTATCAATTACTTCTGGCGTGATTCCAAGTAGAAAAAGTTCAGGTTTGAAGTCTATATGCTTGTGTGTCATTTTTTCCAACCACATATGGATCATAGTCCAGTAACTCTTGGCCTCCGCGTCTGATGACATTTCCAACATTTTTCAGACTTATTCTTGTTCATTCTTGCAATTCTTGCTGGTGATAAGTGCCACCTGTAAAACATCTTATACAAGTTCTCTTTATAAGCAGTTGATATTGTCATTTTATAATTTTGTGTCCACAGTTTTTGCCACTTATCTAAGTCAATCCCATGTCCAAAATTTTTCCCCCAGGTTATCATAGTTTCTTTCATTTGTTCTTCCTGGAGTTTAAACTCTAGTAAATAAGCATAGAGTTTTTAAATTACTTTTTCATCCACGCCCATTAAAATTTTATCTAATTCCGTCATTTTATCATAGACCCCTCCCTTTTTTTGATCCTCCTTATATCTAGAATGTATTTGCATGTATGTATGCCAATTCATTTCCATTCCTTCTTGTTTTAGTTCCTGAATAGATTTGAGATCACCTTTTGCATTTAATAACTCAGAATATCTGATTGTTCGCTCCTTTTTATATATTATTGCATATGAGAATGCTTCAGTAGTTGATACCCAGACTGGTATTTTAAGATAATGCTGCCTCTTAATCTTTTCCCAGAGCCTGATTGTGTGACCTAGACAGCAAGAGAATGTCGTCCAGGTAGCACAATAGCCTTATGGGTCTGGCTCGAAGGTGGGCCACTACTACAGCCAGCAGTTTGGTGAAGACCCTTGGGGCTGATGACAGCCCAAGGGGATGGCCCGATACTGGAAATGGCTGCCTGCGTAGACAAATCTCAGGAACCATCTGTACTGCTTGTGAATGAGCATGTGGAGGTAAGCCTCCGTAAGGTCCACTAAGGTAAGGAGATCATTTATGCCCACTCTCTCTAGAATTGACAGGTGAGAGTGCATTTTGAATCTCCTATACCTGATGAATCGGTTGAGAAATTTGAGATCGAGGATTGCTCTCCAGCCCCCTGAAGACTGGCATGATAAAGAGACGAGAGTAAAATCCTCGTCCCACCTGGCCTGGAGGCACAGGCTGGATGGCCCGAATATGGAGCAGGTGATGGATGGCCTGCTCCACCAGGAACCTCTTGTGAGGGTCTCTGGAAATTGGGCACGTGACAAAGTGGTCCGGAGGGCTGGAGTGCAAGTCCAAGGTTAGGCCGAATCTGATCGTGGACCTGACCCATGCATCGTTGGTGATGTCGTCCCAATGATCTGCAAAGGCTGCCAGACATCCCCTGATAGGGAGATCCTCTAGGCCAGGGGTCCCCAACCCCCGGACCGGTGCCGGTCCGTGGCCTGATAGGAACCGGGCCGGAGTAGCGCAACTTTTAGAAAGGGCGGGAGAGGAGGAGGGGTTTCTTTTCTAAACAACCGCAGCCCGCACCTCTCTCTGCCTTATCGCCCCGTCATTTAAAATGCAGGCAATTAAAAAGCAGCGAGCTCCTCCTTTGTGCGATTAACTAGCACGGTGTCTGGCGAATGCAATTTCCTCTGGGTGTGTGTGTTAATGTTCCCTCGAATACTATGAACTGCATGTCCTCCTTGGGGCTTCTTGCTTCCCCCCGCCCTCCCATATCTAGCTCCATTTGCTCTTTGCCTCTTTCCCTGCCCTATCCTGTTCCCTAGCAAGGCCCCTGGAGCTGGGCGGGAAGAGGCAGAAGAGAAATCGTTCAAGTTACATTTTTCTCACGGGTGGGAAAAAACAAACAAACCGATCAGCAGTAAACAGTAACGCGCCGGGGGCAGGAGAGTGCAGGTGCGCTGAGAAGGGTGAGTGAGCCGACTCACTCCCCCCTCCCCTTCTACACGGGCGGAGACGCCCACCATGCACCCCTCCCCGTTTCCTCCTGCCAGGAATCCTGGGAAATGTAGTCCCTCTGGCCAGGAGACGAGGAGGGAGAGCACGCCATATCCACAAGGGTACCGAGACCTGAGTAAAGGGGAGAAAGAGGACAGTTCCTTTTCCCCCCCTCCTTTTTGGTATCAGCTGCAGTGCCCCCCCCCCCCGCCCCAGGGGGACCATGACACATGTCTGTGCCAAGTTCACACAACCACAACTACTCTGTGTCTTCTCAGCCTCCCTTTCAGTCCTCAGGCTTGTGGGGGGTGTCGCCTGCGGTTGGTTGAGGAGCAGAATAATTTGGAGAGATTGTGCAGTGCAACGGTGAGAGATTGTGCAGTGCAACAGTGGAGAGATTAACAGAGTTGGGGGGGAGCCTGAAGGTCATCCAGTCCAGCCCCCGCCCCAAGCAGGAGACCCTACGGCAGAGGTCCCCAAACATAAAAAGCAGTATGTGATAACTTCATAAAACTTTTATTCAAAAAATGGCATTATAGTGCAAAGTGAGTATTTTACTTCAGCTGTCCAGCCGCAAGTGGTGGCATTGTAGTGGCATCTTATTTAATTCACTGTTTTGGTAAGCCCACAAGCTATCCCTAGCCATAATGAGTAAAAAACAAATGTCACTGGAGAGCTTCTTTGAAAAGGGAGAAAGACCCAATGATGAGACAGCAGAACACTCTAAGAATGTCACCAAAAAGAAAGCTGCATTTAAAAGAAAATACCAATTATATGAAGTTTCGGAAACGACCACCATCTCCAACATGGAAGCTCTAAAATATTTCTATTGTACCCTATATACCCTTTTCCCTTTATAAAATTGTAAAACCAATAAAATTGCTTTAAAAAAAAACCCCAAGAGTCCTACTTAAATTATGGGTTCATTGCAATTGGTGATTCACATTCTCCAAACCCACTTTGTATAATATGTGGTGACGAAGCTATGAAACCTTCAAAACTGCTTCGCCACATGGAGACCAAGCACCCTGCATTAAAAGACAAGCCTTTGGAGTTTTTCAAAAGGAAAAAACATGAACACGAAGAACAGAAGCAACTATTGAAGGCTACCACTTCATCAAATGTGTCTGCATTGAGAGCATCATTCTTAGTGGCTAACCGCATTGCTAAAGCTAGGAAGCCTTTCACAATTGGTGAGGAGCTGATCCTGCCATATGAAGAACGGCTGCAGGAGCTGGGTATGTCTAGTTTGATGAAGAGAAGGACCAGGGGAGACATGATAGCAGTGTTCCGATATCTCAGAGGGTGCCACAAAGAAGAGGGAGCCAAACTATTCTCCAAGGCACCTGGGGGCAGGACAAGAAGCAATGGGTGGAAACTAATCAAGGAGAGAAGCAACTTAGAACTAAGGAGAAATTTCCTGACAGTTAGAACAATTAACCTCTGGAACAGCTTGCCTCCAGAAGTTGTGAATACCCCAACCCTGGAAGCCTTTAAAAAGATGTTAGATAGGCTTCCGGTTCCGGCTCCTGCGGCGACGGGCGAGCCTAGCGCTCGCTCGCCGCTTTGTTTCTTCTTCTGCCCCCCAACGGGGGCGAGACTCCTCTGTTTGAGGGTCTCCCGTAGGGCCGGCTCGTCGGGGGGCGTGCCCCCCACGGCGGTGGAGGAAGCGGCTCCCGGCGCGGCTCAGGTGAGGGAGAACATGCTAGCGGGGGGTTTTCCCTTCGCCCAGGGAAGACGGCGCCATTTACAATTATGAGGAGGGCTGATCGGCTCAGTCAGAAGGACTCCCGAGGCTTCAGCTGCGAGGAGAGAGTGAGTCTTTAAAAAACTTTTTTTTCCTGCTGCCAGCCAGACTGAACGGACTGGGAGGGGGGTGTTTATTTTTAAAAAACCCCCCCTCGGATTTAAGCGGCACGTTAAAATGGCTTCTCTGCAAAGGGAAAGCGGAAACTTTCACTCCGGACGGTCTCTAACAAGGGAAAGTGGAATGTGACTTTTTGCAACATTGTTTCTAGGTCTGGCTGAGTTTAAAAAAATTCTTTTTTTGCTACTTTCTCCCTCTGGCTGAGATGGGCGGTGGAAGTGGCTTCTCTGTGTCCCTGCCTGATTATTTCAACTAAGGAAAATTTCCAGCGTCTCTTTGAAAGCAGGACTCTCTCTGGATTTTTGGAAAAAAAAATTTTTCTTGATGGATTTGTGATTTCTTCTTTGGAATACCTTCGTTATTACTATTTGTTGATTTGGGAAATTGTGTCTCTTTTGGTTTCTGAATTGTTTGCAACTTCACGGCCCTGAACTGAACTGAGCTCCTGATCTGCCCTACCAGCCCCACCCGGAAAACGCCATCTTGGTGGCAGTGATTCTAACTTTTAACCATGGCACAAGAAGCAGCACTTGTAAATTTGGAACAAAGGATGGCTTCTCTTGAAACCTCTATGCAGACTTTGATAGCAGAAATAAAGGCCCAGAGGGCTGAAAATAGTACTTTCAAAAAGGAACTATTGGATACCCGGAAGCAAGTGTTGGAGAATACACAGAAGAATGAAGAATTGGAAGGAGGGTTGGAGGGGGCTAAGGGAGAGATTAAAAATATTTCTAATGAGGTGGGGGAAATAAATGGGCGTGTGTCTAGGATGGATATGGAAAGAATGACATATTTTTTGAGATTTCAGAATGTTCTTGAGGATTCTGGTGAATGCCTACCTGATCTTATGAGTACAATTTTAGCAGATTATTTACAAAAACCTAAGGATGAGATCAGGGGGGACATTGACCTAGCCTATAGAATTAACTCTGCATATGCCAGGATGAATGAAGTGCCTAGAGAGATACATGTGAAATTTGTTAGAAGGTCAACCAGAGAGGAAATCCTGAAAGCGCAGAGAGAGAAACCTTTAACTTATCATCGAGAAACGGTCACTATCTTGAAGCAGATCCCTAGAAAAATTAGAGACTCAAGAAGGAAATTTTCCTTCTTGTCTAAAACCTTGTTTGATCACGGGATTTGGTTCAAGTGGATGACACCTGAAGGGATGCTGGTGTTCTGGGAAGGAGGAAGAGTGAGGATTAAAACAGTTGCTGAGGCGGAAGCCTTTCTTAAAAAACATTCCTCTGCCCTGGGGGAAGATCCAGGGGGGACGGAGGGGGCCACGGCTCCGCCTGCGGGGGGCCAGGGAGGAGAAAAAGAAGATACAATAGCCAAAAGACTTAGATCAAAAAAATAACTTTGCCTTGATTTTTTCCTGAACAATTTTGCATAATATTTCTATCCGGACTTTTTGTAAATGTCTGACAGCATGGAAGGGAGAATTTAGGTAAATGTACTTGCTTTCAACTTGTAGTGGTATGGAAAATGTTTTCTATGTTAACTTTTTTAATGTGTATTTTGAGGTCTCGGAAGGTCCGATGACTCTGACGTGAATGCTCTCAAAATTTCTTTGTAACCATTACCTTACCCTGTTAAAAAATGTAAAACCAATAAAACTTTTTCAATATGAAAAAGATGTTAGATAGCCATTTGTCTGAAATGGTATAAGGTTCCTGCCCACGCAGGGGGTTGGACTAGAAGACCTACAAGGTCCCTTCCAACTCTGCTATTGTATTGTATTGTATTGTATTGTATTGTATTGCCTGCTGCTAAGGACATCTGTCGTGAACTTTTAGGAGAGTCTGCACTTCAAAAGGTGGCACATGTTCCTCTTTCGGCAAGCACCATAACTAGACGAATTGATGAAATAGCAGACGATATTGAAGCACAATTGTTGGAGAGAATTAATGGGTCACCATGGTACGCACTCCAGGTTGACGAGTCTACAGATGTTGACAACAAGGCAACAATGCTTGTTTTTGTGAGATATATTTTTCAGGAGGATGTGCATGAGGATATGTTATGTGCACTTTTCTTGCCAACCAACACCACAGCTGCAGAACTATTCAAGTGTTTGAATCATTACATATTAGGAAAACTGAATTGGTCATTTTGTGTGGGTGTATGCACAGATGGAGCAGCTGCCATGACTTTTTGGCTTTCTGGTTTCACTATTCGGGTCAAGGAGGTTGCTTCTGAATGTGAGTCTACGCACTGTGTCATCCATAGAGAAATGCTGGCTAGCAGAAAAATGTCACCTAAACTTAACAAAGTTTTGCAGGATGTGATTAAAATGATCAACCACATTAAAGTAAATGCCCTTAATTCACGTCTGTTCATGCAGCTCTGTGAGGAGATGGATGCAGACCACACGCACCTTCTCTTACACACAGAAGTGAGATGGCTTTCTAAAGGTAGATCACTGGCCAGAGCTTTTGAGTTACGACAGCCACTCCTGAGATTTTTTTCAGAAAAGCAGTCTCCGCTGGCAGCACATTTTAGTGACACAGAATGGGTCAGAAAACTTGCTTACTTGATTGGACTTCCGGTTTCCAGAGGTGACGGACGCGTTTCCCGACACTTCCGCCGCTTGTTTTCTCTGGTGAGCCCCTTCGGGGGTTTTGAGGGTTTCCTCTTTACTGTAGGGACGGCTGCGGGGGGGGTCACCACCCAGACGGCGGTCGGGGGGGAGCCTTCTCCGCTTCGACCTAGGAGCTGGAGAGCGGATAGCGGGGGGAGCAGATTCCTCTCGCCAACGGATGCCGGAATGATCAGAAAATTCCTATTTGGACAGAAATGCTGGGGACGGAGGATTGCACCGGGTCTCCTGTATTAAGAATGTGACTGTGGCTTCCGGTTCCGGCTCCTGCGGCGACGGGCGAGCCTAGCGCTCGCTCGCCGCTTTGTTTCTTCTTCTGCCCCCCCACGGGGGCGAGACTCCTCTTGTTTGAGGGTCTCCCGTAGGGCCGGCTCGTCGGGGGGCGCCCCCCCCCACGGCGGTGGAGGAAGTGGCTCCCGGCGCGGCTCAGGTGAGGGAGAACATGCTAGCGGGGGGTTCTCCCTTCGCCTAAGGAAGACGGCGCCATTCACAACAATGAGGAGGGCTGATCAGCTCAGTCGAAGGACTCCCGAGGCTTCAGCTGCGAGGAGAGAGTGAGTTTTTAAAAAACTTTTTTTCTGCTGCCAGCCAGGCTGAACGGACTGGGAGGGGGGTGTTTATTTTTAAAAAAAAAACCCTCGGATTTAAGCGGCACGTTAAAATGGCTTCTCTGCAAAGAGAAAGCGGAAACTTTCACTCCGGACGGTCTTTAACAAGGGAAAGTGGAATGCGATTCTTTGCAACATTGTTTCTAGGTCTGGCTGAGTAAAAAAAAATTCTTTTTTTTGCTACTCTCTCCCTCTGGCTCTGAGATGGGCGGTGGAAGTGGCTTCTCTTTGTCCCTGCCTGACTATTTCAACTAAGGAAAATTTCCAGCGTCTCTTTGAAAGCAGGACTCTCTCTGGATTTTTGAAAAAAAATTTCTTTTGATGGATTTGTGACTTCTTCTCTGGAATACCTTCGTTATTACTATTTGCTGACCTGGGAAACTGTGTCTCTTTTGGTTTCTGAATTGTTTGCAACTTCACAGCCCTGAACTGAACTGAGCTCCTGGTTTGCCCCACCAGCCCCACCCGGAAAACGCCATCTTGGTGGCAGTGACTCTAACTTTTAACCATGGCACAAGAAGGAGCACTTGTAAATTTGGAACAAAGGATGGCTTCTCTTGAAACCTCTATGCAAACTTTGATATCAGAAATAAAGGCCCAGAGGGCTGAAAATATTAACTTCAAGAAGGAGTTGTTGGATACAAGAAGACAAGTGCTGGATAACACACAGAAGAATAAAGAACTGGAAGGGGGGTTGGAGGGGGCTAAGGGGGAAATTAAAAATGTTACTAATGAGGTTGTGGAAATAAATGGGCATGTGTCTAGGATGGATATGGAAAGAATGACATACTTTTTGAGATTTCAAAATGTTTCTGAGGAATCTGGTGAATACCTCCCTGATCTTATGAGCACAATTTTAGCAGACTATTTACAAAAACCTAAGGATGAGATCAGGGGGGACATTGACCTAGCCTACAGAATTAACTCAGCATATGCCAGGATAAATGAAGTGCCTAGAGAGATACATGTGAAATTTGTTAGAAGGTCAACCAGAGAGGAAATCCTGAAAGCGCAGAGAGAGAAACCTTTAACTTATCAACGAGAAACGGTCACTATCTTGAAGCAGATCCCTAGAAAAATTAGAGATTCAAGAAGGAAATTTTCCTTCTTGTCTAAAACCTTGTTTGATCACGGGATTTGGTTCAAGTGGATGACACCTGAAGGGATGCTGGTGTTCTGGGAAGGAGGAAGAGTGAGGATTAAAACAGTTGCTGAGGCGGAAGCCTTTCTTAAAAAACATTCCTCTGCCCTGGGGGAAGATCCAGGGGGGACGGAGGGGGCCACGGCCCCGCCCGCGGGGGGCCAGGGAGGAGAGAAAGAAGATACAATAGCCAAAAGACTTAGATCAAAAAAATAACTTTGCCTTGATTTTTCTTGAACAATTTTGCATAATATTTCTATCCGGACTTTTTGTAAATGTCTGACAGCATGGAAGGGAGAATTTAGGTAAATGTACTTGCTTTCATCTTGTAGTGGTGTGGAAAATGTTTTCTATGTTAACTTTTTTAATGTGTATTTTGAGGTCTCGGAAGGTCCGACGACTCTGACGTGAATGCTCTCAAAATTTCTTTGTAACCATTACCCTACCCTGTTAAAAAATGTAAAACCAATAAAACTTTTTCAATATAAAAAAAAAAAAAAAGAATGTGACTGTGAGTTCTTGTTTAATCCATTCAATCTTTTTGCAAAGAAGAAATAGAGGGGGGAGTTTTGTTTGTAGATTTTAAAATGCTCTCCGGAAGCTCTCCGTTTTAAAATGCTCTCCGAAAAGGAGAAGGAAAAAGAATTACTGGCATCCGAACTAATATTACTTTAAAGTGGAAACTTTGTTACTTATGTAGTTATTTGTGGCAACATTGTAACGAGCCTTAGCAGCAATGGAACTTTCGTTTGCACTGTCTTCTCAACAATGAGGCGGAAGATGGCTTCCCTTTGTTCTCAATTGGAAACTTCCCCTGACCCAGGGAAAGCAGTCTCACAGTGTTTTTAAACAGCTAAATGGACAATTTATTTTTTACCACCCCCAAGAAGCCCTCGGTGACTCTCCCAAAGTGGATTCTTCTTTTTTTTAAATAGAGGATTAATTTTCTTCTCTGGTCTTTATTACGACTTTGGATTTGAATTTTGAATTGAACTTTTCTCCTGCACCTTGGACGTTTCTGACTGCTCACTTCTCTGACGCCATTTTTATTGTACAATTACAATTAGAACAATGGCACATAGAAAACCTCCAGCTGGAAAGTCCCTTTCTGCCCCATCATCTGCCAGATCCAGCCCGATCTTACAGCAAGGGAAAATCACTGAGATGTTACAAAAAGAATCAACTGGAGAGACTTCCCAAGAACCCACCACGAAAGAGATGCTGCAGGAGATAATGACAGAAATACGAGAAATTAGAAAGGACTTGACAGATTTAAAAATAGAAATGCGAGAGACAAAAGGAAATACAATAGAAAACAAACAAAAAATTGAAGTGTTAGAGAAAGGGGCAGAGGAGACGAAGGAGGAGTTAGGAGAAATACGAAAAGAAACGGGAGAAATTACTATGCAGATGTCAAAAATTGAGTTTGAGAGAATGTCTTTTTTCCTCAGATTTCAGAATGTTCCTGAAGAGGAAGGGGAGGACCTTAGGGACTTAATGAGTACAATTTTAGCAGATTTTATAAAAAAAAAAATAAAGAATATATCTGGGGGGATATAGACATGATCTATAGAATTAATTCCACATATGCCAGGATAAATGACGTACCAAGAGAAGTTCATATTAAATTTCTAAGAAGATTTACAAGGGATGAGATACTGAGGGCGCAGCGGGGTGGGCCATTAAAATACCAAGACAAGGAGATCACTATATTGAAGCAGATTCCCAAAAAAATTCGAGAGATTAGAAGGAAATATTCCTTCCTATCTAAAAAGCTATTAAAAAAGGAATCTGGTTTAAATGGTTGATGCCCGAGGGATTGCTGGTATACTGGGAAGGGGGTAGAGTCAGAATTAAAACAGTAGGAGAGGCGGAGGCTTTTCTTAGAAAGCACTCCCCACTCCTAGAAGAGAGGGAGGAAGAAGATACTATTGCTAAGAGACTCAGATCTCAAAAATAAGTATGTTTTGAAATTCACTATAACTAAGATGGATGTTAAAAAAAATGATTGAATGTATGAAATGTAATATGATATATATAATTCTCACCACTATATAATTTTTTTAAAAAATGTATTTTTATGAATTCCCGGAGGCGACCACCGACCCTGACACGGAAGTCCTAAAATGTTATCATTGAACCCTACCATTTCCCCTTTTCCTATATAATTGTAAAAACCAATAAAATTGTTTGAAACAAACAGAAAACTTGCTTACTTGTGTGACATACTTTGACTGCGCACGCGCGAAGATGGCGGTCTAGCTTTGAGCTCCGTATGGGTCATGGAGCTCGTTGGCTTATTTCTTGTGCCCTGGCCCGTTTATTTACCTTTCTGAGGGCCGGGATCAGTGAGTCGCCCACCCTGGGTGCCAATTGAGACCAGGATGGCTTCCCAGGGTGAGGTTACGGCGGAGACGGCGGTGGGAGCGCCGGAACGGTGGTCGGCGTCCTCGCGTTTGCTGTGGATGCTGGCCGGGGCGTTGGCTGGCCTGGAGGACGCCGGAGAGTGCCGGAGGATGCCGAGGACGCCGACGCTGTGGCCGATGCCGTTCGGAGACGGGGGCCAGGAGGGTGGCCTGCTGGGGCAGAAGAGAGTGGAGAGCGGAAAATGGAGGAGAATGGAGAACGGAGGAGCGGTCAGCGGTCAGCGGGCGGAGTTCCGGCCGGGAGAGAAAAAAGTAAGATCGAGCCGAGGCGCAGAGGGCGAGGAGAGACTGCCGGGCCGAGACCTTAGGTGGTGGTGAGATCGGTCGGCTGGGAGAGGCCTAACAAGCTGGCAGGAATAGCCAACACTCCAGAAGATAGGCTTAAGATACAGAAGGATCTAGACAAACTTGAACATTGGGCACTGTCTAATAAAATGAAATTCAATTGTGAAAAAAGTAAGGTCCTACATATAGGCAAGAAAAACCAAATGCACAAGTACAGTATAGGTGGTACCTTGCTCGATAGTAGCAACTGTGAGAGGGATCTCGGAATCCTAGTGGACAACCATCTAAATATGAGCCAGCAGTGTGCAGCAGTTGCCAAAAAAGCCAACACAGTTCTAGGCTGCATCAACAGAGGGATAGAATCTAGATCGCGTGAAGTGTTAATGCCACTGTATAGTGCCTTGGTAAGGCCACACTTGGTCGCCACGATGTAGAAAAGACGTGGAGACTCTGGAAAGAGTGCAGAGAAGAGCAACCAAGATGATTAGAGGACTGGAGACTAAGACATATGAAGAACGGCTGCAGGAGCTGGGTATGTCTAGTTTGATGAAGAGAAGGACCAGGGGAGACATGATAGCAGTGTTCCGATATCTCAGAGGGTGCCACAAAGAAGAGGGAGTCAAACTTTTCTCCAAGGCACCTGGGGGCAGGACAAGGAGCAATGGGTGGAAACTAACCAAGGAGAGAAGCAACTTAGAACTAAGGAGAAATTTCCTAACAGTAAGAACAATTAACCTCTGGAACAGCTTGCCTCCAGCAGTTGTGAATGCCCCAACCCTGGAAGTCTTTAAAAAGATGTTAGACAGCCATTTGTCTGAAATGGTATAAGGTTCCTGCCCATGCAGGGGGTTGGACTAGAAGACCTACAAGGTCCCTTCCAACTCTGCTATTGTATTATTGTAAGAACAGGCCCGTGGCCGAAGAGGATGGTGCCTCGGTTTATACTCCAATACTTCTATCCAATACATCTATCCGGATAGACTTTTTACCAGCTACGATGGCGAAAATTTAAGAACTTTAAAAATTTTAAGACCTATAGGACGCAATAGCCAGACTATTCCTCACTGATACACAGGAAATTTACTTGATCCATGAATTATTTATTTTTTAACATCTATTTATAACATTTATAACATCTATTTATAACATCTATTTATAACTTATTTTTAAATCATGTCAGCCAACGATGTCTTCTACAATTAATTATATGACCCATTTATATTTATATTTATATCTGTATTTATATTTATACGTAATTAGTTAATTATTTATATATATTGATATGTACTCAAAGGCAGACCTGTTATTACTGCGAGAGTCCCCTCTCTCGCAGACTTGGCCCTCCACTTTAACGAGGGCCCACCTTGATGAGGGATTTATTAATCCGGAGAGGTGGGCGAAGCGTGGTCTTAGGGGTTTTTTAGTTAAATATATGTTACGTATTTTAGGGGGTACCAGGGAGGAGGGAGGGTGTAGACAGGTTAAGAGAAATAAGAAGGGAACGGGCGGAGCCAGCAGAGCGAGGAAGGAAGCGGAAGGGTCCATGAAGAGGGGGGATACACAAGTCATTTCCATTGAGGGTCTATCTATCAAGACGGTCGTAGGGAGGGGTAGGTGCGATGGGAGACAGGTTTTTCCTTCCCGGTTGGGGGCACAAGGCCGATGGTTGCAAATGGTCAGGTGCCACAACCCCCGCAGGCTAGGTGGTCAAGGATTACAGAGTCAGGGCCCGAGGCTGATATTTTGCAACGCCAGGTCCGTGGTCAACAAAGCCCCCCTGGTCCACGACCTTGTGTCGGAGGGGGAGCCGGACCTGGTGGGAATAGCGGAGACCTGACTGGGCCACGAGGGAGGACTTCCCCTCGTAGAAATGTGCTCGCCAGGTTACCGCGCTTTTCATCAGCCACGGGCCCTAGGCAGGGGTGGAGGGGTAGCGGTTATTGTTAGGGAAAGTCTTGAGCCGAGAGAGACCACTGTACCACAGACCACCGGCTGTGAGTTCCTCTGTGTGAAGTGGGGCCTAGGGAGGCAGTTGGGCTTGCTGCTTGTATACCTGGCTCCCCGCTATGTAACAGCAGCCCTGCCCGAGCTCCTTGAGGTGATCGCCAAGATGGCGGTTGAGACCCCCAGACTGGTTGTCATGGGGGACTTCAACCTGCCATCGGTAGGCGAATCATCAGAGGCAGCTCGGGAGTTCATGGTCTCCATGACGACCATGGACCTGACCCAAGTAATTCAGGGCCCCACGCACGAAGGAGGACACACGCTGGACTTTTTGTCTCTGGTCAGTGGAAGAGTGATTTGGGTATAGGGGACGTAGCCATCACACCCCTGTCATGGTCAGACCACTCACTTCTCCGGCTCGACTTTCTTTTTTTTTATATTGAAAAAGTTTTATTGAGTTTTACAAATTTTTTAAGTAGGGTAGGGTAAGGTGAATAAGAAAATATTTTGAGAACTTTCACGTCGAGATCGTTGGCCCCCTCCGGGGCTTCTTAACAAAACATAGATAATACATATTTCAATAGTACTACAAGGTGAAGAGAAGTGCATACATACATCATCGTAAATTCTAAATTCTATGCTAGCAATCATGTACAAACATCCAAACAAAAGTTATACAGTATTAAAAAAAAAGTCATTTTTTAGATCTAAGTCTCTTGGCAATTGTGTCTTCTTGTTCTCCTCCCTGACCCCCAGTGGGCGAGGCCGTGGCCCCCTCTGCTCCTCCAGTTTCATCCCCCAGGATAGAGGAATATTTTTTAAGAAAAGCTTCCGCCTCAGCAACTGTTTTAATCCTTACTCTTCCTCCTTCCCAGAACACCAACATCCCTTCTGGCATCACCCACTTGAACCAAATCCCCTGGTTAAACAATTTTTTAGATAAGAAGGAATATTTCCTCCTCACCTCTCTAATCTTTTTCGGGATCTGCTTCAAGATGGCGACTTCCTTTTGTTGGTACATTAACGGACCCTCTCTCTGCGCCCTCAATATTCCCTCCCTGGTAGACCTTCTAACAAATTTAATATGTATCTCTCTGGGTAGTTCATTTATCCTGGCATATGCTGAATTTATTCTATAAACCAGGTCAATGTCCCCCCTGATCTCTTCCTTGGGTTTGTGTAAATAGTCTGCTAAAATTGTACTCATGAGATCAGGAAGACATTCACCAGGTTCTTCAGAAATATTCTGAAATCTTAAAAAATATGACATCCTTTCAAAATCCATCCTAGACATATGACCAGTTAAATCTCCAATTTCAGTATTAACATTTTTAAGTTCTCCCTTTGCCCCAGCCAGCCCCACTTCCAGCTCCTCAGTCTTCTGTGTGTTCTGCATCAATTTCTTCTGCGTCTCCAAAAGCTCTAATTTGGAACTGCAGTGATCTTCTCTAAGCTCTTTAATTTCCAGTACCAAAGAGTGTAACACTTCTTCCATAGCTGTTATTCTTGCTTCTATGGTTGGTTTTTCTGGTTGCTTTTTGGAAGCCATGGTGAGCTGTTTAAGTCACTGCCACTAAGATGGCGTTTTTTGGGTGCGGCCGCTGGAGCAAGTCCAGAGAAAAAGTTCAAATCCAAGTTATAGAAAGTTGTAAAATCCAGAGAGAAAAGCAATTTTCACAGTCAATTATGAAGACAAAGAAGGCACTCCAGGGAAGGAATCAATTAATCATTTATCAAAAATCCTCCATTAGTAGAGAGAGACAGTCCAGGTCACAAAGGAATGTTGGAAATTTTCCATAAAGAATAGTCATTTAAGAACAAAGGGAAGCCATCTTCCCCCGCCCAATCTGGAAGCCAGCAGAAGAAAGCAACAAAGAAAATTGTTCCAATAAAGCCGGACTTAGATACATTGTAGCAAGAAACAAACCGCAAGGGACTTTCACTTCTTCAGCAAAGTCCAGATGAGAAATATCCGCTTCCTCGTACTCGAGGAGCCATTTCCAAACGCCGCTGCTGTAAATCCGAGGGGGGGTTTAACAAACACCCCCCTCCATCGTTTCTTTTAGTCAAAGCTGCCAGCAAAAAAAGTCAAAGTCACTTACACTCCACCTCGCCGCCAAAGCCCCGGCAAAGCCATCCGGCTCGAACGCTCCCGCTCTCTCCAAATCTGCTATTTGTTACCGTCCTCCGTTGGCGAAGGGAACCAAGCCCCCCGCAGCATGTCTTCTTCCTCCTAGACCGAAGACAAGGACAACTCCCCCGGCCGCCGCCAGGCTAGGAAGGTCCAGGCAAGCCGACCTTACGGGGGGGTCCCTAAAAAAGGCACACCCCGCCCCGTTTGGGGCCGAAAAAAGAACAAAACGGCGGACGAGTCCCAGGACTCGTCCGTCGCCGCCAGAAGCCTGAACAGGAAGTCCCCGGCTCGACTTTCCAATCACTACACCCCACCGCGGGGAGACGGAACCTGATTCACCTACATGGTTCCGCCCCAAGCACCTGATGGACCCGGATAGGTTCCAGACGGTGCTTGGGCCATTACCTGTGTCCTTGACCCGTGCCCCGACGGAGGACCTGGTGGCCGCATGGAATACTGTGGCCACGGGGGCCTTGGATCGGGTCGCGCCCTTGCCTTCAGCTTGTCCAGCCGCGCGGGCAATTATGGGAACCTCTAGGTTTTCCCATGTAACACCGCTCCTGCGCGAGCTGCATTGGCTGCCTGTCGTCTTTCGGGTGCGCTTCAAGGTGTTGGTTATCATCTTCAAAGCGCTCCATGGCACGGGACCTAGCTATCTGCGGGATCGCATCCTGCCCCATACATCCCTGCGGCCGATTCGCTCCCACAGAGAGGGACTTCTCCGGGTGCCGTCCACTAGGTTATGCCAGCAGCCGACGCCCAGGGGAAGGGCCTTCTCTGTGGCGGGCCTGACCCTCTGGAACGACCTTCCCCCCGAAATCAGAACAACCACGGACCTCCGCTCCTTCCGTCAAAAATTAAAAACACACTTCTTCTACTTGGCCGGCCTGGGGTAATTAAACTGTTTTTAGGGTTTTTAGGGGCTTAGTTTTAGTTTTTATATGGGATTTTAGCGCAGGGTTTTAGTTTAATTCGTTTTAACATTGTATTATGTTTGTGGTTTTTATTTGTATTTTAAATTCCCTGTGCCCCGCCTCGAGTCCCTTCGGGGAGAGAGAGCGGGTTATAAATTAAAATTAAAATCATTTATTATTATTATTATTATTATTATTATTATTATTATTATTATTATTATTATTATTATATTCAACCTGCTGAATGAACTCTGTCACTTCAGGGGAGAATGACAACTGTGTTCAAGTTGGCAGATAAAGTGGCTGCATTTAAAGCCAAACTGGGGAGGCGGAATCAGATATTCCAAGATGGTTCCGCCCCAGGCGCCTGATGGACCCAGAGGTTCCAGACGGAACTTGGGCCAATACCTGTGTCCCTGACCCACGACTCGACTGAGGACCTGGTGGCTGCATGGGATAGTGCGTCCGCCGGGGCCCTGGACTGAGTCGTGCCTTTGCGGCCTCTCACCCGGCGCCGACCCACCCTGGCTCCTTGGTTCTCCGAGGAGCTAAGGGTGATGAAGCGCTGTAAGAGACGCCTAGGGAGCATTTGGAGATTTACTCGCGCCGAATCTGACCAGACACGCGTGAGGTCCCATTTGAGGACATACATTGTGGCGATGAGAGCGGCGAAACGTAATCATCTCGCCGCTGTCATTGCATCCGCAGATAACCGCCCTGCCACCCTGTTTAGAGTGACCCGCTCCCTCCTTCACCAGAGGGAGCGGGAAGCTCCTTTACAGGGTTGTGCAGAGGAGTTTGGACTTTATCTGCAGGAGAAAATCGCTCAGATCCGGGGCGAATTGGCCTCCAATGAAGTTGATCTGGGTGGGCGTACGGAGGCAGGCCTCGAGACCGTTTTGTGGGGGGAGTTTGACCTTGTGACTCCAGATGACATGTACAGGTTGCTGGGACGACTGAATGCCACCACATGTTTATTGGACCCGTGTCCCTCCTGGCTTGTACTGGCCTCCCGGGAGGTCACACGAGGCTGGCTCCAGGAAATTGTGAACGCTTCTCTGAGTGAGGGGTTCTTGCAGGCCTCCCTTAAAGAGGCGATGGTGAGACCCCTCCTCAAGAAGCCTTCCCTGGACCCAGCGGTGTTGAGTAATTATCGTCCGGTCTCCAACCTTCGCTTCCTTGCGAAGGTTGTAGAGAGTGTGGTGGCACAGCAGTTCCCCCGGCACCTGGAGGAAACTGTCTATCTAGACCCGCGCCAGTCCGGCTTCCGGCCTGGGCACAGCACAGAGACGGCATTGGTCGCGTTGGTTGATGATCTCTGGAGGGCGCGGGATAGAGGTTGCTCCTCTATCCTGGTCCTATTAGACCTCTCAGCGGCTTTTGATACCATTGACCATGGTATCCTGTTGCGCTGACTGGAGGGGTTGGGAGTGGGAGGCACCGTTTTGCGGTGGTTCTCCTCCTACCTCTCCGGCCGGGTGCAATGTGTGTTGGCAGGAGGGCAGAGATCAGCACCAAGGCCCCTCATCTGTGGGGTGCCTCAGGGGTTGGTTCTCTCGCCTCTCCTGTTCAACACCTATATGAAGCCGCTGGGTGAGATCATCCGTGGTTTTGGGGTAGAGTACCATCAGTACGCTGATGACACCCAGCTGTACATTTCTACCCCAAACCACCCCAACAATGCCGTCGAAGTGATGTCCCAGTGTTTGGAGGCTGTGCGGGTCTGGATGGGGAGGAACAAGCTCCGACTCAACCTGTCCAAGACCGAGTGGCTGTGGTTTCCGGCATCTCGATATAGTCAGCTTGTTCCATCGCTGATTATCGGGGGCGAGTCATTAGCCCCCGCGGAAAGGGCTCGCAACTTGGGTGTCCTCCTGGACTCTCGGCTGTCCTTGGATGACCACGTGACAGCCGTGGCCAGGGGGGCCTTTTATCAGGTTCGCCTGATACGCCAGTTGCGCCCCTTTCTAGATCGGGACTCCCTTCGCACAGTCACTCAAGCCCTCATCACATCTCGCCTAAATTACTGTAACACTCTCTACATGGGGCTCCCCTTGAGGTGCACCCAGAGACTCCAGCTGGTACAGAATGCGGCCGCGCGGGGGATTCTGGGAGTATCTCGATACTCCCATGTAACATTGCTCCTGCGCGAGCTGCACTGGCAGCCTGTGGTCTTCCGGGTGCGCTTCAAGGTGTTGATGACCATCTTTAAATCGCTCCATGGCACGGGACCTGGGTATTTGCGAGACCGCCTCCTACCACACACCTCCCTTCGACCTGTCCGCTCGCACAGGGAGGGCCTCCTCAGGGTGCCGTCGGCTGGTCAATGCCGTCTGGCGATTCCCAGGGGTAGGGCCTTCTCTGTGGCGGGCCCGGCTCTCTGGAACAACCTGCCCCCCAATATTCGTACTATCACCGACCTGCGCCTCTTCCGCCGAGAGCTCAAGACACATTTTTTCCACCTGGCCGGCCTGGTTTAGACTTCAGACTTCTATTTTACTAACTATTTTTTAGAGGGTTCTAGTGTTTTAAACTTTTTAGCACAGTTATTAATTTAATTTGGGTTTTAGTGGTTGAATGTATTTATTGAGATGTATGTACTATTTGTATTTTACCTGCTGTGCACCGCCCCGAGTCCTGCCCGGAGAGGGGGCGGTATAAAAGTCTAAATAAATTAAATTAAATTAAATTACAATGTAACAAGTAATCTAGCTGATGTTACAGTTTCTTTGTTATCATGCAGCAGAACGGGAACAAAAAAAAGTTAAAAATAAAGTCCTTGATTAGATTCACAAGTGCACAATAAAGCTTCAAAAGTAATTATTAAAATTATTAAAAATAATCCCAGGTTCAAGATTTCAGGAAAAGAGCTTTTTTTAAAAAGGGAGAAAATAAAAGAGCCAGAAATAGTCCAATCACTTTCTGCACAAACAAAAGTAACTTTGCTCTTGCACTTTAATCCGCCATTTTGGAAATTTCTATAGAGAGTAGAAACCTCTCAATTCAATTAATTCCGCCGCTTATTTCAAGATCCAAGGCTTTAATGGAAAGAAAGTTGTTTTTTTTAGCAAGATGTTTCAAAAAAAGGATAGACTACCTTCCCGACAGGGTGGATTTGATTTAAATCAAGTTGATTTAAATCACGATTTAAATCATGATTTCAATCACTAGTCAGTAAGGCTTGATTTAAATCATAGTTTTCTACATAAAGACTAATTCTTGCTGGTATAACTTATAATATGCAAGTAGATGAAGATTTTTAGAATAACAACTTTTCATATTAGTTTTTTTATCCCCAGTTTAATAGGTTAATCATTCATATTTGGACAACTTTTCTGTTGTACTTAGGAAGGAGAAAAATAATCATTACCTTAATAATAACAATTTAAATAGATTTATTCAACTGAAACAATAACATTACAGCATATGTTATTTGCTTAAACAAACATCCATGTTTGTTAACTAATTTGGCTATACAAAATATATATATTTTAAGAAACTTAGACTTTCATTTTGTAGTACTGCTTGTCTGCTTGCCCCTTCCTCCTCATACTTAGTTTCAATTTATTCTTGTGCAGATCTATTCCACTCCAAACAATCAGAAAAATATTGTTTCAATTCTATTCACTGAACGTCTTGAAACTTAGCATTGAAGGGGTTGATTCTGCATTCATAGGTTTGTAGAAGTTAGGATTAAGGTCTTTTTTTCAACTCTGTTCATGTTATAACATTTTTGCTGTGAAGAAGAGGCATGTGATCTCTGCTGAGTCAAATTCAGTTTTGAGAACTGCAAAAGTAAACCAAGCATCTGTGCTAATATCTTGTAGGCAAAGAAACTGCCCAATAATCTTAAAAAAACCTCTGGAAGAGCATGACATTGTGAATGGATTAATGGAATTTATTTACCCAAAAAATTAAACATATACAGCCTTATTCTACATAATTAAAAAAATAATCTTTATTTCATGATGGAATAACCTTTGGATGGTAATATATTTTCCTCAAAAAGCATTTTATATAAAAAAATCCGATGTAAATCAAAAAAATCCGATTTAAATCAAAAAAATCAGATTTTTTTGATTTTTTAAAAAAAATAATTGATTTTTATCCACCCTGCTTCCCGATGTTACACTTTCTCTTTCAAACAGTTCCTTTCATTTCCGAAGCTTTTCCGTGCCTTGTCCGCCCACGGGGGGGAGGGGTGCCTATTTGTCGCCCTTTAGAAGCTTTCCCTTGTGTCAGACAGGGGGTTTTGCGATACCCCTGTGATCAGCGAGGCTTGCTTCCTTAATCGCCATCCCTCCAGGACGGTTTAGGTTCCTATGGAACCAAGGGGGCGACAAATGGTCAACCAGGTCTCTGCAGCATAGAGACCTCCGGTTGTATTGGCACAGTAGCTCCGCCCTCTCTCGTTTGATGGGAACCTTGATAGACTGGCCTTCTTCCTGAGCCAGGTAATCAGTCACCTGGACTGATATGCCCACTTTACCCACCTCAATGGGCCATGGTCATGGCGGTGACAACAGTGTTGGAGGGGGGAGGCTGTCGAGTGGGTGATGGATCTCTACAGCGAGCACTCCCTGGAGTTGGGAAATGCCAGCCTGTTCCTGGAGGTGCTGCAGGGCCGCTTCAAGGATGTGACCTGGGCTCAGCGGGCAGAAGGGGAGATTCTGGATTTGAAACAGAGAGGCAGGCCAGTTGTGGAATATATACACGAGTTCCGCCAGATTGCCAGTAAGATGTGGGTGTGGCCTGAATGGCTGCAGGTCTACCACTTCAAGACAGGCCTGGACAGCACGTGGCGCCAGGCCTGCGTATACCAAGGCCTGCCTCCTAAACTCAGTGCTTGGTACCAAGCAGTTACCAAATTGGATGCTGAACTGCAGGCCTCCCCAAGGGGGAGGTGGCTCCTAAACCAAGGAGGTTCCGTGACAGACCATCGAACAAGTGCCCCCCCCTTCAGTGATGACCCCACCAGAGAGACCTGCTTGGCTGCCTAACCAGTGTTTCTTTTGCGGTCAACCAGGCCACCGTGCAGCCGAGTGCCCAGCTCCTACTCCTCAACCGAAGGCTGGAGTCTCAGGGACTGAGAAGCCAAGGAGGTCACCCTGGAAGACCCCTGAGAAGTCCAGTGAGCGCTGCAGGCAGCAACGGTCCCGCCATCACCAACAGATGAAGGTGGAGTGATGGTGGAAGGGGAGCCACACCTGGCCAGCTATGACAGCGAAGACAAAGGGGAAGGAGACCTGATGGAGTCCACCTGCCCCTTCGTCATTCTGGTGATGTGGCCCAGAAGTCGGGTGGTCGCGGTACATACGAGGCGCCGATATATTCCAGGTATGCCCGATGCCTCATTACCCAAGCTAACGCTGCTGAGTTGGGGGTGAGGGCGAAGAGAATGTCCAGGCCCATGAGGTTTGAGCAGGTGGATGGCTCTTTGCTGGGAGGGGTACTGGCCACCCATAGAACAGAGCCGGTGAAGTTGGAAATGGCCCAACATTGGGAACTAATCCGATTCATTGTTGTCCTCGCATTAAGGAGGGGGATGAGTGGAAAACCGCTTTCAGCTGTCCCCTGGGGAGTTATCAGTTTAGGGTGATGCCATTCGGCTTGCAAGGGGCTCCTGCGGTTTTTATGCAGCTTATTAATGAGGTCTTGCACAACGACTTATACAAAGGGGTGCTCATGTATTTTGACGACATCCTTGTCTACACAACAACCATGGACTAGCACAGTGATGGCTAACCTTTTTTGGCTCACGTGCCAAAAGCGGGGGGAGCGCAGGGCGGTCCTGGGTGGACGTGCCACACCCATAATGCTATGTGCGCGACCCCCTGCTTTTGGCGTGCTTTTTTCGCCCTCCCCAGGCTCCAGAGGCGTTCTAGGAGCCTGGGGAGGGTGAAAACAGCCTCCCCCCCAACCACCTCCAGAGGTTTCAGGAGCTTCCCTGAATCCCCCAGAGGGTGAAAAACGGCCTCAAAAGAAGGCCTAAATCAGCTAGCCAGAGCACAGAAACGCGCTGGAGCTGATAGGCCAAAACCTCACGTGCCCTAAGAAATGGTTCCGCGTGCCACCTGTGGCACCCGTGCCATAGATTCGCCATCACGGGACTACCACATCTGTTTGGTGCGGCAGGTCTTGCGAAAACTGTTGGCGACGAACTTGTACATAAAGCTGTCCAAATGCGAATTCCACCCGACCCGTTTGGACTACCTGGGATATCGCATGTCCAGTACTGGGGCGAAGATGGATCTGGCGAAGGTGCAGACGGTTGTTGAATGGCAGGCACCAAAGACTCGTAAATAGTTGCAAACTTTCCTGGGGTTGGCGAACTTTTACTGGCAGTTCACTCCTTGTTCACCAGGGTAGCTCTGCTGCTAACCGACCTTCTCAAGACCAAACACAGTGAAGAAACCCTGACCCATTAATTAGAATTCATTGAATTCATGAATTCTAATTAATGGAGAGGAAACGGAACGGATTGAGATTAAAAAGGGAACAAGACAAGGATGTCCACTATCCGCAATCCTATTCATATTTACATTGGAACCTCTTATTTGGGAAATTAGGAGTAATCAGGAGATAAAGGGACTGAAAGAGCGGAAGAATATAAAATCCAGGCCTTCGCCGATGATTTAGCCTTCATCTTAGAAGACCCCTTAGAATCAGGAAATGAATTAATTCAGGAGATAGAGAAATATGGTAGAGTTGCGGGTTTCCAAATTAATAAGGATAAGACAAAGATTATAGTAAAAAATATGGTATTGAAACGACGAAACGTATTAGAAAAAAAATTTAGCCTCCAAATCGTGAAAGTGTACTTCAATTAAGGCAGACAATCATCTAAAACTACTGACTCAAATGAAATTAGACTTAGAAAAGTGGGAAAACCTACAACTCTCCCTACTTGGTAGGATAGCAACAATTAAAACTTATGTTCTCCCAAAATGGATTTATTTCAGACTGCTCCAGTGATATTAGATAATAGCTTCTTCAAATTATTAGATAAATATGTGAGGAAGTTTATTTGGCAGAGGAAGAAAGCTAGAATTAAATTGAAAATGCTTCAAGAATCGCCAGCCAGAGGATTTGGGTTGCCAAAATGGGAGTTATATTACCAGGCAGCAAACTTGATTTGGGTTAGAGACTGGATACTGTTGAGAAGGAAGTGGGTACTTACATTAGAGCAGTGGTACTCAATTATTTTCTGTCAGGCCCCCCCTAGGAAGAAGAAAACATTTCGCGCCCCCCGCGCGACTGTAAATAGTATCATTTGTCTATAAAATTGTTATAAGTACACCTCTGCATAACACTGTATCCTTATTAACGTATAAGAGAATAAAAAAAAGAAAGAAATGTGGATCAATTTACAACAAAGAATAGCTTTATTAACTGTAGCAGAAAAGATTTAAAGTGCATTAAATCCTTAATTAAACTATAAACATTTTTTGATTGGACATGTCAAACCATGTGACCGGGTGGGAGTGGCCAATTTGGAAAATGTGAAACTCACTTAACAATGGTCTTGGTTAGCAACCAAACTTTTGGGCTTAATTGTGGTCATAAGTTCTCTCTCTCTCTCTCTCTCTCTCTCTCTTTCTTTTTCTTTCTTTCCTTCTGTCTTTCTTTCTCTCTTTGTCTCTTTCTTTCCTTCCCTCCTTTTTTCTCTCTCTTTATTTCTTTCTCTTTCTCTCTTTCTTTCTCTTTCCCTCTTTCTCTCTCTCTCATTTTTTTTCTTTCCCTCTTTCTCTCTCTCTTTATTTCTTTCTCTTTCTCTTTCTTTCCCTCTTTCTCTCTCTCTTTCTGTCTCTTTCTTTCCCTCTCTCTCTTTCTTTTTTTCTCTTTCTTTCCTTTGTCTCTTTCTCTTTTTCTCTGTCTGTCTTTCTCTCTCTCTCTCCCACTTTCTTTTTCTTTCTCTCTCTTTCTCTCTCTCTCTTTCTTTCTCTTTCTTTCTTTTTCTTTCTCTTTCTTTCCCTCTTTCCCCCCCTCTTTCCCTATTTCTCTTTCTCTCTCTCTCTCTCTCTTTCTTTCTTTCCCTCTTTCTCTCTCCTTCTCTTTCTTTCTCTCTCTCTTTCTCTTTCTTTCTGTCTCTTTTCTTTCTCTCTTTCTCTCTCTCTTTTTTCTCTTTCTTTCCTTTCTCTCTTTCTTTTCTCTCTCTTTCTCTCTGTCTGTCTTTCTTTCTCTCTTTCTTTCTCTCTCTCCCACCTTTTTTTTTCTTTCTCTCTCTCTGTCTCTCTCTCCTTTGTTTGCCCATCTGTTACTCTGTGTGTGTGTGTGTGTGTGTGTCTGTCTGTCTGTCTCGCATTCAGGCACTTAAATCACTCATTCTGTGTCTCTGTCTATCTTTCTCTCCCTCCCTCCCACTCTCTGTCTCTGTGTGTGTGTCTGTCACTCTCTGGTTCCCCCCTCCCTCCCTGTCTCTCTGTGTGTCTGTGCCTCTCTCTGTCTGTCTGTCTGTCTCCCCCCCCCCCCACAAACCTCCTCAGCTCCTGGAAGTAGCCTGACCGGCCCGCCAGCCCGCTAGCTGTATTTACTCGCTCTCTCTCTCACCCATCCACCGGACGAAGGAAGCTGGCGTCCGATGGGTGAGCAAGCGAGTGAGCAACCGCGGCCAGCGGGCCAGCGGATTGTTGGGCGCTGCCGCAACTTTCCTTACCCGCCCGCCGGCCAGTCGGCCACAGTTACTCACTCGCTCGCTCACCCACCGGACGCCAGCTTCCTTCGTCCGGTGGGTAGGTGAGCGAGCGAGTAACCGCAGGCGGTGGGCAGGCAGGTTGTTGGGCGCTGCTGCAGCAAGTTTCCTTGCCCGCCCGCGCTTGCTTGTTCGCTCGTTCACCGGCGTCCCCGTCCCCGCCCCCCATCCCCGGCCGCCGCCTGCCCCGGCCGCCTGGCTGCGCACTCTGCCAGGGGGCTGCCCCCTCCTTCGACCTCACCTTTCCACGCTGATTGGCCCGAAGCGCATCCCCTTCCTTATCCCCGCGTCCGCTTTCTGCCTCGTCCAGCCTAGTGGTGCTCAAGAGGCACGGCTTCCGGCTGCTCCTTCTCTGACGCCTTTCTCAGTCGCCTTCGGGCTTTACCTACAGCTGCTGCCGCCGCCGCCGCGGAGTGGGCCTGGGATGCCAAGACGGCGGTGGCGGCGGCAGTATCGGTCTTTCCTGACTATCAAACGCGCCCCCCTTTACGGAGCCTCGCGCCCCCCTGGGGGGGCGCGCCCCACTATTTGAGAAACGCTGCATTAGAGGGACATAATCTAGGACAAGGGTGGCATCATTTTATGTGGAGAGAGAGGGGGAAAAATTGTAGGCACTTTAAGAAGCATTATCTTAGGAAAATTCTATTGGAAACATGGGAAAGAATTAGGTTTCAGTATTACTCAATGGTTCCGACTTGGTTTGCTCCACTAGAGGCCGTGACATACTCAACATTATATAATAAAAAAGCACCACTGACTTACCAGGACCTTCTAGACCCCCAAGGGGAATTAAAAATGTGAGAGGATATGTCCGAGGCAGGTATAGAGACAGATTGGTGGGCTTATGCTCAAATACAATCCAAAACCAGAAGGGATAAAGAGAAGGAAGGGATATATAGAACAGCACAGAAATTGGATAAAATCTTATTGGGATCAGAAAAGAAATTATTGTCCAGATGTTATCAGTTTCTGATACAAGGATGGATTGGTGAGGAGGTAATTAAGGACTCTATGATCGCCTGGGGAAAGAATCTCGGGTCCTCTCCCGACCTGGATAAATGGGATGAGATTGGGACCAAAAATATGAAGCTCACACTGGCAACCTCCTATAAGGAAAATATCTATAAAATGGTCTATCGCTGGCACATTCCGCCGGCAAGGATCGCTAAAATGTATCCAGGAACATCCCCAGAGTGTTGGAAATGTGGAAATAATAAAGGGACTTACTATCACCAATGGTGGACTTGTCCCCAAGCAGGCAAATACTGGTCAAAGATTAGGAAATGGATCATAGAGGTTACAGGTTATGCAGTCGAGATGAACCCAGAGGTCTTTTTATTGGGAATGAAACCCAATAAAATAAACAAGGACAAATGGTATCTGACCCTCCACATTATTACAGCAGCTAGGATACTATTTGCACGGGAATGGAAGAACGAGTTGCTACCCTCAGAAAGTAAATTGATCTGGAAAATTACAGAATGTGCGGAAGCAGACCGTCTAACGAAACTACTCGGGAACCAGAAGGATACGGATTACTACAACTGTTGGAATCTATGATACAATTGGATGAAACAAAGAAAAGGAAATCAAAAATTGTCCTAATTACTCTCTGGAAGTTATTGGTTTAATGGATGTATATTCAGACACGCTTGTTGCATTATACTGTTGGTGTATGCATAATGGAAAAATCTGTCTTTTTAAAAAATTTGTAAATAAACTTATCTTAAAGTTTGTGCCAGTGCCTGGAAGCCGTGCGGATCTGGATGGGAAGTAACAGACTCAGGCTCAACCCGACCAAGACCGAGTGGCTGTGGTTTCCGGCTGCCCGATTCAACCAGTTGATGCCATCTCTGGCCATAGGGGGCGAACATCTTGCCCCTGTGGATGGGGCGCGCAACTTGGGTGTCCTCCTGGATACCCGGCTGTCCATGGAAGATCAAGTGACAGCCGTGGCCAGGAGGGCGTTTTACCAGGTTCGCCTGGTACGCCAGTTGCGCCCCCTATTGGATTGGGACGCCCTTTGCACAGTCACTCATGCTCTCGTGACATCCCGACTGGACTATTGTAACTCTCTCTACATGGGGCTCCCCTTGAGGTGCACCCGGAGGCTTCAGTTGGTCCAGAACGCAGCCGCGCGAGCAATAATGGGAACCTCTAGGTTCACCCACGTAACACCGCTCTTGCGCGAGCTGCACTGGCTACCTGTCGTCTTTCGAGTGCGCTTCAAGGTGTTAGTCATCATCTTCAAAGCGCTCCATGGCTCGGGACCTAGCTATCTGCGGGATCGGATCCTGCCCCATACATCCTCACGGCCGATTCGCTCCCACAGAGAGGGACTTCTCCGGGTGCCGTCCACTAGACTTTGTCAGCGGGCGACGCCCAGGGGAAGGGCCTTCTCTGTGGCGGGCCCAGCCCTCTGGAACGACCTTCCCCCCGATATTAGGACAACCACGGACCTCCGCTCCTTCCGTTTAAAATTAAAGACACATCTTTTTCGCCTGGCCGGCCTTGGGTAGTCTCTTCTAAGGTTAGGGGTTTTAGGGGTTTTAGTTTAGTTTATGGGTTTTTAGCGCAGGACTAATTTAATTCATTTTTAATTTTGTATTCTGTCTGTGGTTTTATCTGTATTTTTAATTGCCTGTGCCCCGCCTCGAGTCCCTTTGGGGAGAGAGAGCGGGATATAAAATTAAAATTATTATTATTATTATTATTAAAAAAAAAGAAAGAAACCCTGACCCAACCAGCCACTCCAGTGGACAATAGAATGCCAGCGGGCCTTTGAGACATTAAAGACCTTGTTTGCCAAGGAGCCGGTCCTTAAGCACCCAGATCCTGAGCGGGTCTTTGTGGTCCAGGCCAATGCCAGCAACGTGGCCGTGGGGGCTGTCCTTCTCCAAGCGAACAAGCGAGGCAACTTGCAACCTGGCACCTACACCTTGCAAAAGCAGCCCAGTCTGCACAACTATGAAACAGCCAGGGAAACCCCCTGGTCTCCTACAGGGCATGGCTAATCCCCAAAATGGGGACCCCAAAAACCCTTCCAGGTGATAGAGAAGGTGTACCTCTCCACTAAATTTTTATTTATTTATTTATTTTATTTAAATTTATATCCCGCCCTTCTCCACAGAGGACCCAGGGCGGCGCACAGGAAATTTAAAAACATACAAAATACAAAAGATAAATATATAATTTAAAATAAATATTAAACAATCCTATCCTATGCTAAAACCAAATTTAAAATACCCAATTTAAAACTTCCTAAAAGTCCCCATGGGAGGTTAGGCTAGGCCGGCTTGTTGGAACAAATATGTCTTTAGACATTGGCGGAAGAGGCGGAGGTCGGTGATGGTGTGTAATTCAGGGGGTAGGTCATTCCAGAGGGCTGGGCCTGCCACAGAGAAGCCTCTTCCCCTGGGTGTCGCCAGTCGGCATTGTCCGGCCGACGGCACCCTGAGAAGGCCCTCTCTGTGGGAGCGTATCGGTCCCAAGGGATGTATGGGGCAGGAGGCGGTCTCGCATATAACTAGGCCCCGAGCCATGGAGCGCTTTAAAGATGGTCATCAAAACCTTGATTTTGAAAAAGTTTTATTGAGTTTTAACAATTTTCTGAAGGGTGGGGTAAGGGTTACAGAAACATTTTGAGAACCTTTGCGTCAGAGTCCTTGGCCCATCCCGGGCTACATAATAAAACAATAGTAAACAAATTTATCAAAAAAAAATACTACAAGATAAAGACCAGTGTATACGTATTACATATTACATTTCCAATTCTGAGATGGCAGACATGTACAAACATCCTGGTATAAAAAAGAATAGAAAGAAAAGTTAATAAGAAAAAAGAAAAGCAAGCAAAATCATTTTTTTGATCTAAGTCTTTTGGCAATTGTATCTTCTTTTTCTCCTGCTTGGTCCCCCGTGGGCGAGGCCGTGGCCCCCTCCGCCCCCCCTGGATCTTCACCCAGGACAGAGGAATGTTTTTTAATAAAGGCTTCCGCCTCAGCAACTGTTTTAATTCTCACTCTTCCTCCTTCCCAGAACACCAGCATCCCTTCGGGCATCGCCCACTTGAACCAGATCCCGTGGTCAAACAATGTTTTAGATAAGAAGGAAAATTTCCTTCTCATTTCTCTGATTTTTTGGGGGACCTGCTTCAAGATAGCGACAACCTTTTGTTGGAAAATTAGGGGACCCCCTCTCTGCGCCCTCAAAATTCCCTCTCTGGTTGACCTTCTGACAAATTTAATGTGAATCTCTCTGGGTACTTCATTTATCCTGGCATATGCAGAGTTTATTCTGTAGACTAGGTCAATGTCCCCCCTGATCTCATCTTTAGGTTTATGTAAATAGTCTGCTAAAATTGTGCTCATGAGTTCAGGCAAGCATTCACCAGATTCTTCAGAAATGTTCTGAAATCTTAAAAAATATGACATCCTTTCGAAGTCCATCCTAGACATATGCCCAGTTAATTCCCCCACCTCACTGTTGACATTTTTAAGCTCTCCCTTTGCCTCAGTTAGCCCCCCTTCCAGATCTTCAGTCTTCTGTATGTTCTCCTTCACTTGATTACGAGTTTCCAGGAGTTCCTTCTTAAAGTTGTTATTTTCTTCTCTCTGCGCCTTGATTTCCTGTACCAAAGTTTGTATAACAGATTCCAGAGAAGACAATCTTTGTTCCAATCCTGCCAATTCTGATTTTTGTGCCATGGTTAACTGTTAGAGTCAATGCCACTAAAATGGCGTTTTTTTGGGTGGAGCCGTTGAGACAAATCAGGAGGTAAAAGTTTCAAATCAAGGTTGTAAAAAAGTTCAGGAACCAGTAGAGAAACACTCCAGACAGGGAATCAATTGATCCAAAAAAATTCTTCATTAATAGCAAGAGGAAGTCCAAATTACAAGAAGATGCTGATAGTTTTCCATAAATAAAATAGTCATTCAGGAGCGGAGAGAAGCCATCTTCCACCGCCCAAGCTGGGAGCCAGCCGGAAAAAGTAACAAAGAAATAAGTTGTAACAAGCCAATCGAACTTAGAAACATTGTTGCAAGCCGCAGATCACTTTCACTCGCTTTCACTAAGTTCCAGGCAAACTGCATAGAGAAAAATCCGTCCCTCGCAATGAGGAACCATTTCAAAGCGCCGCTTTAAATCCGAGGGGGGGTTTAACGAAAAAAACACCCCCCTCCAAGCTTTTTAGTCCAGCGCTGCCATCGGAGATAAAATAGCAGATAAAAGCACACTCACTCTTCACCTTGCAGCCGAGCCTCGGGAGAGCCTTCCGACCCGGACGTCTGGCTCACTCCAAAATTAAGCAGCTTTTCCGTTCTCCATTGGCGAAGGTGGAGACAGGCGTCTCCCCCCCGCAGCCAGCCTTTCGTCACCTAGGCTGAAGACAAGGGTCGCTTTCCCACCGCCGTGGGAAGGGGGCGTCCCTAGCAAGCCAACCCTACGGGAGACCCCCAAGATGGGGCGTCTCGCCCCCGTGGGGGGGCAGAAAAAAGGACAAAGCGGCGGACGAGTCAAGGACCCATCCGTCGCCGTTGGAGGGCGGAAGCGGAAGTCATGGTCATCAAAACCTTGAAGCGCACCCGAAAGGCCACAGGAAGCCAATGCAGCTCGCGCAGGATCGGTGTTATGTGGGAGCATCTAGTGGCTCCCATAATCACCCGCGCGGCTGCGTTTTGGACTAACTGTAGCTTTCGGGTGCACCTCAAGGGAAGCCCCATGTAGAGAGCATTACAGTAGTCGAGTCGGGACGTCACGAGAGCTTGAGTGACTGTGCGAAGGGCAGCCCGGTCCAGTAAGGGGCGCAATTGGCGCATCAGGCATACCTGATGAAACGCCCCCCTGGCCACGGCCGCCACATGGTCCTCCATGGACAGCCGGGAATCCAGGAGGACACCCAAATTGCGCGCCCTCTCCACGGGGGCCAGTGTTTCGCCCCCAATGGCCAGAGTTGGAGTAATCTGGCTGAACCGGGGTGCCGGAAACCACAGCCACTCAGTCTTGGCAGGGTTGAGCTTGAGTTTGTTACCACCCATCCAGATCCGTACGGCTTCCAAACACCGGGACAGCACTTCGGCGGCATCGTTGGGGTGGTCTGGGGTGGATATGTACAGCTGAGTGTCATCAGCGTACAGATGGTACTCCACCCCAAAACCACGGATGATCTCACCCAGCAGCTTCATATATGTGTTAAACAGGAGGGGCGAGAGGATCGACCCCTGAGGAACCCCACATAAGAGAGGCCTCGAGGTCGACCTCTGCCCTCCCGTCAACACATATTGCGACCAACCAGAGAGGTAGGACGAGAACCACCGCAGAACGGTGCCTCCCAGCCCCAACCCCCCCAGTCGGTGCAATAGGATACCATGGTCGATGGTATCAAAAGCCGCCGAGAGGTCTAATAGGACTAGGATAGAGGAATAACCTCTATCCCGCGCACTCCAGAGATCGTCAACCAACGCGACCAATGCTGTCTCGGTGCTGTGGCCGGGTCGGAAGCCGGACTGGCGCGGGTCTAGATAATCAACTTCCTCCAGGTGTCGCGGGAACTGTTGGGCTACCACACTCTCAACAACCTTCACCAAAAAGTGAAGCTTGGAGACCGGACGATAGTTCTCTAACAGTGCTGGGTCCAGGGACGGCTTCTTGAGGAGGGGCCTCACTACCGCCTCTTTCAAGACGGCAGGTAAGGACCCCTCACTCAAAGATGCGTTGACAATGCCCTGGAGCCAGCCTCGTGTCGTCTCCCAGGATGCCAGTACAAGCCAGGAGGGACACGGGTCCAATAAACATGTGGTCGCCCTAAGTTTCCTTGACAACCTGTCCATATCCTCGGTGGTAACAAAGTCAAACTCCTCCCAAGAAGGAACCTCAAGACTAGTCTCGGACAGTCCAACAGGACCACTGTCGATGGAGGGTAGCTCATTCCGAATCCGAGTGATTTTCTCCTGCAGATAAATCCCAAATTCCTCTGCTCGCCCTTGCAGAGGGGCTTCCCACGGCCTCTGGTGAAGGAGGGAGCGGGTCACCCCAAACAGGGCGGCAGGGCGGTTATCTGCAGATGCAATAAGGGTGGCACAATACTCACGTTTGGCCACCATTATCGCCACTAAGTAAGCCCTAATATGGGTTCTCACTAGTGTTCGGTCGGCTTCGGAGCGAGAGGATCTCCATCTGCTCTCTAGGCGTCTCTTGTGGCGCTTCATCTCCCGAAGCTCCTCAGTAAACCAGGGAGGTCTGGGTGATTCGTCGCCGCAAGAGAGGCCGCAAGGGCGCGACTCGGTCCAAGGCCCCTGCGGCCGCACTTAACCATGCGGCCACTAGGTCCTCAGTCGAGTCGCGAGGCAGGGTCACAGGCATTGGCCCAAGCTCCCTCTGGAACCTTTCCGGGTCCATTAGAAGCCTGGGGCGGAACCATCTAGGAGTATCCGGTTCCGCCTCCCCGCGGTGAGGTGAAGCGATTGGAAAGTCCAGCTGAAGGAGAGCGTGATCTGTCCATGACAAGGGAGTGATGGCTAGATCCCCTATTCCCAGATCACAACTCCACTGTCCCGAGACAAAGATCAAATCCAGCGTGTTTCCCCCCTCGTGAGTAGGGCCTAAAACTACCTGGGTCAGGTCCATGGCCGTCATGGAGGCCATGAACTCCCGAGCTGCTCCAGAGGCTTCGCCCGCCGACGGCAAGTTAAAGTCCCCCATGACTACTAGTCTGGGGGTCTCAACTGCCGCCTCGGCTATCACCTCTAGGAGCTCGGGCAGGGCTGTTGTTGCATAGCGAGGAGCCAGGTATACAACTAACACGCCCAACTGCCTCCCTAGGCCCCATCTCACGCAGAGAGATTCACACCCGGTTGTCTCAGGGACTGTGGTCTCCTTCGGCTCAAGACCTTCCTTAACCATAATCGCCACTCCCCCACCCCTCCCTAGGGCCCTAGGCTGATGGAAGGCGCGGTAACCTGGTGGGCACATTTCCACGAGGGGTAAACCCCCTTCGTGGCCCAACCAGGTTTCCGTTATACCCACCAGGTCCGGGTCCCCCTCTGACACAAGGTCATGGATGAGGGGGGCTTTCTGAACCACGGACCTGGCGTTGCGGGATCGGATCTGCGGGATCGGATTCTGCCCCATACATCCCTGCGGCCGATTCGCTCCCACAGAGATGGACTTCTCCGGGTGCCGTCCACTAGGCTATGCCAGCGGGCGACGCCCAGGGGAAGGGCCTTCTCTGTGGCGGGCCCAGCCCTCTGGAACGACCTTCCCCCCGAAATTAGAACAACTACGGATCTCCGCTCCTTCTTCCGTTTGGCCGGCCTAGGTTAGTCTGCTGTTTTTAACTGGGTTTAGGGATTTGTAGTTTAATTTTAGCATAGTGGTTTTAGCTCAGGGATAACTTTATTTAATTCTTATTTTATCTATTTATGTATTTTCTATTGTATTTTTAATTTTCCCTGTGCACCGCTCCGAGTCCCTTCGGGGAGAGGACACGGTTTATAAATAAATTTATTAATTATTATTATTATTATTACTATTATTATTATTATTATTATTATTAATCATCATCATCATTATTATCATCATCATTATTATTATTATTATTATTATGTTGCATAACATCAGCCTAGGGCTGTGATTCCTGCCCACCTAGTCTGCGATGGGAGAGCGGAGAGTTGGAGCACGTGACCGCCTGAATCCAGCGGCCACGGTCTTCCGACCGATGATGACCATTCCGTCTCCCTCCGACCCTGCCCCTCCCCAAGACCGAGTCGATGGAAAAATCCACCGTGGAAATGACACCCCCCCTCCCCTTCCTCCGTTACCCTACTTCCGCCCGCCGGCCTCATTTGCTGTCCCCTCCCTGGACTATTTTTCCCCTCCTCCCTGGAACCCCCTAAAAACCGAATTAAAAACCTCCCCCAAAACCCCCTCAACTTGCACTTCGCCCACCTCTCAGGAATAATCAATCCATCATCGAGGTGGGCCCGTGTTAAACAGGAGGGCCAGGCCTGCGAGAGGGGAGACTCTCGCAGGCCAAGGAGGTCGCGCCTAGAGTACATGATAAAAGCCCCAGAGGTAGTCCAAGTCCAGGAACGCAAACACAAGTCCGAAAGTAAAGTGATTAGTGCAAGAATAGTCTTCAGGATGGGGGGTAAAGTCAGACAGTCCAGAGTCTTATGGATGGGGAGATCGAATCCAGTCCCGTTACAGGCCCCATCCATCTGTCTTTTTCCGGCCAAGTGGGCATAGTTCGCATTTAGTGCCGCATGGCTAGTTAGTCCATCATGCGGCTTGATGTAAGATGCAGCCCTCAAATGGCTCAACTAACCTCCACCAATCCTGCGCACTCACTCCGAGGTCTTTGAGGTCTTCCCGGATTGTCCTCGGCCAGATCCACCGTTCCCCAAACCGGCTGCAGATGTTCCACGCCGGGCTGCTCACCAACATATCACATTCAAACCATTCAATCCTCTCAACTCTCCATACTCCTTCTTCTTCGACCTTCTCCTTCTCCTTCAACATCACCAACCTTCGCCATCTCCTTCCTCCATCACCAGCTCATCTCCATCTCGCCATCATCATTCTCCTTCTCCTTCTTCCATTTCCACCGTCTCCAATTCCTTCCCATCTCCATCTCTTCACCATCTCCGTCCATCTCTCTCCATCTCTCTCCTCTCTCTCCTTCCATCTCCTTCTCCATTTCTCTCTTTCACCTTCTCCTTCTCCTCCTGCTTCCTCCAACTCCTCCAACGCCTCCGTCCTTCCATACCTCCACACCTTCTCTCGTCAACCTTCTGCTTTCTTCCATCCATCCTCCCTCATGAGCAGTCCACGCCAGCGGGTGGTGGGTATTTCGGGCCCAGGCCAGGGTATGACCGCACGACCTGCCACTAGTCGTGCGGCCCGATGGTAACGCTCCTGGCCTGGCCCCATCTCGCAGCTCGTTGTTCTTCCGCGTCCCGGCTTTGCAGCCTACCTCTCTTCCTTCCAGCCGCGCCGGGACGCTCTAGGCCGCAAACAGGCCGAGTCGCCTCTCCATTCTCTCTCGTCGCCCACACGGCTCGCCCTTCAACTTCGGGCGGCTCGGTGCGACGACGGGAGGTTCGGCTTGTCAAGCCAGCCCTCAGCGATGGTAAGTGGGGCTGGCGGCATCTTCCTGGGGGTAAAACAGCCCCCTGGGCTTCTCCCAGGTCTCAGAACGCGACTGCCATGTCGCGCATGCGCAGTTGAGTCCCTTCCCCATAAATATCTACCAATGAAAGTGCCCTGTCAGAAACTGGCCCCAAAATTCCTGGGTCCCTTCCCCATAAAACAAATCATTAATCTTGTCACGGTGGAACTGAAGCTCCCTTGTCTGTTTGGAAAGGTACATCCGGTCTTCCACAGTAGCCTGAAGCCTGTGGAAGCCTGGGATGTCCGGAACCCACCACGGTCTAAGCCTGGCCCCATTGACATGCTGGGGGAGGGGGGAGGGGGAGGAAGGTCCATTACGAGGTCAAATTTTGGATTCCTGCATACATAGGGGGGGTCCTGCAATACCTGGTCCAATGGAAGAAATATCCATTGTCAGAGGTGTTAGGATATTCAGCCTTATATTGGGTTGGCAATATATATGAGCCTATGTTCTTAAGGAATTGTGTAGCTTTAAGAACTCACTTATAATCTCATTGGCTGTAATTATACAGTCCTACTATAAAGGAAGCTCAGAATCACAAGCTCATTCCCTGTTCGATTCCTTGTGATTTCCTGTGTTGTTCCTGATTGCCGTTTGAGAAGTTTGAGAAGTTGAAGAAGAAGGTTTTGTTTACATCACTGTAAGATAAACTCTGATGTAGGACTGTTATCATTGTTTGAGAAGTTAGTAAGAAGCTATCTGCGGGATCGGATCCTGCCCCATACATCCTCACGGCCGATTCGCTCCCACAGAGAGGGACTTCTCCGGGTGCCGTCCACTAGACTTTGTCAGCGGGCGACGCCCAGGGGAAGGGCTCTCTCTGTGGCGGGCCCGGCCCTCTGGAACGACCTTCCCCCCGATATCAGAACGACCACTGACCTCCGCTCCTTCCGTACGAAATTAAAGACCCATTTCTTTCGACTGGCCGGCCTTGGATAGTCTCTCTGTCTATAGATTTCAAATGTATTTTAATGGGTTTTTAATTATTTTTAGCACGGGATAATATTGTTTAATTGTGTTTTAAAGTATGTATTTTTGTATTTATTGTTTATATTGTTTTTAGTTCCTCCTGTGCACCGCCCCGGGTCCCTGTGGGGAGAGGGAGCGGTTAATAAATTCAAATTTATTATTATTATTTATTATTATTATTTTAGTTGCTACAAAGTAAAGACTATTTATTTTCATACTATCACTGTTTTAGAGTTTGTTTGTGGTTTACAGCAACGTATCTCGTTACTGTCCGGTGAATTACACTATTCCGCATATATTAGCTAACATTGGTTATGGGTTGCTAACATGAGGCATCATGGGTGAGGAGTTGGAAAGTATGGGCGATGCAGCTGGTTAGGTGGTTTCACCACGAGCAACCCCAGAAAACAGGAAGGGGTTCAAGCGCAGACCCGAGTTTGGACGCCAACTAATCTCTTTGCTTGCTTTCCAGATACAATCCCCATGGTAGAGGGGAGCTGCCTGTCAACCCCTGAAACGGCGAGCGTCCAGCATGTTGTCTTGTGGTTGCCATACGTGGGGGGGCACCTCGAGGAATGGGACGTCCTGCCAATTGGGAGGGTGTGCTTCCAGAAGGACTGAACTCATGTGAGGGTGTGTGAGCAGCACAGATCACAAAGCCTAGCTGGAGAGGCGGAGCCAAGAGCAGGCATGCGGAAGGAGAAGCTGCGGCTCACATTTCCCTGCATCCGGAAGCAGGTGAGGAGGGGCAGGGTGTTTCAACACTTTAAAATCAGCTTTGCAGCAGTAGCTAGTAGTGCTGACTTAAAACTTTATTTCACTTTGTTTCCGAGCTTCTACCCTGCATTAAAGAGGTTCATGCCAAGAACTGTGTGACGTGCTGCTTCTGGGGATGAGAGCTCGGAACGTTGTGGCAGGGGAGCCAGGGGACCACAATTCCCTTGACCCTGGGTCACTCTTGACCCCTGAGGAAGGTTTGCTATCGTGGCTTTAAACACATTGTGCAAGATGAGGGGGTGTACTTCTCCGTTCTTAAACTGTCCTAGGTATTACAAATATTGCTGAAACATTGCTGCAAGAGATGGAAAGAGGAAGTAAGGGGAGAAGGAGGGGGTGTAAGATAGAAACCCAATATGGGCACAGCTGCTGGCATGTATTAATTTTAGCATTAACTTCTGTATCTGTACTTTTCCAAACTGAACTTCTGCTTTTATCCATATGTGACTCTGTATTAATGACAATGCATAATCAAAAGTATAAAACGACTTCCTGTTCCTGGCGGCGACGGACGAGCCTTGGGGTTCGTCCGCCGTTTTGTTCTTTTTTCTGCCCCAAACGGGGCGGGGTGCCCCTTTTTTGGGGGGACCCTCCGTAGGGCTGGCTTGCCTGGACTGGTTCAGCCTGGCGGCAGCTGGGAAACACTCCTTGTCTTCGGTCTAGGTGGAAGAAGACATGCTGCGGGGGGCTTGGTTCCCTTCGCCAACGGAGGACAGTAACGAACAATGAATTTGGAGAGAACGGAGCGCTCGGGTCGGATGGCTTTTCCGGGGCTTGAGCTGCGAGGTGGAGAGTAAGTGACTTTAACTTTATTGCTGGCGGCTTTGGATGAGAGAAACGAGGAGGGGGGTGTTTGCTTGCTAAACCCCCCCTCGGATTTACAGCAGCGACGTGCAGAAATGGCTCCTGGAATGCAGGGAGCAGATATTTCGCATCCGGTCTGTTGCGCAACAAGTGAAAGTCTTCCGCGGCTTGTTTTCATACAATGTATCTAAGTCCGGCTTTACTGAAACAATTTTCTTTGCTATTTTCTCCGGCTGGCTGCCAGAGTGGGTGGTGGAAGATGGCTGCCCTTTGTTCCTGAACATTTATTTCTTTATGGAAAATTTCCAACACCTCTTTGCGATTTGGACTGCCTCTCTCTACCAATGGAGAAATTTTTTGGATTAATTGATTCCTTCCCTGGAATGCCTTCTTTGTCTTAATTGACTGTGAAAATTGCTTCTCTTCTGGGCTCTACAACTTTTTACAATTTTGATTGGAACTTTCTTCTCCTGACTTGCTCCAGCGGCCGCACCCAAAAAACGCCATCTTAGTGGCACTGACTTAAACAGTTTACCATGGCTTCAAAAAAACAACCAGGAAATCCAGGATTGGAAGAGAGAATGACAGCTATGGAAACAGCGTTAAACTCCTTGGTGCTGGAAATCAGAGAATTTAGAAAAGATAATGCTAGCACTAAACTTGAACTTTTGGAGACACAGAAAAAATTGCTGGAGAATACACAGAAGACCGAGGAGTTGGAAGTGGGGCTGGCTGGGGCAAAGGGAGAACTTAAAAAATGTGAATACTGAAATTGGAGATTTGTCTGGTCATATGTCTAGGATGGATTTTGAGAGGATGTCATATTTTTTAAGATTTCAGAATATTTCTGAGGAATCTGGTGAATGCCTTCCTGATCTCATGAGTACAATTTTATCAGACTATTTACATAAACCCAAAGAGGAGATCAGGGGGGACATTGACCTAGTCTACAGAATAAATTCAGCATATGCCAGGATGAATGAAGTACCCAGAGAGATACATATTAAATTTGTTAGAAGGTCGACTAGGGAGGGAATCCTGAAGGCGCAGAGGGAGGGTCCGTTAATTTACCAACAAAAGGAAGTCGCTATCTTGAAGCAGATCCCAAAAAAGATTAGGGAGGTGAGAAGGAGGTATTCCTTCTTATCTAAAAAATTGTTTAATCACAGGATTTGGTTTAAGTGGGCGATGCCAGAAGGGATGTTGGTGTTCTGGGAAGGAGGAAGAGTAAGGATTAAAACAGTTGCTGAGGCGGAAGCCTTTCTTAAAAAACATTCCTCTATCCTGGGGGAAGATCCAGGGGGGACGGAGGGGGCCACAGCCCCGCCCGCTGGGGGCCAGGAAGGAGAACAAGAAGACACAATTGCCAAGAGACTTAGATCTAAAAAATGACTTTGCTTTTTATTAATACAGTATAACTTTTATCTGGATGTTTGTACACGATTGCCAGCATAGAATTTAGAATTTATGATGTATGCATTTGTTTTCACCTTGTAACATTATTGAAAAATGTATCACCAATGTTTTATTAAGAAGCCCCGGAGGGACGAACGACCTCGTCGTGAAAGTTCTCAAAATATTTTTCTATTTCACCCTACCCCTACCCTACTTTAAAAAATTTGTAAAAACCAATAAAACTTTTTCAATTAAAAAAAAAACGTTGGCGGAAGAGGCGGAGATCCGTGATAGTCCGGAGTTTGGGGGGTAGGTCATTCCAGAGGGCCAGGCCCGCCACAGAGAAGGCCCTTCCCCTGGGCGTCGCCAACCGGCATTGCCCGGCGGACGGCACCCGGAGAAGTCCCTCTCTATGGGAGCGAATCGGCCGAAGGGATGTATGAGGTAGGAGACGGTCTCGCAAATAACTAGGCCCCGTGCCATGGAGCGTTTTAAAGATGGTTATCAACACCTTGAAGCGCACCCGAAAGGCCACAGGCAGCCAGTGCAGCTCGCGCAGGAGAGGTGTTACATGGGAGTGCCGTGAGGCTCCCAAAATCCCCCGCGCGGCCGCATTCTGCACTAGCTGTAGTCTTCGGGTGCACCTCAGGGGGAGCCCCATGTAGAGAGCATTGCAGTAGTCTAGACGGGATGTCACGAGTGCTTGAGTGACTATGTGAAGGGTGTCCCGGTCAAGAAAGGGGCGCAACTGGCGTACCAGGCGAACCTGGTAAAAAGCCCCCCTGGCCACGGCCGTCACATGGTCCTCCATGGACAGCCGGGAGTCCAGGAGGACGCCTAAGTTGCGGGCCCTTTCCACGGAGGCTAATAATTCGCCCCCGATGGCCAGTGATGGCGTCAACTGGCTGTACCGGGACATCGGAAGCCACAGCCACTCGGTCTTGGATGGGTTGAGTCGGAGTTTGTTACTCCCCATCCAGGCCCGTACGGCCTCCAGACACCGGGACATCACTTCGACGGCATCGTTGGGGTGGTTTGGGGTAGAGCTGCATATCATCAGCGTACAGATGGTATTCTACCCCAAAACCACCCAGCGGCTTCATGTAGGTGTTGAACAGGAGTGGTGAGAGGACCGACCCCTGGGGCACCCCACATGTCAAGGGCCTCGAGGTCGACCTCTGCCCTCCTGCCAACACAAATTGCGACCAACCGGAGAGGTAGGAGGAGAACCACCGTAAAACGGTGCCTCTCACCCCCAAACCCTCCAGTTGGCGCAATAGGATACCATGGTCGATGGTATCAAAAGCCGCTGAGAGGTCTAATAGGACCAGGATAGAGGAACATAGAGGATAGAGGATAGTGGGCGATGCCAGAAGGGATGTTGGTGTTCTGGGATGGAGGAAGAGTAAGGATTAAAACAGTTGCTGAGGCGGAAGCCTTTCTTTAAAAAAATTCCTCTATCCTGGGGGAAGATTCAGGGGGGGCGGAGGGGGCCACGGCCCCGCCCGCTGGGAGCCAGGAAGGAGAACAAGAAGACACAATTGCCAAGAGACTTAGATCTAAAAAATGACTTTTATTTTTATTTTTATTAATATAGCATAATTTTTGTCTGGATGTTTGTACACGACTGCCAGCATAGAATTCAGAATTTATATGTATGCATTTATTTTCACCTTGTTGTATTATTGAAAAATGTATTACCAATGTCTTGTTAAGAAGCCCGGGAAGGGCCAACGTTCCCGACGTGAAAGTTCTCAAAATATCTTTTTAATTCACCTTACCCTATCCCTTTTTGTTAAAAAATTTGTAAAACTCAATAAAACTTTTTCTATATATAAAAAAAAAAGTATAAAACCATCTGTCTGGGCGTTGCCCGGGCAGTTCAGAGCTTGGTGCCCCGATTGCACACTGAACTCTTGACGCGCGTCAATAAACTCCTGAAATCTTTGATCTTTGTGGTCTCGCTTCTTCCACCGAACCAGTCTGTGGTGAGCCTGGTTTTTGCCGCTACATTCTGGCTCCCTGACCGGGAATCGAGGGGTTTTGGAACCCTCTGGGGTGCTCACCCCGGTGCCGGGATGCTCCCGGCTGGAGGGAATCTCCCAGGCGCCAACAGACCATTTTGTTCCAGGGGACTTCCCACCAGCTGGGGAGACTCCAATGCACCAGCGGCTGACAACCCCAAGAACCACTTGAGAAGGACCAGAGACCAGGATCTCTCCAGCCGGCCGGCCAAGGAGTGGAGGAAAAGCCCTGCAGGCAAGTATTGTGGGACCCATTCCCGGCTAGCAAGCCGATGCCTGGCTGACGAGTCAGAAGCCCCGGACAGTAACACCCGACTGGCGAGTCGGAGGCGAGGCCCGATTCCCCTCGCTACTAGCCAATACCGAGACGAGTGCTAATCCCATTACGTTTAGAGGGAAGGGGTATTGGTGGGGAGGACTGTCCATGTGTGAGACTTGTCACTGTCGCTGCTACGTTTCCCTACGGTGACCGTTGAGTTCCGGCACCCTGGGCTAGTGGCTTGTGTGTGTGTGCGTGTGTGTTTGGCATCCGCAGTTCCCTACGGAGACCGTGAGTTCCGGCTCCCTGGGTCGGGCGTGAGTGGTTGAGAAGCTCCCTTGTGTTATCCCGAGAGGAAAGGACCCCTTACCTTCCTCTCATCCCTTTTCCTATCACGTCTGTCTGGTGCCCTGGGAGGACCATGGGAGGTGGTAGTTCTCAACCCGACACACCCCTACAGTGCATGTTGACTCACTTTAAGGCGGCTTATCAGTCGCAGGACTATGGCATTGAGTGGAGCAGACGCAAGCTCCGGGCATTTTGCCAGGCCGAATGGCCCACCTTTGGCTTTGGCTGGCCAGACACGGGTTCCTTGGATCCCGAAATTTCGGTGGCAGTTCACCATCTGGTCTTTGACCCAGATCTGGGACACCCGGATCAAGCCCCATACATTGATGTGTGGTACAATCTGGTCAGGAGCCCTCCGCCCTGGTTGCAGAAATGCAGAGCCCAGCAGTGCAAGGTGATGCTGTCCATAGCAACACTGCCAAAATGGACCAAAAAGAGGCCCCCGATATTGCCAAGCGCCCTTCAGGTGCTCCCTCATCCGCCCCCTTATGAGCCCCCAACCGCCCTGGAAGTGGATCGGGGAGGGCTGACGGTGCCCCCGCAGATGTCGAGACAAGCGCCCCCAAAACCAGCACGGTCGTCCTCGCGACGCTCCAGCCGCTCCTTTACGCCGCCCACTCTGTCAACTTGGGACTCTGGCCGTTTGTGACACCTGGCTCCCTTTATGACCAAAACCAGTCCCTTTAAGGGATCGGAGGACCTTTCCTTTCTAAAAAAAGACCCCCCAGCTGAGACTGTAGCGACAGCCCCGGTGGAGGAAATCTCCCCACTGGAGGCTTTGGGGGCCGTGGACGGGGTGGAGGACCCAGGCCCAACAGACCCTGTCGCTGGCAGTTCGGAGGAGCCTGTTGCTAGTCGTACCCGAGCTAAGCAACAGTCCGCCGAAGAACCGGTTTTGGCGGCACCGCTACGACAAGTGGACCAGCTGGTGGTTGATAAGGAGGATCCCACCAAAATGGTCACTGTGCCTCTCTTCCAGCATGTCCCCTTCTCCACCTCTGATCTCCTTAATTGGAAAATGCATTATGGGCCGTATTCTGAGAAGCCAGCGGAGGTGGCAGACTTGATCAAAACCATAGTGGACACTCACCATCCTTTCCTGGCTAGATCTCCAGCAGCTCATGAGCACCCTCTTCAGCCCTGAGGAGAGGGAGAAAATTAGAAATGCGGCCACAGCGATTCTGCGCCCAGATGTCCCCGGTGGCTACTCCCTAGCGGCGTGGGTCAACCAACAGTTTCCCCCGAAGGACCCCGAGTGGAGCCCTTATGACCAGCAGGATATGAGGAGTCTCCAAGATTACCAGCAATTGGTTGTGAGGGCTGTGCGGGCCGGAGGCAAGCCCGCCACTAACATGTCTAAGCCCTCCCTAGTCTTGCAGGGGCCTACCGAGAGCCCCGAAGGCTTTTATGCTCGTTTGATTGAGGCCTACCGAATTTATACCCCTATTGACCCTACAGACCCCGAAAATGCCAGGATGTTGGCAATGGCTTTCATCTCCCAGAGTGCCCCTGATATTCGACGTAAGCTTCAGAAAGCGGAAGGGGCTTTGGGAAAGCCGATTAGCGAGCTCATGGAAGTTGCCAGAAAAACTTTTGTCAATAGGGAGATCCTGGAAGAAAGGAAGGCGGACCTTAAGATGGTAAAGAAGGCGGAGCTCCTGGGGGACCCGGAGCCCTTTGATCGCAACGGTCTCGGGCCCATAGGCCGGAACCAATGTGCCATTTGTCGGCAATTTGGCCATTGGAAGGGGGAATATCCCCAGAGGAACCCGAGGGACCGCCAAGGTAATAGGAGACGAGAGGACAGACGAGGAGGAGGCCGGAGGGATGACCTGAGGAGGCGCCAACGATGTCCGGCAGGAGGTCAGCGCAAGGACCCGACACCCAGCTCTTCCCGCGCGCCTCTCCTGGCACTGGCGGATGAAGACGAGTGGGAATGAAGGGGACTGGGCTCGTTTCGCCCCCCCGAGCCTATGGTCCGATTGGAAGTTGGGGGCCGTTCTATCCCCTTTTTGGTGGACACCGGAGCTACTCACTCGGTCCTCACCTCGCCTCTTACCAACCCCTCCTCGCAGAGTATAAATATCCAGGGGGCCACGGGAAAGACCCTCAAGCGACCCCTTCTGCGCCCACTTACCTGTAAAGCCGGAGGCCACCTTTTGACTCACCAATTCGTCTATATCAGGGGTCCCCAACCCCCGGTCCGCGGCCTGGTGCCGGTCCGTGGCCTGATAGGATAAGATGGCCGAGCGCGCCTCCAGCAGCTCCTTCCGACGGCCACCGCGGCGCACTTTCCGGGGCTTCCCGGAGGGGCCGGCATGTCAGCTGAGGAGGTAACGTGCCTCATCCCACAACGAGCGAGCGGCCGGAGGACTCGAACCTGCGGCTACCTTAAGCACCTCCGAGGCCATCTGGGCGCTGCACACCCACCTCCCTTCCAGCCCCATGTGGTGCCCGGACGGTTTCGGCAGTGCTTAAGGTAGCCGCAGGCTCGAGTCCTCCGGCCGCTCGCTCGTTCGCTCGCTGTGGGATGAGGCACATTACCTCCTCAGCTGACATGCCGGCCCCTCCGGGAAGCCCCGGAAAGTGCGCCGAGGTGGCCGTCGGAAGGAGCTGCTGGAGGCACGCTCGGCCATCCTCTGCCCAGGGGCTGCTCCCTCCTCCTCCTCTCCAGCCGACATGCTGGCCCCTCTGCTGCTTCCCGGGGGGGGGGGGGGGGGAGGGAGATAATGACAGACACACAGAGAGACAGACGTAGAGAGACAGAAATAGAGAGAGGGAGGGAGAGACGGAATCAGACACACACACACACAAAGTGACAGAGATGGGTGGAGGGAGGAGAGACAGATACAGATAGAGAGAGAGAAACAGAGAAAGAGAAAGAAAGAAAAATAGAAAAAGAAAGATGAATGGAGGGAGGGAGGGAGGGAGTGAAGGAAAGAAGGGGGAGGGAGGAGGAAGGGAGGGGTGAAAGAAGGAAGGAAGGAAAGAAAGAAAGAAAAAGAAAGAGATGGAGGGTAGGAGGGAGGGAAGGAAAGAAGGGAGGAAGGGGGAGGGAGGCAATGGAAGGAAGGAAAGGAAAGGAAGAAATCTATTTTCCTATTTCCTTCCACCTCAAGCTACCTGTTTGGTTAACCAGGTTAAAGATCTATTTTTCTCCCAGTGATCATTTCAAAGGAATCACATCCTCTGAGTCATTTCCTGGATTCAAACCAGCATCCCAAAGAGTCATGGGCTGCCTTTATATATAACAAGTGCCCATAAATCCATTTTTACCATCTTCAGAAGACCAAAGACCAGCCAGAAATGGATGGATGGATGGATGGATGGATGGATGGATGGAAGGAAGGAAGGAAGGAAGGAAGGAAGGAAGGAAGGAAGGAAGGAAAGAAAGAAAGAAAGAAAGAAAGAAAGAAAGAAAGAAAGAAAGAAAGAAAGAAAGAACTTATGACCACTATTGAGCCCAACATTTTGGTTGCTAAGCAAGACCGTTAAGTGAGTTTCACCACGTTTTCCAAGTTGGTCACGTCCATCCGGTCACATGACCGCTGAGCCACTCCCACAAAACAGGCCACACCTTTTGGCTCTCAAAAGAAATTTCAGTAGTGGTACTGTTGATATTTGGCTCTATTGACTAATAAGTTTGCCCACCACTGCCCTAGAGGGCCAAGTGAGCTGACTCCCCCCCCCCCCCCACATGCGCATGCGCCGCCTGTTCCCCCTCCCTCCCTCCTCCTCTAGGCCAGCCGGTCCGCAGAATTTTCTTTAAAATGAAACCGGTCCCTGGTGCAAAAAAGGTTGGGGACCCCTGGTCTATATGCCCGATTGTCCAGTCCCGCTGCTGGGCCGAGATCTCTTGTGCAAAATGTGTGCCCAAATCTCCTTCGATCATGATGGCAAAATGGATCTCTCCTTTGGCAAAGTGTCCTTAGATATCCCAAGGGAAGAAGCCTAGCGCTTAATGGCGACGTTTGCCCCACCAGAAGGGAAATGGGAAGAATTTGCTGTCCCTCAAGTTTGGGCGGAAGATAACCCGCTGGGCTTTGCCAGTCACCACCCCCCTATCGTCATCCAAGAGCTGCCCAGGCGGACGCCCGTTCGCATCCGCCAGAGACCTTACCCTCGCCACGTTGGGGAAGCCATTCAGAAAGCTATTGACTTCTATGTGACCAACCGCATATTGGTCAGGACTGATTCCCAATGGAATGACCATTGTCTTACCTGAAGGGTCCTTCTAGGTGCACAGCGATGAGTGTCCATGCAAGGGTTAACTCAGCTCCGCTGCCCATTGGACTGAATTAAAATACTGAGTCCCGCCTTCCTTTCCCATGATCCTTCAGTTTCTTAATGAAGTTCTGTCCTCTTGAGACTGTGTTCGCCACGCGATTCATCCCCTGTGAATACATCAGACAAGCAACTAGAGAGATTAGGGGGGGAATGGACACTCATCGCTGTGCACCTAGAAGGACCCTTCAGGTAAGACAATGGTCATTCTCAGGTGCACAGCTCTGAGTGTCCATGCAAGGGACATGCCCAAGCAAAATGTCACTAGGGAGGGTGCCCGAATGGGCTCAGTGTGACTACTCGACTTGAGCAACTACGCTTTGCAAGACCCGACGGCCGAAGGCAGCGTCAGCGGAAGCGTATTTGTCCAATTTGTAATGGCGAACAAAGAGGGAAGGTGACGCCCATGTGGCTGCTCTGCATATCTCCTCGATGGGAGCCTGGGAGGCCCAGGCCGCTGTGGTGGCCGCACTTATGGTTGAGTGGGCCGTGAGCCCCTGGGGCCTGGTCCGGCCCTGATGTTCGTATGCGAGGGCGATGCAGGCCTTGAGCCAGCGAGCGATGGTAGACGAGGAGACCCCACGACCCATGGTCGCCGGTTGGAACGAGAGGAACAGGGTCTCTGATCGCCGAAAGGCCGACGTGCGCTTGAGGTATTGCTTGAGCGCTCGACGGACGTCTAGGGTGTGCCATCGACGCTCCCTGGGATGGGAGGGCTTGGGGCAGAAATTCGGGAGAACCATCTCCTGTGCTCTGTGGAACCAAGAATTGACTTTAGGCACAAACGATGGGTCGAGACGGAGTACTACTCTGTCGCTGAGGAAGCGGCAGAGGTCTTCCCTAGTCGAGAGTGCCGCTAGCTCTGACACCCGTCGTGCTGAGGTAATTGCGACTAGAAAGGCTGTCTTGAATGATAGTAGCCGGAGGGAACTCGAGCGTAGGGGCTCGAATGGTGGTTCCGAGAGACCTCTGAGGACCGTGGTCAGGTCCCACGTGGGGTAGCGGTGGATGACCTGTGGTCGGAGATTGGTTGCTCCCTTGAGGAAAGACCGCACACTGGGATGACGGCTGAGAGGCTGGAGGTAGCCGGCTGACAGGACCGTGGCCAGGGCTGCCACCTGGCGACGGAGGGTGGCTGGGGCGAGGCCCCTCTCAAAGCCCTCCTGAAGGAAATCCAAAATGTGCGAGACAGAGAGACAGAGAGCGGTGTTAATTGACGCTGGGAGCACCAATTTGAGAAGGCTTGCCAGGTCGCTCCGTAGATCCTGGTGGTGGAGGGTCGGCGGGCCGCCTGAATGGTGTGGATGACCGGGTCCGAAAAGTGGGCCCGAGTTAGCAGAGCCCTTTCAAGTGCCAGACGGTTAGATTGAGCCATTGAGGCTCTGGGTGTAGGACAGCCCCCTGGCAGAGAGAGACCTCGTGTGGTGGAATCCTCCAAGGTGAATTGATGGAGAGGCTGGAAAGGTCCGCGAACCAGGTCCGACGTGGCCAATATTGGGCCACTAGGATGACTTCCGCTCCCTCCCTCAGGATCTTCCTGATGACCCGTGGTAGCAGGGGCACTGGTGGGAATGCGTACAGGAGGCCGGTCGGCCACGGAGAGGTGAGAGCGTCCATTCCCTCCGCCAGCGGCGACTGGTACCGAGTGAAGAAGCGTGGGAGCTGGGCGTTCCGTGGGGAGGCAAATAGGTCGAGGAGAGGGAGTCCGAACCTGTGGCAGATCTGTTGGAACAGGTCTGGGTGGAGCTGCCACTCTGATGGATCCAGGGTGGCCCTGCTCAGCCAATCCGCCCGAACGTTGTCCACTCCGGAGATGTGCTCGGCCCGAATGGAGCTCAGGTGACGTTCGGCCCATCTGCCCAGAGCATCGGCCTCCCTCATCAGTGCTGTGGATCTGGTGCCGCCCTGGCGGTTGATGTGCGCCTTCGTCGCTACGTTGTCCGTCCGGACTAGGAGGTGTTGGCCTTGCACTTCCGACCGTAGCTGACGTAAAGCGAGACGAACCGCCCTCAACTCTAGCCAGTTGATGTTGTGCTTCAGGTCCTGAGGTGACCATCTGCCCTGCACCATGGATTCGGTGAGGTGTGCTCCCCACCCGAAGAGACTTGCGTCTGTGGTGAGGACTAGCCTGTCGGGTTCCTGGAAGAGGGAGCCCTTCTCCAGTGCTGGCGAGAGCCACCACTGCAGAGAGCGACGAACCTTGGGAGGCAGTCTGACCTTGGCTCTGGAGTTGCTGGAGTTGGTTCTCTGGGATGGGAGAAGGAACCACTGTAACTCTCTTGCGTGTAGTCTCGCCCAGGGAACGATGGCTAGACAAGATATCATCTTGCCTAGGAGCTGGGACAGGAGTATCACCGGGACGTTCGTGGAGGCTTGCACCCGTCGGATCATGGATCTGAGGCTGTCGATGCGGTCCGGGGACAGGGAGACAAGTCCCGTGGACGTGTTGATCACCGCCCCCAGATGTAACACCTCCGTCGCAGGGGTCAGGTGGCTCTTGTCGGTGTTGATGGTGAAGCCGAGTTCTTGTAGGGTGGCTATGGTCGTGCGCAGGTCTCTTAGGGCCTGTTGTCGCGACGATGCTTGTAACAGGATGTCGTCCAGGTAAATTTGGAGCCGAATGGGGCGCCTCCTGAGGTCTGCTGCCACCGCGGCCAGTATCTTGGTAAACACCCTCGGGGCGGAGGAGAGCCCGAATGGGAGGGCTCGATACTGGTAGTGCTGTCCGGCAAAGTAGAACCGGAGAAATCTGCGGTGCTCCTGTCGAATGGGAACATGGAGGTAGGCTTCCTTCAGGTCGATAGATGTCATCATGTCCCCTGGCCGGAGGCAACCTAGGATGGACTGGAGAGACTGCATCTTGAACTTTTTGTAGGCGATGTGATAGTTGAGTGCCTTCAAATCTAAGATGGCTCTGACTCCTCCTGTGCTCTTGGGGACCAAGAAGAGGATCGAGTAATACCCCCCCCCCTCCTGGCCTTGGGGAACTACCTCTATGGCCCTGATGTCTAGAAGGTGGCGGATCTCCGCCTCCATGAGGTTTCTCTTGTTGGGACACCTGGGGGTGGGACATCGGATAAAACGATGGGGAGGGGGCGAAACGAACTCCAGGGTGAGGCCGAGACGAACTGTTTGCAATATCCACGCATCTGTCGTGGTCGCCTCCCAGCGATCGGCAAACAGCTGGAGACGGCCCCCTATGGGGAGGGAGGGGTGATGGTCACTTATTGCGGTGGAAAGGCCTGTTGGCCTGACCCCCACGAAAGGGCCGCCTAGCGTAGGGCTGGTACCGGTTCCTGTCCCGGAAGGGTTGCCTACCCTGGGGGCGGGTGTTACCCTGGGGATAGCCACGCTGGAAAGACGTGGAGGGGTTAGCGGGAGGCTGAGCCTCCGGTGCCCTGTAATTTTGTCTACGGAAGGATGAAGGTCTCCTATCAGTCTTACGAGAAACAAAGGGTAGGACTTTCTTCTTGTCCTTATTTTCCACTAGGACCGAATCTAGAGCTTCCCCAAACAGCTTTTGTCCCTTGAAGGGGGCAGACGCTAGCTTCCATTTGGAGCGCATGTCGGCGTTCCAATGGCGCAACCATAAGAGGCGGCGCGAAGTAATATTGGATGCCATGGCCCGGGAAGCGAATTTTGCTGCGTTAAGTGAGGCATCCGCAGTGTATTCTGCTGCCAGCATGATCTTGTTAACATCATGACGGAGTCTGGCATCTCCCTGGGGAAGACGTTTGAGCAGTTGGCGCAACCAGGCTATGGATGCCCTGCTAAAGAATGAGGCCGAGGTAGATGCCTTAATGGCCCAGGCCGCCGCCTGGTGTGTCTTGTGACATGCGCGCTCGGTCCGCTTGTCCTCTGCCTTAAGGCCTTCTAGTAGGTCTGGTGGGAGTACTGAATTGGATGTTAGAGCAGCGACCGGAGAGTCGACCTCCGGAAGTTTAAGTAGCTCCTCCATGCTGGGATCTACAGAATAGAGCTTTTTGTCGTTGGTACCCGGGGCAGTCCACGAAGCGGGCTGAACCCATTGGCGCTGAACTACGTCCCTAAATAGTTGGGGAGCAGGGATCAGGTCCTGGGGAGTGACTGATTCCTCAAAGAGGCCCCCACTGGGGTCCTCAGGATCTGTAGGGGCCTGGGGATCTGAGGTCGCCTGAGAGGAAGAGGATGTGACCGACATGCGCGTGATGGTCTTTGCTTTATGAAGGATAGACTTAAAATAAGAAGGTTGGAACAAGCCCGAAAATGCGGGCTTGTCCGGGATCACGCCCTCATCCTCAGAGAGCTCAGGCTCCGCCAGGTCATCTATCTCATTGATGGATTCGGCGCTAATCACCGAAGGGTGGGGTGAGGAGGCCCTGGCATAGCGTGGCCTACTTCTGGGGCCCTGTGGTTGCGCATCTGCCTGGACTTTGAGCCCCTGAGCAATGCCCTGGGAAATGGCTGCATTAATCACCTGTCTCATCTCAGCCGAGAGAGACGGGCCCTGGTCCTCTAAGGGGCGCCCCCCCACCCCTTCTGGAATAGGTGCCGGAGGTTCCTGTATTACAGGCTGGATGGGGTTGGCTATCCCCTCATCCCCCTCCATCTCACAATTGAATAGGTCAGTCCCACCCCCCATGGAGTGGGAAGGAGATTGGGAGATAAGGGACGAATGATCTAGGGATAAATCTCTGAGATCCCTCTCATAGATGGGGTTGGCCCTAGCCTGGGTCACACTCCTCCCCCCAGGGGGCTCGGGAGAGGCCTCCCTGTGGACCTGTGTTATGGCAATGGTTTGCCTTTGGGCCCTATCAAACTGGCGGTCTAGGGCCTTGTGGCGTCTGGCCTCTGCCCTATCCTGGCCCCCCTCATCCCTCTTGGAATAGGGGCCCCTGCTAAGGTCCTTAATGGCCTCCCTGGCGACCCTGCCCGCCTTCCTAGTGAGGGGCCTCTCCTCCCAGGTGGCATCCCCGTTCAGGCCCCTCAACTATAGGTTGGTTCTCCATGGTAAGGCTTTAATGCCTGGGCGATGGAATGGGCGGGGGGGGGGGGGCGCGAGGGATACGACCTGATCGATGAGTTGCAGAGCGCGCTGGGAGCCGAATCCAAAATTCCTGGCCTCCTCGGAGCTGGCTGTGGCCGCTGTTGAGGGTGATGGCTGCTCCTTGCCTCAAACGCTGCTGCTTGCTGCTGCTGCTGCCGCCGCTGTTCTCCTCAAACGAAAAAGGAAGCGGCAAAAAAAGCTCCAAATGGAGCCGGCTTGCTTCTGATTGGTCCCCCGACGAATCCAAGATGGCCGCGCCCAGTCCACTACACGTGGAATGCAGCGCGGAGCTTTCCGGCTCTCTGGGGCTGCAGCTGGCTTAGGCAGCTCTCCCGGGTGCCGGACAGACCGCCGAGGCTTCGGACGGCCCCGCCGGTGTAGAGCAGGCTAAGGGCGATGCTTCCTGGGGGCTCCAAAGGCTCCACTCACCCCCCCTGCGGGAGAACGAGAAGCGCGCCGCTCTGGTGAGCGTTCTGGCTTCTCCGGCAAGACGAAGGCTCCTGCTGGCTCTGCTTGTTGCTGTCGGTGGAAAGGAAGGCTTGGAAGGAAAACTAAAGTAAAAAAACCTAATGCTTAACTTTTAAATTTGCTAAGCTCAAAAGAAATGCATCCGAAGGGCTTGGACTGAATTAAGAAACTGAAGGATCATGGGAAAGGAAGGCGGGACTCAGTATTTTAATTCAGTCCAATGGGCAGCGGAGCTGAGTTAACCCTTGCATGGACACTCAGAGCTGTGCACCTGAGAATACTCAGATTCTCCCCATCCCGAAGGGGGATGGGCGATTCAGAATGGTACAGGATTTGCGTCCCGTGAATCTATGCACGACCACCATTCACCCGGTGGTCCCCAACCCTTACGTCCTGTTGGGGTTAATACCCCCTGATGCGGCCTGGTTTTCAGTCATTGACCTTAAAGATGCCTTCTTTACTATCCCCATTCATAGTTCTAGTCAGCCCCTTTTTGCCTTTGAGTGGGAAAATCCAGCCTCGGGCAGGAAACAGCAATATACATGGACGCGCCTGCCCCAGGGCTTCAAGAACTCCCCGACCCTTTTTGGAGCCGCACTGGCGTCCGACTTAGAGGCCTTACTTCTTCCGGCCCCGGACGTGGTCCTCCAGTATGTCGATGACCTTTTGGTCACGGGAAGGACGAGGGACTCCTGCTGGAAGAATACATCTCGCTTGTTGCATCTTTTGCAGGACTGTGGCTACAAGGCCTCTAAAGTGAAGGCCCAATTAGTCGCCACCCAAGTTAGGTATTTGGGCTATGACATTCAACGAGGAAAAAGGACTTTAGGCCATGAACGAAAGGAAGCTATCTGCCAACTCCCAGTTCCGAAAAACAGGAAGGAACTGAGGGGCTTCTTGGGTGCGGCCGGTTTTTGTCAAATTTGGATCCCCAACTTCGCCCTGATCGCTAGACCCCTGTATGAAGCTACGAAAGGGGGGGACAAGGAACCTTTGCAATGGGACGCTGTACAGCAGAGGGCATTCCTCACTCTTAAAACCGCCCTTACTCAGGCCCCGAGTTTATCCCTTCCAGATCTGGACAAACCGTTCCAGCTTTTTGTCGATGCCAAACAACAGGTGGCGGTGGGGGTCCTTACCCAGAAGATGGGTACCTGGTACCGCCCGGTGGCGTACCTTTCGAAGCAATTGGACCCCGTGGCAAAGGGGTGGCCGTCGTGCCTCAAGGCTGTTGCAGGCACAGCCCTGCTGACACAAGAGGCTAACAAGCTCACGTTTGGCCAATCCCTTGAGATCCATACGCCTCATGCGTTGCACTCTGTGTTAGACCGGAAGGGACATTTGTGGCTCACTAACCCGCGGATGCTGAAGTACCAGGCCCTCTTGACCCATAACCCGATGACCACCATCTTGCAGTCCAACGCTCTTAATCCCGCCTCCCTGTTGCCGGAGCCGGACTTCACTGCCACCCATGACTATTTACAGACGATTGAGGAGTCCTATGCAAGCCGGCCCGACCTCAAGGACGTTCCTCTCCCCCATCCTGATGCCACCCTCTTTACTGATGGTACTAGCTTCATTCAGGATGGCGTGCGTAAGGCAGCGTATGCCGTGGTTACTTTGCAGCAGATTCTTGAAGCTGAGCCCCTCCCAGCTGGCACGAGTGCCCAGCTAGCCGAGTTGCACGCTCTCACCAGGGCCAGTGGCAGGGTAGTTAACATCTATACCGACTCCAAATACACCTTCCTCACAATACAAGTGCATGGGGCCCTCTACAAAGAGCGGGGCCTCCTTACGGCAGCCGGTAAAGAAGTCAAGTACGGGCCCCAAATCCTTCGCCTGCTGGACAGTGTTTGGGCACCGAAGAAGGTGGCAGTCATGCATTGCAGAGGCCACCGGAAGGGGGTCACGGATGTTGAACGAGGCAACAACAAGGCTGACCGCATCGCCCGTGCGGCTGCCTTGAAACCGTTACAGATCCAAGCCACCTGCCTCACCTTATGGACCCCACCGCTTGCAGCTCCTCCTCATTACACTCCGGAGGAGCTAGCACAGGCCACGGCCTTGGGAGCCAGATTACAAGACGGCTGGTGGATCCTCCCTGACGACCGCGTCTTCGTTCCCAAACACTTAGCCTTGGATGTGGCCACTTCACTTCACTCGTCCTTGCATTTAGGAAAAACTGCCCTGGCAAAAGCCCTGCTGCGGGAAGTTTACTTGGACCGAGTGTCCTCGGTCACTGCGGCCGTGTGTGCTAAATGTGTTACCTGTGCAGCCAACAATCCCCGTTCCGGTGTCTCCTTACCCGCGGGCCATCAGCCTCTCGGCTCTTACCCGTTTGATTCTCTGATGATGGACTTCACTGATATGCCTCGGTCTGGTGCCTACACGGCCATGTTAGTGATCGTCTGCACATATACGGGCTGGCCGGAGTGCATCCCAACGCGCTCAAAAAAGTCCTTCGAGGTCACCAAAGCCCTGCTGAACATCATCATTCCTCGATATGGACTCCCGTCACGTATCTCTTCTGACAATGGCCCTGAATGTATCCACAAAGCGGCTCAAAAGGTTGCCCTTCTCCTCGGCATCAAGTGGCGCCTCCATTGTGCTTTCCACCCGGCTTCGGGGGGATTGGTAGAACGTACTAATCGCACCATTAAGGATAAGGTGGCCAAAATCTGTCAGCAAACCCATTTGAAGTGGCCAGATGCTCTCAACCTGGCCCTCTTGGCTGTGCGTTGTGCTCCTTCAAAATCTTTAGGGGTGTCTCCCTTCGAGCTACTGTTTGGCCGCGTGCCCAATCTCGTAGCACCGCAAGCAGCGGCCTCTGTCCAGTTGGGAGATTCGGTCCGGCTTAAGCAATTGCAAGCCCTCAATGCCATAGTCCACTCGTTGCAGAAATACGTGCTTTCTGCCCGTCCCCATTTGATTGACACCCCCGCTCACTCCTTTACCCCGGGACAGGAGGTTTGGGTTAAGGATTGGAGACGGGAGGTGCTGGGCCCTAAGTGGCGGGGACCTTATACTGTTGTTTTGAGCTCTCCTCTTGCTGTTAAGGTCGCTGAGTGTAAGCCCTGGATTCACTGGTCGCGCATTAAGTTGGCAGCTCCGTCCAGGTGGTCAGTGACTACTGACCCGGCCGCTCCTTTAAAGCTTACATTGCGTAGGAACCCCCGACTTGGCTCCCCTTCTGGTGACACTCCGGAAGCTGTCCCTCTACGAACGGGAGCTGAAGATCTTCTCCCTGCAGGTGGCACTCCGGAAGCTGTCACCCATCGCACGGACCCCCGTGAGCCCCTTCCGTGGTGCCTGCGCTCCTCCCGCCGCCCCGATGCCGGCCGAGGACGTCTCCCAGCGCCTTAGGCAAACTGCTTGTATTAGGAAGGGCCTTATGCCCACTATCTGGCTTGTTGTTATTTTGCTCCTTATCTCCATTGTCATTAACTTTCTGTACCTGCTCCGCACCCGCTCCACCCCTTCCCCTGATCCTCCCGTTGTCGACCCGGAGGTCGAGTCATGGTCTGCCCTTCCCTTCTCCTCCTCTCCCTCCCCTCCGGCTGTGGTGAAAGGGGGGAATGTGGATGAAGAAGGGGGACCTGTATGGAAGGAATCTGATCAGGGGCCTGACCCGATGACAGAATCAAATAGGGTTACAGGAGATGGTCCTTTTCCCACGTGCGATAAATGTCTGGTGAACCTTCCCACGGGCCAACACTTTGTCTTTTTATTGAATTTATTGAATTTATTGAATTTATACCCCGCCCTTCTCCAAACGGACCGTCTTTAGGCAGGCCAGGTTCTTTGATTGCAAAATGGAGCAGGGGCTACCCCCATGTGAATATGCAGGGAAAAGGTATTGGCAGTTTAGGGTGGACGCCAATTCTACCCAATGGACCCCCCATGCGGGCTACAATTCCACTGTCATGTGCCATGTCCTTCGCTCCCTGGAGGGGGAAAATAACCGACCCCAGCCGGACCGACGGAAGCGAGAGGCCAACCTTGAAATCTGGCAGGCCCCACTCGAGGCCCTGGTGGACCTGGACACGCTGGTAAACATGCAGTGCCAGGTCTTTGGGTCCTTGGGGACCAATTGGTCCGTGCAATGGTATAAGGGTGACAGACCCTACACCAGCCGCAATATCACAACGCAAGGAGGGGACCATGGGTATTACCAAGGAAAGCAGTTGGTGCGGACCGTCATAGAGCTGTGGGTTGGGGGTGTGGAGAATGCAGGGAATTACACTTGTGAGGTGAGGGCTGAAGGTGGGGATATAATCAAAGGGAGCTGTGTAATTAAGGTATGCTCGGATACCACCACACAGCCTACCACACAGCCCAGTGCAGAGCCGGACACCACCTCCACGCACATCCCACAACTGGACACCACTAGGCACTTTAAGACCACCACTCTGGCCCCAGAGCAGGAGACCACCACCACCGGGTACTCTGACTCTGACACAACCCACACCACACAAACCAACACCCTTACGTACCGCTCCATTATGATAGCCTCAACTCCCATCACCAATAGGGTCCAACCCTCAAGGGGTCGGCTAGGGGACCGCTCACGTCCCACGAGGGAGGTAGACGAGATGGAACAATGTGATTGCCAAGGGCCAAAAAGGGGCTCCATTAAGTTTAAAATGGGACGCCCCTCTTCCTGTACCCAATTTGACCTCACAAAGTGCACCTTTGGGAAACAAAGCCCTACATCGTTTAGTAGATGTAATGGGACACAGGGAATTCTCTATTACATGCCAGCCACGCAGTCCCTGGCCGAGTGTGAGCCCTGCTACAGCAAGGCGCAAGTGGGTCAGCGGATCATCACATCCCTCATCTACCACACACAGGTGCCAGAGGGATGCACCCCTCAGACCCAGATCTGCACCGCTAATGGCACCACATACCACTACTGCTTTAGACACACCACGCTGGAGTGTTACCGACCCGAGACTCCTATACATTTAAATGTCTCAGCTTGGGCCGGTCCACCCCACTCCACCCGTTTCCTGGCCGCCATCATTATTTCTCAGGAGAACACAGACCCCATTACGCTGGATATAGATTTTTGCTCTGCTATGGACCGTTACCCAGTTGTGACCTGTGGGTCTCAGTCTTGGAGAACTTATTACAAGAGCTGCCCGAAATACATTTGCAAAACAACATCTCACACAGATCCGTGCTCCTCCTGGTCAGAGGTTTGTGAATCGACAAGGTCTCCACAGGAGGGGATGCATGTCAACCCACAGGATTATGGCATGAGTCGCATGAGTCCAAAATCCTTCACCTGGCCTGGGTGCTCCACGATTCAGTTTTCTAAACGCTATACGGATAGTAACAAGGTCGGCCTCAAGATAGTCAGAACTCACCCCACCTCGCGAACCTATGGCATTGGCATCGAAGGTAGAGGATCAGATCCTCGTACCTCTATCACGATCACGGTACAGAGGGTCAAGGCACTTCGCGAGGTACGTACGTTTGGGTGGTCGGTCTATGACAACCTTGCAAAGTTAGAAGAGCCCCTCCCATTGAACTCTGTAGCCACCAATTTGTTTGTACAGATGGCTGAGGAGGTAGCGAAAGCCTTGACTATCTCTAATTGCTTTGTATGTGGAGGCACCAACATGGGTGAGCAATGGCCTTGGGAAGCCAGGGAAGCATCCCCGGAGGAATATAACGCCATGTTGGCTGCTGGGAATATCACCAGCCGAACACACTTCTCTGGAGCCGTGTGGACTCTCACTACTAATCTGGTGGGTAAGAATTGTTTCACCAAAAGCGGCACCTTTCCTGTGGGGGATCTTATCTGTTTAGGCCTCTGGAATGCTTCCTACGCTGCATGGTCCTCCCCATCTCAAAGGCCCGAGCCCGAGAAGTTTAATACGTCCCTATTACCTTTTTTTAAGAAGGCTGCAGGCCCATGGCCCGCTCCCGCCAATATGTACTGGATTTGCGGGAAAATGGCCTATGAGTCCTTGCCCTCTAAGTGGTCAGGCTCGTGTGTATTGGGATGGATCAAACCCTCATTTTTCCTACTGCCCATCCAGACTCGCCAGGTGCTAGGAGTGCCCTTATACGATCACATTGGCCCTACTAGACAAAAGCGGGATGACGCTACGGTGTTCTCGCAATTTCCCTGTAAGGACATAGCCGAGTACCAAAAAGCCAAAGAGTGGGACTCCGAGCGCATTGTATGCACCTATGGCCAGGCCACGTGGGCCGAGGATGGGTCGTATGGATACCATACCCCCATCTACATGCTTAATCGCATTATCCGTTTGCAGGCCGTCTTGGAGTTAGCTGGTCAGCGCTTAGACAAATCGTTGAGCATTTTGTCGCAGGCAACTGACAAGCTGAGAACTGCAGTCTATCAAAATAGGCTGGCTCTTGACTACCTCCTTGCTAAAGAAGGAGGGGTGTGTGGCAAATTTAATCTCTCCAATTGCTGTCTGCAAATAGATGAAACTGGGACAGTAATCAAGCAACTCACTACTGAAATGCGGCAGCTTACTCGCTTTGATGGCCAGACCTCGAACAGGTTCGACTTCTCTGCCCTTACCTCTTGGATTCCCAAATTCCCCGGCATGCATGCCCTATTCACCCTCCTTGGCTTGATTGCTTTGGGATGTGTTGTTCTGCCTTGCATCCTCCCTCTGCTGATGAAAGCTCTCAATAACACCCTTTCCTCAGTGGTGGAAAAACGGGCAACCGACAAGGCCTTGGCCCTGGTAGAATACACTCTCCTTGCCCAAGAAGAACCCCTGTATGTGGAACCCCAACAGAGGGGGCCCCCGGATGAGTCTCCTTATGTGGAATGTGTAAGTTTGCAGTAATTTGGAATTTTGCTAACTTCCAAAGGGGGGAATGTGGCAGGGGAGCCAGGGGACCCCAATTCCCTTGACCCTGGGTCACTCTTGACCCCTGAGGAAGGTTTGCTATCATGGCTTTAAACACATTGTGCAAGATGAGGGGGTGTACTTCTCCGTTCTTAAACTGTCCTAGGTATTACAAATATTGCTGAAACATTGCTGCAAGAGATGGAAAGAGGAAGTAAGGGGAGAAGGAGGGGGTGTAAGATAGAAACCCAATATGGGCACAGCTGCTGGCATGTATTAATTTTAGCATTAACTTCTGTATCTGTACTTTTCCAAACTGAACTTCTGCTTTTATCCATATGTGACTCTGTATTAATGACAATGCATAATCAAAAGTATAAAACCATCTGTCTGGGCGTTGCCCGGGCAGTTCAGAGCTTGGTGCCCCGATTGCACACTGAACTCTTGACGCGCGTCAATAAACTCCTGAAATCTTTTATCTTTGTGGTCTCGCTTCTTCCACCGAACCAGTCTGTGGTGAGCCTGGTTTTTGCCGCTACAACGTGACAAAGAATATCTCACTGCTTAATGCTTGAATTTTAGTCTTCTGCCACTTTACGAGAGGCATCAGTCAAGCATGAGGGGCAGGGATCCAACTGAGAAGTGACAGAGCTTGACACTAGAGAGTGAGTCCTTAGCACTATCCAACTAGAATCTAATTTTAAATCTGAGTGGTTTTATCTGTCACTGTTGCCCCCTTAGATATTATAGGGCACCATCTTTCCTTAAAGGGGAACAAGTCAGTTTTAAAAAGAGCTGCTGTGGGCATTCAGCGAGTGGTAATATAGTTCCTTTTTACTGCTTGAATTGCTACTGTGTAGGTTTGTACAGGAGCTCTTACCAATGTCCAACCAGATTCAAAATGGGTCTTCTTCCAGTGACACTCTAGCCATCTCCACTGCACTACTAATAAACCAAGGAGCTGCAGTGGATTGGGGAAAGACATCTCCAGTGCAATCTGGTCAAGCACCCTGGTTATCCCTTTATTCCACCAGGCAACAAGATCATTGGGAACCTTGCCCAATGTCAGCCAGCCTGCTGCTTGCTGCCATAGAAAAGAGAGAAGGGATAAGTGGAGAATCAGAAGCATGAAGAAGTTGCCGCTTTGCAACTACGGCCTGGATTTCGCTTCTCTCTCCAAGGCCATTACTGTTAGCTCTGGTATGCAGTAGTCACTGGTTGCCTAGCTATAAGGGGGTTGGGCTGTACAGTTTGTTTCAAGTTGCTGTTTTTGTGCGCTTTGCCTCAGAGCTTGCCTGGAATTTCTTGCTCTCGATTCGTTCCTAGTAAAAGTACTTTAGATCCACTCAGTGTCTGGAGTAGACCAATCTAATTGGTCCTTCCCCACTAGAGGTGGGGGTGGTTGCAGCATGAAACTCTATAGCTATCACAGTGAACTATCCACAAGAAGGATATAAGCTTGATGCCCCCCTCCCTTTTCAGATCATGTTATGTCTTCCCCAAGACAAAAACTAGATCTAGCATGTGATCTTTTATGGATGTTGAGTCTTTAACAAGTTTGGCCACATGCATGAATGCCATGGTACCCAAGAACTCATGAGCTGCTCCAAACCCTTCACCCAGGACAGGCACGTTGAAGTTCCCCAACACTACCAGTTCGTCAGCCATGGTAGGTGGAGTGATATACCAGCAGCAAACTCAAGTGCCCCTTCAAGTCTAATCACACTAACAAGTTCTCACATTTGTTCATCTAGAGCAGGGGTGTCAAACTGGTGGCCCACGGGCCGGATGCATCACATGCAGGCCACGCCCACCCCAGCTCTGCGATGGGGAAAAACATCACAAAATGTCACATGATGCCGCAAGTTTGACACCCGTGATCTAGAGTAGTATCTCTTGATGCTAGGAGTTTCAGGGATAAGTACCCACCCCCAATCCTGGGACAAACTGGAAACCTGGGGAGGTAGATCTCCAAAAGATGAACTCTTTTTCCTACCCAGATTTTGGTAATGCAAGTCAGGTCTGCCCTCTCACCCACAACTGTGGATGAGGATGGTTAGGGTTAGGTTAAGGAGAGGTCTGGCATTCAATACTGTAGCAGGAGCTGAACCCCCAGGGTTCCAAGCATTTCTGCACTGAATTATTTCCCACTAAGAACCAATGTATCTCCCATTATATCAGGGCAGACAGTTTCTCAAGTTCTCTGTAATATATTTCTTGTGAAGTGGTGAAGAGTTCATTTCTTTTCACTTTCACTGACAACTTACAAATGAAATGACTGTTTACGAAACTCTCTCCAGAATCATTATCAGTCTGATGAATGCATTACTATATTTGAGATACTGCTGTCGTCTCACCAATATTCCAATATTTTGAGAAACATATGAAAAAGGGCAAGTTACATGTTTCAAAAGCCAGTCCTTGGGTAGGCTGAATGTAATGCTTCTTTGTCATTCATAATAGCTGGTCTACTGGTGGTGGGTTTTTTTCAAATCAAAACATAGAATTACATTCTAAATGGTCTACTTACTCTCCACACACGCAGGTAGTCACCACTGGTTGCCAAAAGGTCTGGATAAACCCCTTTAGTATCTGGTATCCACATGAGCTTGGTAGTAGGATAAGGGTGGTCAAAAGTATTTCTGCAAATGAATTCAGAGCTTTCTTCATCCAACCCAACAAGTTGAACCTATGAGAAAAAAATGTCTGTGTGCATGTGTGTGTATATATATATACACACACAAACATTTATTCATATTCCAGTCCATCTTTCACCTACATGTTCTGAAGTCCCAAGGTGTAATAGACTTTCAGGACAAAGACTAGACAAACTGAGACAGAGGTAAGGAAAAATGATTGCAAGCCAAACTGATCAAGTAAAACTAAATATACCTACCTAAGAACTTTTGAAGCAGTAATAAAATTGCCATCTTTTTTTAAAAAAATCTTTTAAGCACTTCCACTTGTTCCAAAGGACTGGAAAATAATGGGACCCTTCTAAGGAGATTGAGGGGCAATAAAGGAAGTTATAGGCCTGTTAGTTAATTTGTTCTAGGAGAAAAATTGAAAAAAAATGTTAAACAGAAAATACCAATAAAGAAGAATAGTTGTAGTTCAGGGTTGAAAGGAGGGGACCTTGGTGCTCTCTGAGCTTGCTTGTTTCCTTGCAGATGTTTCATTACCCAAACTAGGTATCATCATCAATGCTCTGATGATGATGTTACCTAGTTTGGGTAATAAACCGTCTGCAATAAAACAACCAAGCTCAGAGTGCACCAAGGACCCCTCAGAAAATAATACATAGAAGTAGTCTTGCTGAAAAAGAACCAAAAAGAAGTCTTGTCCCACTAACCTTCCAGCTTCCTTCAGGGTGTCAAAAAGGACATGCAGAAGAGTAACGCAACAGATATTCTACACTTGAACTTTCAAAAAGCCTTTGACAAACTCCTTCACCAAAGGCTCCTGAGCAAACTCAGCTGCCTTGGGTTAACAAACACTTTTATAGATAGAGAACTTTAAAAAAATCAAGAGACCGAGAATCAGAATAAATGAACAATTCTCATACTTTAAGTCATGAAAAATGAGGTCTCGGGGATTGGTGTAAGGAATGGTGCTTTTACCAGTAATTTGTATAAAAGCTATCTGGAATTCGGGCTGATCAGACCATCTGCTGAATACATCAAACTATCACACACCAAACTAACAGAATAGCAAAGTTGGAAGGGACCTTGGAGGTCTTCTAGGCTCCGTTTTCAGCTGCAACGACCTCCTGCAACCCTCTGCCACCAAAAACGGAGCTCGAGAGGGGTACCTGCAGCCCTCCCAAGCTCCATTTTCACTGGCAGAGGCACCGTGGGCCAGTCTTTCGCTGTTTCCAGGGTGGCCCCATTGGCCAGATCTAAGCACCCTACGGGTACCATTTCAGACAATCTCTTCTTAAAATTTCCAGTGTTGGAGCATTCACAACTTCTGGAGGAAAGTTGTTCCACTGATTAATTATTCTGTCAGGAAATTTCTCCTTAGTTCTATGTTGCTTCTCTTAATTAGTTTCCATCCATTGCTTCTTGTTCTGCCCTCGGGTGCTTTGGAGAATACATTGAGTCTCTCTTCGTTGTGGCAATCCCTTAGATCAGGTTTGTCAAACTCATGTTGTCATGGCGTCATGACTTTTTCCCCCTTCGCTAAACTTGTGTGACGCATCTGGCCTGCGGGCCACAAGTTTCACACCCCTGCTTTAGATATTGGAACACTGCGAGAGAAGCAGCTGCGACTCTCCTGCCTGACCCAGGACTTTTCTTTCCCTCTCAGCCATGACGTGGAGAAGAGGCAGCCTAAACATGGCTGCCACAAAGCTGGGACAGCTGATGATCATCTAAGACTGGTGCTGGAATGGAGTTAGTGAACAGTGATTGGAGCTGGGTGAGAAGATTCTTTTTTGGGGGGTATTTAGTCCCTAAACTTAGAAGAAAAAAGAAGAAAATCTAGGAAAAGAGATTAGAATCACCTTTTTTAAAGCGATGAACCACCATAGAGAGAAAAATCCTAGACCTGATTGAAAGGAACTGAGGAGAGAAAAGCTAAAGATCTTTGAATCACAGAAAATTGGATTTTAAATTGGATAGGCATTGTTATGGAAAGGCATTATAAAATGCTGGAACTATTTATCTGAACTTACTTGAGTACTTAATTGTGTCTCTACAAACTGAAATATATTTGGATTAATTAATCACATCAGAAACAACGCTGAAACCCCTGTTGATGCTGCCATCTGTTGGTGAATATACTACACCTCTAAAAATCTAGGAAACTCTGACAGAAGAAACAAGCAACACTTTTTTGAAGGATTGTGGTGAGTCTAACTGCTCTATAATTAATTACTTTATTATTGTGAGAATAAAAAAGACTCAAGTAAAGTGACTTCACCTGGACTATTTAAATGGAATTGATCAATAATCTTGGGGTCTAAAGAGCTATGACTATTGAACTTTTTGATGAGCAAAACTGGAACTGAATATATTGTTCATGGCCCTGACTAAAAGGGGATTTATTAAACGAAGATAAGATGTTTTTTCAGGAGAAATTTAATGAAATGCATCAAAGCTCTAGAGATATCATGATAAAGAACCACAGAGAGAGAAAAGACTTAATCCAAGGCATAAATGGCAAATTAGGAAAAATGACACAGCTGGTAACGACTGAAGATCAAGCGTCCAGGAAAGAGATGAGGCAACGGAAAGAATGGAGGAAAAGATAGAACATACAAACCACCAAATAAACCAAGAGGACAATATTTTTTTTTTTTGAAAGATATAAAAATGGAACTGGAATTGGATTATCTGGAAGAGGTTTTTGAAAGGGAGAAAGCGGTAGGGGTAAATATTTTGGACATCTGGCAGTTTAGGAGGATAGACATGGGAGAAATACTTCAATGGAATAATGAAGATATAGATGTTGATAGAGACAAGGATCCAAGAGAGGAGTATGGGAGGAAAGCCAAAAAACGAATAAGAATTGAATTATTAAAACAGGCAGGAGTTGATGGATAGAAAATATTTTTTTCTTCTTTTTTCTAATATGATGGCCTGATTAAAAACTAGAAATAGAGGTAGAAATAAGAATATGCATCTTTATAAGGGCGATGTCTTAATTAAATAGGTGTACCATGTTTTCCCGAAAATAAGACAGGGTCTTATTTTCTTTTGACCCTCGAAATAAGCACTTGGCCTTATTTTCAGGGAGGTCTTATTATTTTTGAGGTGCAGGAGGCAGCGAGCGTGGTCACCTCATGGCTGCTGCTGTGTTGCAATATTTTGGGGGAGGGCTTACTATCCGGGGACATCTTATTTTCAGGGAAACAGGGTATTAATATTAGGATTAGTAAGAGTGACCTGATTAGAAGTCAGAATAGAGGTAGAAGTAAGAATTAGAGGCAATTTAAGCAGTTATAATATCTATATAAATTGAATATAAGTAATAACTAGATGGAAAGATGAGAGATTGAAAGATGGTATTACTACGTTTAAGAAGATTATTGATATTAGAATGGAACATGGAAACACTGAATAACTAAAACAATCAAGTATGTTAATATTAGGATTGTACAATTTTGATTAATGTAACAATTGACTGTTATTTGTATTAATATGAGTTATACCCAGAGGCCACACTGTTCATGTATTGATGTTTTATGTTTAAAAATAAAAATCCAACAAAGCATAGATATTAGAACACTGCTATCATGTCACCCCTAGTCCTTCTTTTCATTAAATGGGCATACCCAATTCCAGCAATCATTATTTATATGTTTTAGCCTCCAGTCCCCTAATCATTTTTGCTGCTCTTCGCTGCACTTTTTCTAGAGTCTCAACATCTTTTTTACATTGTGGTGACCAAAACCGGATGCAGTATTCCAAGTGTGGTCTTACCAAGGCATTATAGAGTGGTATTAACACTTCACATGATCTTATACTGATGGTGGAGATAACAATGAATTTGAGAAAGATATTATTAGTGGCAATATACGCCCCAAACAATAAACAAAAAGAATTTTTTGGGAAATTACAAAATAAAATATGGGCTGACCATAATCCAATAATAATGACTAGGAAGGGACAGAGAAAAAAGGGGAGATGGACTTTAATCCCAAGAATATTGAATGAAAAGTTTCCAGCAATATATGGAAAAAGAATTGACATATTTTTTCCAGGAAAACAGAAAGGAAGACACATCATTAGGGGACACTTGTAAAGCATACATCAGAGGCCTTGTAATGACATACTTAGGGAAAAAGAATAGACAGAACAGACAAACTCAAAATAAGTTGGAATCAGAGTATAAAAGTCTGGAGACGGAGCTGCAGAAAAATCCACAAAACAAAAAAAGTAAAAAATATGATGGAACTGCAAAAACATAAATTGAACCTGATAGAAAATGAAGATCTGGCAAATAAAATAAAATCAGCAAAACAACACTTTTTTGAAAATGCAAATAAACCAGGACGTTGGCTGACTTATAAGATGAAAAAGGAAAGAGAAAAAAGGCTGATAAGCCAATTGGTGGATGAAGAAGGGAATCTACAACATTCAAATGAAAAAAAGAAAATAATAATTGAGAACTACTACAATACGTTGCATCAACATGAGAGGGTTCCAGAAGGGAAAATAAGACAATTCTTAGAGAAAACTAGAACAACTAAAATCCCAGGAAAATTTAAGAAGGCACTAGAAGAAAGAATAACAATGATGGAGGTAACAGAAGGCATCAAAAGGCAAAAGAAGGGGGAAACACCAGGACTAGATGGATTACTGGCAGAACTGTACCAAACATTACAAGTAGTATTAAGTAATGTAATGTTGGAATGATTTAATTACTTAGTAAGGGAGGCAAAGATGCCAAAAACATGGACGGAGGCATATATAACTCTTATACCAAAAGAAGAGTCAGATCTACAACAAGTAAAGAACTATAGACCTATTTCACTATTAAATGTGGATTATAGAAGTTTTGCATCAATAATGGAAGAATGAATGAAGAGACTTTTAAATGAATTTATACACGTACACCAAAACGGATTTCTCCCTAAGAGACAGATCAGCGACAACGTGCAAATTGTATTGAATACGCTACAGTACTATGAAGCCCACCCAGAGAAGCAAATGGCGTTGCTATTTCTGGATGCGCAAAAGGCCTCTGACAATGTGAACTGGCAATTTATGATAATGCAATTACAAATGATGGAATTTGGTGAGGGATTTATAAATATGATCAAAACGATATATAATAATCAATCAGCAAAGGTAATGGTAAACGGTGACATGAGAGGAAAGGTAGCGATTTGAAGGGAACTAGACAAGGATGTCCACTATCGCCATTATTATTTATATTGACACTAGAGATTTTGAATAGAGAAATATGACAAAACAAAGAGGTAAAAGGTATGAGGGTCAAGAAAGACGAATATAAATGACAAGTATTCACAGATGATTTGGTGTTTATTATGGAGGATCCAACAGAAACAGGGCCAAAACTAGTTGAACTAATAGAAGAATATGGAGAAGTAGCGGGTTTGAAGATTAATAAAGACAAAACAAAAATTTTGGTGAAAAATATGACAGAAAAACAGAAGAGAGAGTTGATGGGGAACTGGACATACAGGTGGTGAAAAAAGTGAAATACTTGGGTACCCAATTGACACCAAGGTGTGTAATATTAAAGAAGAACAACTATTATAAGGTGAGAAAACAAATAGAAATAAATCTGGAAAGATGGAAAAACCTACAATTATCATTGATGGGAAGAATAGCAGTGGTAAAGATGAATATATTACCAAGATTGCTATACCCATTCCAAACAATACTGATAAAATTAGAGAAAAAATACTTTGAAAGTATGAATAAAATAGTGGGCAAAATACATATGGCAAGGGGAAAAGCAAGCATTAATATAAAAAAGTTGCGACTTCCTGTTCCGGCTTCTGGCGGCGACGAACCTTGGGGTTCGTCCGCCGTTTTGTTCTTTTTTCTGCCCCAAACGGGGCGGGGTACCCCTTCTTTTTGGGGTCCCTCCGTAGGACTGGCTTGCCTGGACTGGTTGAGCTGCGAGGTGGAGAGTAAGTGTCTTTAACTTTATTGCTGGCGGCTTTGGATGAGAGAAACGTGGAGGGGGGTGTTTGTTTGCTAAACCCCCCCTCGGATTTACAACAGCGGTGCGCAGAAATGGCTCCTGGAATGCAGGGAGCGGATATTTCGCATCCGGACTTTTGCGGAACAAGTGAAAGTCAAAAGCGGCTTGTTTTCATACAATGTATCTAAGCCTGGCTTTACTGAAACATTTTTCTTTGCTATTTTCTCCGGCTGGCTGCCAGAGTGGGTGGCGGAAGATGGCTGCCCTTTGTTCCTGAATGTTTATTTCTTTATGGAAAATTTCCAACACCCCTTTGTGATATGGACTGCCTCCCTCTATCAACGGATGATTTTCTGGATTAATTGATTCCTTCCCTGGTGTGCCTTCTTTGTCTTAATAATTGATAGTGGAAAGTGTTTTGCTCTCTGGACAGGATAACTTTTTTACAACTTTTCTGAACTTTTTCCCGGGATTTGCTCCAGCGGCCGCACCCAAAAAACGCCATCTTAGTGGCACTGACTTAAACAGCTCACCATGGCTTCAAAAAAACAACCAGGAAAGCTAGGATTGGAAGAGAGAATGACAGCTATGGAAACAGTGTTAAACTCCTTGGTGCTGGAAATCAGAGAATTTAGAAAAGATCACACTAGCACTAAACTTGAACTTTTGGAGACACACAGAAGACCGAGGAGTTGGAGGTGGGGCTGGCTGGGGCAAAGGGGGATCTTAAAAATATTAATACGGAAATTGGAGATTTGTCTGGTCATGTGTCTAGGATGGATTTTGAGAGGATGTCATATTTTTTAAGATTTCAGAATATTTCTGAGGAATCTGGTGAATGCCTTCCTGATCTCATGAGTACAATTTTAGCAGACTATTTACGTAAACCCAAAGAGGAGATCAGGGGGGACATTGACCTAGTCTACAGAATAAATTCAGCATATGCCAGGATGAATGAAGTACCCATAGAGATACATATTAAATTTGTTAGAAGGTCGACGAGGGAGGGAATCTTGAAGGCGCAGAGGGAGGGTCCGTTAATTTACCAACAAAAGCAAATCGCTATCTTGAAGCAAATCCCAAAAAAAATTAGAGAGGTGAGGAGGAAATATTCCTTCTTATCTAAAAAATTATTTAACCACGGGACTTGGTTTAAGTGGGCGATGCCAGAAGGGATGCTGGTGTTCTGGGAAGGAGGAAGAGTTAGGATTAAAACAGTTGCTGAGGCGGAAGCCTTTCTTAAAAAACATTCCTCTATCCTGGGGGAAGATTCAGGGGGGACGGAGGGGGCCGCGGCCCCACCCGCTGGGGGCCAGGAGGGAGAACAAGAAGACACAATTGCTAAGAGACTTAGATCTAAAAAATGACTTTTATCTTTATTTTTATTAATACAGTATAATTTTTTATCTGGATGTTTGTATACGACTGCCAGTATAGAATTTAGAATTTACATGTATGCATTTATTTTCACCTTGTTGTACTACTGAAAAATGTATTACCAATGTCTTATTAAGAAGCCCGGGAGGGGCCAACGTTCCCGACGTGAAAGTTCTCAAAATATCTTTTTAACTTACCTTACCCTACCCTTTTTGTTATAAAAATTTGTAAAACTCAATAAAACTTTTTCAATAAATATATATATATATATATATATATATATAAAAGTTGCAAGATGCAAGAGCTCGAAGTGGATTTGGATTACCAAACTGGGAATTGCATTATCAAGCAGCGGGACTAACTTGGATGAAAGAATGGATCTTATTGAGAAATACAAGATTATTAACATTAGAGGGCCATGATTTGCAACTAGGTTGGCATGCTTTTTTGTGGTATGGTAAAAGTAAGGCACATGTCTATTTTCAAAGACATTATGTAAGGAATGGATTATTAACAATATGGGAAAGAGTAAAAGGGAAACATTATTTAGAAATACCAATGTGGCTTTCAATAATGGAAGCATTGACACATCCAAATATTAGTAGTATGAAAAACATTATTAGATATAAAGATACCTTAACAGAAAGGGGGGAACCAAAACAAAAACAAGAATTAGAAGAACAAGGGATTGATATAGCACGTCACCGGAAAAATTAGCAAACATGTTTAAAGACAAGTCAGCGAAATGTTGGAAATCTCAACAAGCAACATGTTATTATTATCATATGTGGTGGACATGTGCAGAAGCAAGGAAATATTGGACTAAAATAAGAGTATGGCTAGAGAAAATGTTACAACAAGAAATATAATTTAGACCAGATATATTTTTACTAGGTATTATCCCAGAGAAATTTAAGAAAGAGGACACTTCTTTGATTTTACATGTAACTACAGCAGCGAGAATTGTATTTGGCCAAAATTGGAAAATAACTAAACTACCAACAGATGAAGAGATAATAAAAAAGATATTAGATTGTGCAGAGATGAACAGGTTGACGCTGAAAATAAAGGATAAAGAGGAATCAGTGTACTTCCAAGACATGGGGAAGATTTTATGATTGGCTAGAGAAAGGAAGGTAGAAAAAAAAGTAAGGAGAAGATACAGAACCCAGACGACACACTATTAAATGAAAAAAGGGGGGGGAAGAGGGGGAAAACAGAAAAAAAAGGTATTAAACATACAAGTATATATTCAAGAGCGAGATATAAAGGGGGGACGATGACACATAGTTAGATTAGTGAAGGTAAGGAAATAAGAAATGATACTAAATTATATTTGGCAAACCCAAAAGATGCCATCCCAAGAAAACATAAACTGAGATTTGAGACACCTATAACAACAGAAAAAGGGAGAGAGTAGGAGAGAATGAGAGGAAGAGGGGGGAAAGAAGAGGTAAGGAGAGGAGAGTGGAAGCGGAATGGGACTGTTCTCCTCCTACCCTTCACCGCCCCTTTTTCGTCCCCAGGTTTCTGCCCCCAGCCTTTAACCTCTGCCATCTCGCCTCCGCTGTTAGGACCCTAGCTGTTCATGCCGGCCAATGGGACCCTGCCTCTTTAGTCCCAACCCCTTCCTCACGGGCTTTTGGGAGAAACACTGTTCACCCTGGGCTTTTGAGCTCAGGTGACAGTTCACCACCAACCAATCAGAACAGTCCTAGACCCGGGTGGAAGGGAGAGAAAGAGAAGGAGAGAGGGTAGGAAGGGGAAGAGGATGAGTAGGAGTAGGGGAGAGGTAAGGGAAGAAGGAAGGAGAAGGAGAGGAGGAAGGAAGGAAGTAGAGAATGGAGGGAGAAAAGAAAGGGAAAATAAGGTGGTATTACAATAGGCAAGATGGTAAGTAAAGCAACCCAAACTGTATATTATAACCTATTAAATGGAATAACAAATGTATACAAAGGACAAATGTAAAGAAGAATAACAATTATGTGAATGTATACTTAAAATGGTATGTAACAGAATAAAAAATAAAAAAATGAAAAAACCACTTCATGTGATCTTGATTCTATCCCTCTGTTAATGCAGCCTAGGATTGTGTTGGCTTTTTTTGGCAGCTGCAGCACACTTTTAAATCAAAAACTAATTGTGATGAGCTCCAAAAACAACCTTCCAATCTGGATGAATGGGCTTCAGAATGATAAATTTAGTTCACTGTAAATAAATATATGGTGTATGTTGACACAAAAATTCCAAGTGAATTCTAAAAATTCATGTATACATACAGAGCCTACAGTCACTATTAAGAAAGGTATCTTGGAAGTCAGGGCAGATGGCTTAATGAAGATATCAATGCAGTTTAGAGCTGTTATAAAATATGTTAACGCAATAACACAACTGCTCAGGCTATTAAGATTGAAAGCGACTTTATTCCCTTTCCTACTTCCTAGAGCAGCAGGTGCAATTTTTCCTCCTTTTTCCATCACGAAAAAAAAATCCCAATGGCCCCTGCCTATCACGCCGCAGTCTGACCAACCTCTGGAAGCAGACGCTCCGAGGGTCAAACCTGACTAAACTTTTCGAGGCATCTCGGCGTCTCGAGCGCTCCGATCCCCACCCTCCCTTTTCGAAGCTCGCTGCTCTTAACTGGGCCGTCGGCGGCGGAGACGACCGATTCTGCTGCACTGAACGGAGCCCAAAGCTGCAGTGTAAAGCTTGACACCTTGCAGGCCTTACAAGTGACTTCATCTCTGACCTGCCAGGTGGCTCACCTTATTATTGTACTCTTCTACGAAGCTGCCCAGGGCAAGTCGAAAACGCTTGTCGGGCCTGACACTCCAATTCATGGCGTAGACGGTCCATGGCGCCTCGTACTTGTAGATCTCCTTGCGCTTCCCGTGCAACGACATGGCGGACGGGAAAGCTTACTCCGTAAGCCTCTCACGACCTCCTCCCGATATCACTCAATTTATTCACCAAACACAACGACGATGGCCAACCCCACTCCTCCATTCTCCCTGTTCAAACTCTGATTTCTCATTGGCCCTCGACCACGCCTTTCCGCAACTCCTGGATTTTCCATTGGTTTTCCTGTACGTCCATCTCGCTGAACCTCCGAAAGAGAGTTACATATTGGCCCTCATGAACATATGTATTAGCGGGGAAAGTTGTCTTTCTTAGATAAAGACCGCCTCTCATTACATCTGAGCATATGAAGTGTGAGTTAGTCACTCTCTTAAAAAAAGACATAGAGATAGAAATATGTAGAGCCACATTTGAAAAGTTTGGAATATGAATTCCTGGTTCCACTGAGCTATATTTTACTTTGTTCCGAGTGTTCGAGGCGATCTAGAAAGTTTCACTCAGAGTCAGAAAGGGGTGCGTGGGGTGACAGCCATGGTATCTGGGTAGCAACGTATTCTTTACAAAGAAAAAAAAGTAGTAATTATAGTAGTTAAGTGGTGTTTTTAATTCAAGTGTAATTTCTTGTGCTTAATGCTGTCATGCTTTTCTTTTAATTTGCAAATGCATCATCTATTTTTGTTGTTATTTTAAAGGATAAATGATAATGAAGATGAGGTAATGAAGGATCAGACCAGAGGTGCTATTCAGCAGGTTCTGACCAGTTCTCGAAAACCAGTAGCGGAAATTTTGAGTAGTTCGGAGAACAGGTAAATACCACCTCTGACTGGGCCGCCCCCATCTATTCTCTGCCTCCCAAGTCCCAACTGATCTGGAGGAAATGGAGATTTTACAGTATCCTTCCCCTGCCACACCCACCAAGCCATGCCCACCAAGCCATGCCCACAGAACCAGTAGTAAAAAAATTTGAATCCCACCACTGGATCAGACAATGGAACGTATGTAAAGATGAGGCCCTGGGGGTCAGAGGAAGGGTCATATGTGGAGCTAGGACCCAGGTGTGGATGTAATGGACATGAGAGTGAGGAATATGAATTCTGAAAAAACATTTTATCTTGTCTTCATTTCTTCGCCTTAGATTAGAACAAACAATTAGGCCTCTCTCTCTCTGCAATAGTAGGAGGGGGCTGCGGGGGGGGGGGGCAGCACAGTTTGCTTCAGCTTTGTTCCTTTCTGCTTCTCTACAACAGTAAAGGGGGGGGAGAAAGGGGGAGGGGAGCTGCCTTGAGACAAAGAAACTGCTTTTATTCTCCTCTGCTTCTCTGCAATAGTAAGGGGGGGAGGAATGGGGGGGGGGGCTGCACAGTCATAGCGAGGCACAAAACAAGCAACTTAACCTGTCAAACCACTAAGCCAAGCTTGCTTATAAGAAAAAAACCAAAACCACATAGCTGACACATGAAACTAGAACACTTTGCAAGATACCCGTGACCTGGGGTGAGTGACAGGTTATGTGACATTTAGCTACTTTGCATAGCAACCCTAACAGTTTTAGGGGGCTATAATCCAGAAACATATAATCAACATTATATGTTTTGCATGCATTATTAGGGGAAGGGCAAAGGGGTGTATGTGACCCTACCCTTTGATTATAAGAATTGCTGTAAGATTGTAATCGTGGCCTTGGCAGCTTTCAAAGCCAGGGTCCTTATATCTTTCGACACAAAGCTAAAGCCCAGTTTTGGGGACAACAGTAACTATAAACATACCCAAACAATTTTCTTGACTATAATATACTGTATCTATATAAATAAAAATGTAACTATGAGTTTGTTCAAAACCGCTAATCTCAGAAAGTACTGCACCGATCGCCACCAAATTTTCACACAACGTTCCTTACAAGTGCAGCACCAATGATATGTATAGATTGTGTGGATGACACACCTGTGCCAGGTGCACGCTACACAAATGTAAAAGTGCGGCACTTCTGAGTTTTTTACCTCCCTTTAGCTCCTCCCACCTCCCATAGCTGCTTCTTATGCTGTGTCACACACACATGCAGCATCGCATGCTGACGCCCTTCCCCCAACGTCACATTTCCAACAGTCGCTTCCTCAATGAACTACCCTTCCCACAAGGCCCTGCGGCCCTGGTGGTGTGAGGCATATACGGCGCATGCACACACGCACACACGCACGCACGCTCAGCCCCCTGTCCAAAGATTACCGGGATAAGGGGGCAGAGTTTCGGAGCAGGGCTCCCCACCCACCCCCCAAACGGAGCCTCCAGGTGGAGAGGCAGACTACCTGAACTGGGGGGGGGGGAGGAGGAGGAGGAGGAAGGCGTCCTTGCGGCCCAAGAGACAAATCACCTGGACGCTTCCAGGATTCGGGGGTGGGACTTCCACTCTCGGTCCCCCGCCGCCGGCAGAGGCTGAAAGCCAGGAGAATCACAGCCAAAAGTTTTTCTGCCGCAAACATTCCTTCCTTTCTTTTGGGCGAGGAGGGGGGGGGCGATTGGGGAGGTGAGGGAGGACCTGATGGTCGCTTGGAGGGAGGGTGGCCCTGGAGGAGGTTGACTGGGGGGGTGTCTGGGGAGGGGAGGGGAAGGTAGGTAGGTAGAGGGATAGAGAGAGGGAGAAATACAATAGGTAGGTAGGTAGAGGGATAGAGAGAGATAGAGAGAAATACAGTAGGTAGGTAGGTAGGTAGGTATGTGGAGAAATACAGTAGGTAGGTCGGTAGGTAGGTAGGTAGAGGCATAGAGAGAGAGAGAGGGAGAAATACAGTAGGTAGGTAGGTATGTAGGGGAAGAGAGGGGGAGAAATATGATAGGTAGGTAGGTAGGTAGTTAGAGGGAGAGAGGAACAAATACAGTAGGTAGGTAGGTTGGGGGTTATGCAGTGGTTGTGTGTACACAGGTTGGTTGGCCATTTAACCAGACTGGGCCACAGCAACGCGTTGCTGGGTACAGCTAGTAATAATAATAATTTTTAAGAGTGCCTTATTATTTCTTATATTGAAAAAGTTTTATTGGTTTTTACAATTTTCCAAAGGGGGTAGGGAATACAGAAACATTTTAAGAACTTTCGCGTCGGAATCATTGGCCCTTCCAGGGCTTCATAATAAAATATTGAAAAAACATTTTTCCAAAAATACTACAAGGTGAAAATAAGTACATGTTTCCTAAATTCTCAATTCTATGCTAGCAGTCGTGTACAAACATCCAGATATAAAGGTTATAAAATCAATAATAATAAAAAAAAGCAAAGTTATTTTTTCGATCTAAGTCTCTTGGCAATTGTATCTTCTTTTTCTCCTCCCTGGCCCCCAGCGGGCGGGGCCGTGGCCCCCTCCGTCCCCCCTGGATCTTCCCCCAGGATAGAGGAATGTTTTTTTAAGAAAGGCTTCCGTCTCAGCAACTGTTTTAATCCTTACTCTTCCTTCATCCCAGAACACCAGCATCCCTTCCGGCATCGCCCACTTAAACCAGGTCCCGTGGTCAAACAATTTTTTAGATAAGAAGGAATACTTCCTTCTCATCTCTCTAATCTTTTTTGGGATCTGCTTCAAGATGACGACTTCCTTTTGTTGGTAAATTAACACCCCCCCTCTCTGCGCCTTCAAAATTCCCTCTCTGGTTGACCTTCTAACAAATTTAATATGTATCTCTCTGGGTACTTCATTTATCCTGGCATATGTCGAATTTATTCTGTAGACTAGGTCAATGTCCCCCCTGATCTCATCTTTAGGTTTATGTAAATAGTCTGCTAAAATTGTACTCATGAGATCAGGAAGACATTCACCAGGTTCTTCAGAAATATTCTGAAATCTTAAAAAATATGACATCCTTTCAAAATCCATCCTAGACATATGACCAGACAGATCTGCAATTTCAGTGTTGACATTTTTAAGTTCTCCCTTTGCCCCAGCCAGCCCCCCTTCCAGCTCCTCCGTCTTCTGTGTGTTCTCCAGCACTTGCTTACGTGTTTCCAGAAGATACTTCTTAAAACTATTATTATCTTCTCGCAAAGCTTTAATTTCATGCACCAGAGCTTGTAACACTGATTCCAAAGATGACATTCTTTGTTCCAATCCTGCCAGTTCTGATTTAGATGCCATGGTAAGCTGTTAAAGTCAGTGCCACTAAGATGGCGTTTTTTGGGTGGGGCCGTTGAAGCAGGTCAGGAGAAAAACAGTTCAAATGAATGTAAAAAGTTCAGGACCCAGCAGAGAAACACTATTCACAATCAATAATTATAGCAGAGAAGGCACTCCAGAGAAGGAATCAATTAATCCAAAAACGTCTTCATTAGTATAGAGAGAGAGTCCAGTTCACAAGAGATGTTGGTAATTTTTCAAAAATAAAAATAATCATTCAGGAAGAAAGGGAACCATCCTCCACCGCCCAGTCTGAGAGCCAGCCGGAGAAAATAACAAAAGAAAAATTGTATCAAGCCAGCCGGACTTAGATACATTGTAAAAAAAACAAGCCGCATATCACTTTCACTAGTTAAAGCAGTCCGGATGCGAAATATCCGCTCCCTCGCAACTGGGAGCCATTTCTAAACGCCGCTTTAAATCCGAGGGGGGGTTTAACAAACAAACACCCCCCTCTACGTTCTTTCAGTCCAGGCTGCCAGCACAAATAATGTTACAAATCACTCACTCTTCACCTCGCAGCCAAAGCCCCGGGGAGCCTTCCGACCCGACACTCAGCTCTTTTCAAATTCGCTGTTCGTTGCCGTCCTCCATTGGCGAAGAGAGACCCCCCCGCGGCATGCCTTCTCTCTTCTAAGCTGAAGACAAGGGCCGTTTTCCCGCCGCCGCAAGGAAAAACAAACCCAGGCAAGCCAGCCCTACGAGAGGCCCCCAAAAAAGGGGATGCCTTGCCCCCGATGGGGGGCAGAAAAAAGGACAAAGCGGCGACCGAGTCAAAGACTCGACTGTCGCCGCTGGAAGGCGGAACCGGAAGTCAAGAGTGCCTTATTATTTCCAGCAGAAGCATGTGATGAAAAACGCAGTTCCTGAGCTTGTGCAGAGTGCCTCTCCTCAAGACGCTCCCATTGAAAGCCGGGCATGTAAAGCAAAAGCTGAGTAAAAGCCACTAGAGATCATTCTTAACCTTTGTGCAGTGGAAGCGAAGCGAAGCGAAGCAAAGCAAAGCAAAGCAAAGCAAAAAAGGCAGCTCTTTTAAAGATGGCATTTCCTATTTCCCCCTTTATAAACAAGTAGCTGTACCCGCCACGCATTGCTGTGGCCAAGTTTGGTTAAATGAAAAAGTTTCCCCTCATAGACTCTCTCAGCGACCCCCTCCCTCTCCCTCCCCTCCCTCTCTTACTCTACCTACCTACCTACCTACCTACCTACCTACCTACCTACCTACCTACTGTATTTTTCCCTCTCTCTCTCTATCCCTCTACCTACCTACCTACTGTATTTCTTCCTCTATCCCTCTACCTACCTACCTACTTACCTACCTACCTACCTAGAGAGAGAGGAGAGAGAGGCCGCTGACTCGGCAGCGACCTTGTGTGTGTGTTGGGGGGGGTGTTGGCGGACGGGTGGCGGTTGTGGCAGAGGAGAGGACGCTGACTCGGTTGAGGCCTTGGGGGGGAGTTGGCGGAGGGGGGGCGGGGGCAACGGCAGCAGCGGAGGAGAGAGAGGCCGGTGAGGAGGCTGCTCCACTGCTCTTGCAAATGATGTGAGTTGAAAAGCGGCCAGGTAAGAGGGGCCGTGAAGGGGAGGGGGGCGAGTGAGCGAGTGAGGGAAACACACAGAAGAGCTGCAGTTGTACATTTGTGTGGTGTGTACCTGGCACCGGTGTGCCGTCCACACAATCTGTACGCATCATTGGTGCTGCACTTGAAAGGAACGTGGTGGCGATTGGTGTAGTAGTTTCTGAGATTAGCGGGTTTTTTTTTTTTATATTGAAAAAGTTTTATTGGTTTTACATTTTTTCTATAGGGTGGGGTAAGGGATACAAAGAAATTTTGAGAGCATTCACGTCAAAGTCGTCGGCCCTTCCGGGACTTCAAAATAAATCGTTAACAAAAAACATTTTTCATAACCCTACAAAGTGAGAGCAAGTACATAATTCTAAGTTCTCAGTCTATGCTGTCAGTCATTTACAAAAATCCAGATACACATAATATGCAATATTACTCAAAAAATCAAAGCAAAGTTATTTTTTAGATCTAAGTCTCTTGGCAATTGTATCTTCAACCTCTTCCCCCAGGCCCCCAGCGGGCGGGGCCGTGGGCCCCCCTGCCCCCCCTGAATCTTCCCCCAGGACAGAGGAATGTTTTTTAAGAAAGGCTTCCGCCTCGGCAACTGTTTTAATCCTCACTCTTCCTCCTTCTTTGAACACCAGCATCCCTTCGGGGGTCACCCACTTGAACCAGATTTCATGATCAAACAATTTTTTAGACAAGAAGGAAAATTTCCTTCTTGCTTCTCTAATCTTTCTTGGGATCTGCTTCAAGATAGCAACCTCCTTTTGTTGGTAAATTAACGGACTTCCTCTCTGCACTTTCAGGATTTCCTCTCTGGTTGACCTTCTAACAAATTTAACATGTATCTCTCTGGGTACTTCATTTATCCTGGCATATGCTGAGTTTATTCTGTAGGCTAGGTCAATGTCCCCCCTGATCTCATCCTTAGGTTTATGTAAATAGTCTGCTATAATTGTGCTCATGAGATCAGGGAGGAATTCACCAGATTCCTCAGAAACGTTCTGAAGCCTCAAAAAATATGTCATCCTTTCCATGTCAATCCTAGACACATGCCCATTTATTTCCACAACCTCATTAGTAACATTTTTCATCTCTCCCTTAGCCCCCGCCAGCCCCCCTTCCAGTTCTTCATTCTTCTGTGTGTTTTCCAGCACTTGTTTCCTTGTGTCCAATAGCTCCTTCTTAAAGCTGATGTTTTCAGCCCTCTGGGCCTTGATTTCTTGTACCAAAGTTTGTATAACCGATTCAAGAGAAGCCATCCTTAGTTCTAAGCTTGCCAGTGCTGATTCTTGTGCCATGATTAGCTGTTAAAATCAGTGCCACTAAAATGGCGATTTTTGGGTGGGGCTGTTGAGGCGAGTCAGGAGCCAAAATTTCAATCAGGGTTGTAAAGTTCAAAAACCAAGAGAGAGACAATTTTCCAGCTCAATAAGTATAATAACGAAGGTATTCCAGAAAAGAAATCACAAATCCCCAAAAAAAATGTTCTTCATTAATAACCAGAGGGAGTCCAAATCGCAAAGAGACGCTGGGAATTTTCCATAAGTAAAATAGTCAGACAGGGACAAAGAGAAGCCATCTTCCACCGCCCAAGCTCAGAGCCCGAAGGAGAGAGTGGTATAAGAAATTGTTTCAGCCAGACCTAGAAACTCTGTTGCAAGACAAACCGCAGATCACTTTCCCTTGTTGCAAACACTCCAGATTAAAAATATCCGCTTCCTCGCAGCGAGGAGCCATTTTCAAGTGCCGCTTTAAATCCGAGGGGGTTTTTTACAAACAAGCACCCCCCTCCAAGTCCTTTCAGCCAGGCTGACAGCAGAAAAAAAGTTTTAAGTCACTCACTCTCCCCCTTGCAGCCGAAGCCCCGGGAAACCTTCCGACTCAGCCGATCAGCTCTCTCCATGTTCACAAATGGTGCCGTCTGCCTTAGGCGAAGGGAAAACCCCCCGCAGCATGTCCTCTTCCACCTAAGCCGAAGACAAGGGTCGCGTCCCCACTGCCGTGGGGGGGAGCTTCCCAGGCAAGCCGGCTTTACGGGAGACCCCCAATCGGGGCGTCTCGCCCCCGCGGGGGGGCAGGAAAAGCAACAAAACGGCGAGCGAGCGCTAGGCTCGCCCGTCGCCGCTGGAGCCGGAACCGGAAGCCGAGATTAGCGGTTTTGAACAAACTCATAGTTAACTTTTTTTTTTTAAAATAGATATTTTTATTTTATTTTCGGTTTTCAAAGTAAATAACAACATATATACTGTTACTTAGCCAACATCATATTATATTATTAAATGTTTACATCATTCCATTTTACCATCATTTCATTTTACCATCAACACCCAGAAAACTCCCAGAGGGCTCTTCTGCTCTCCATACACCATATTTGTGCCTTACCCATCATTTTCTTTCCCCTCTCTCCTCCTCCTCCCTACCTCCTTTCTTCCCTCTGACGCCCTTCCCTTCTCTACTTCCCCTTCCTCTCTCCTTCTCCTCTCTCCCCTTTCCACTCCTCCTTTCTCTTCTCCTCTTCCCCCTCTTTGCCCTCTCTCCTTTCTCTCTCTTCTTCCCTTACCTTTCTACTCCACACTCTTCGTCTCATTTACTTGGTGTATTTCGGCCTCGGAGCCAGTTCTATTTTGTGTTGATGGTATTTATAATTTCAGATTTAAGGTTTATCGCTCAATTTTCATATCGATTATTACAATTCTTATGTCTCAGTCCCAAATCTTGCTAGTTGTTTTAATACCCTTTTAAGTAAAGCCTAATTGTATAATAATGTTCTATTTATAAAACCAAACAAAAAAGAACCAAAAACAGTATAAGTAGATTTAAATAAATTTAAATATAAGAAGGCCTAATCGGGTATCCATAAATTCTGTGCCTTCCAGGAGTGGTTATTATTCATGGATTATCTCATTTTATTAATTTTAAATCTAACAATTTATCCTGTGATTCAATATCAGTATCCACAAGTCTTATCAAGTATTCTAGCCTCAATCTATTTTTTCTTTAATAATATCTTTAAATCCTATTTACTATTAATATCCCTTATTTAATCCCCTCATATCTCTATAGATTCCATATAATTATCTAAAATTTTATGTAGCTGTTAATTGATTGATCATTTACCAAGAGTGATAGTATTCTATAACCATCTTAATCGCATACTTCCCCATCTATAGATAAGCAAATATATATCATTCACTAACACATAATCTTTCTATAACCATCTAGATAGCATAGTTTCCCATCAATAAATAAACAAATATATATCATTAACAAAAACATTTACCAAGAGTATTCTATAACCATCTTAATAGCATAATTCCCCATCTATAGATAAGCAAATATATATCATTCACTAACACGTAATCTTTCTTTAACCATCTAAATAGCATAGTTCCCCATCGATAGATAAACAAATGTATATCATTAACAAAACCTTTACCAAGAGTATTCTGTAACCATCTTAGTAGCATAACTCCCCATCTATAGATAAGCAGATATATATCATTCATTGACACATCATTTTTCTATAACCATCTAAATAGCCCAATTCCCCATCTATAGATAAACTAATATATATCATTATCAAAAACCTAATCTTATTATAAGCATCTATAGTTATTACTAACAATCAATTATTTAATAATCCTTGATGGTAATTTAAACCCAGCCTAATTATTACTCATCAAGGGATAAAAGTTCCTCTTTTCAGCCGTTGTCTCTCCAAGGATGAATTAAATTTGCCTCTTTTAAAGTCCACATTCTCCATCGGCTTTTTTTCCTCTTCTCATGTTCTTTATAAACTTCCATTGGCACATTGTGATCCTGTATAGCTGTACAATCATAGTGCTGACCAATTCTTTTCCTCAAATTTGATTTATTTTCAAATAAATCAAATTTAACTTTTTATTTATATAGACTAGCTGTAACCGGCCACGCGTTGCTGTGGCCCAATCTGGTTAAATGGCCAACCAACCTGTGTACACACAACCACTGTATAACTCCCAATGTACCTACCTACTGGATTTCTTACTCTCTCCCTCTACCTACCTACCTACCTACCTACCTACCTACCTACCTACCTACCTACCTAATTACCATATTTATCTCTCTCCCTCTCTCTCCCTCTACCTACCTACCTACCTACCTACCTACCTACCTACCTACTGTATTTCTCCCTCTCCCTCTCTATCCCTCGACCTACCTACCTACCTGCCTACCTACCTACTTACCTACCTACTTACCTACCTACTTACCATATTTCTCTGTCTCCCTCTCTCTCCCTCTACCTACCTACCTATCTACCTAGCTACCTACCTATCTACCTACCTACCTACCTACTACTTACTACCTACTGTATTTGTCCCTCTTTCCACCTACCTACCTACCTACCTACCTACCTACCTACCTACCTACCTACCTACCTACCTACTGTATTTCACCCCCCTCTCTCTATCCCTCTACCTACCGACCTACCTACCTACTGTATTTCTCCCTCTCTCTCTATCCCTCTATCTAGCTACCTACCTACTGTATTTCTCCCTCTTCCTCTCTATCCCTCTACCTACCTACCTACCTACTGTATTTCTCCCTCTCCCTCTCTATCCCTCTATCTACCTACCTACCTGCCTACGTACCTACCTACCTACCTACTTACCTACCTACTTACCATATTTCTCTCTCTCCCTCTCTCTCCCTCTACCTACCTACCTAGCTACCTACCTACCTACTGTATTTCTCCCTCTCTATCCTTCTACCTACCTATCTACCTACCTGCCTACCTACCTACTGTATTTCTCCCTCTCCCTCTCTATCCCTCTACCTACCTACCTACCTACCTACCTACCTACCTACCTACCTACCTACCTACCTACCTACTGTATTTCTCCCTTTCTCTCTATCCCCATACCGACCTACCTACTGTATTTCTCCCTCTCTCTCTATCCCTCTACCTTGCTACCTACCTACTGTATTTCTCCCTCTTCCTCTATCCTTCTACCTACCTACCTACCTACTGTATTTCTCCCTCTCCCTCTCTATCCCTCTACCTACCCACCTACCTACCTACTGTATTTCTCCCTCTCCCTCTCTATCCCTCTACCTTCCTACATACCTACCTACTGTATTTCTCCCTCAATCCCTCTACCTATCTACTTACTTACCTACCTACCTACCTACTGTATTTCTCTCTCTCTATTCCTTTACCTACCTACCTACCTACCTACTTAATGTATTTCTCCCTCTCTTTCTATCCCTCTACCTTCCTTGGTACCTACCTACCTACCTACCTACCTACCTACCTACCTACCTACCTACCTACTATCTACTGTATTTGTCCCTCTTTCCACCTACCTACCTACCTACCTACCTACCTACCTACCTACTTTATTTCTCCCTCTCTCTCTATCCCTCTACCTACCGACCTACCTACCTACTGTATTTCTCCCTCTCTCTCTATCCCTCTAACTAGCTACCTACCTACTGTATTTCTCCCTCTTCCTCTCTATCCCTCTACCTACCTACCTACCTACCTACTGTATTACTCCCTCTCTCTCTATCCCCCTACCTACCTACCTACCAACCTACCTACCTACTGTATTTCTCCCTCTCCCTCTCTATCCCTCTACCTACCCACCTACCTACCTACTGTATTTCTCCCTCTCCCTCTCTATCCCTCTGTGTACCTTCTGTATTTCTCCCTCTCTCCCTCTCTCCCTTTACCTTCCTACATACCTACCTACTGTATTTCTCCCTCAATCCCTCTACCTATCTACCTGCTTACCTACCTACCTACCTACTGTATTTCTCCCTATCCCTCTCTATCCCTCTGCCTACCTACTGTATTTCTCTCTCTCTATCCCTTTACCTACCTACCTACCTACCTACCTACCTACCTACTGTATTTCTCCCTTTCTCTCTATCCCTCTACCTAGCTACCTACCTACTGTATTTCTCCCTCTCCCTCTCTATCCCTCTACCTACCTACCTACCTACTGTATTTCTCCCTCTCTATCCCTCTACCTACCCACCTACCTACCTACTGTATTTCTCCCTCTCCCTCTCTATCCCTCTGTGTACCTTCTGTATTTCTCCCTCTCTCCCTCTCTCCCTCTACCTTCTTACATACCTACCTACTGTATTTCTGCCTCAATCCCTCTACCTATCTACTTACTTACCTACCTACCTACCTACTGTATTTCTCTCTCTCTATTCCTTTACCTACCTACCTACCTACCTACTTAATGTATTTCTCCCTCTCTTTTCTATCCCTCTACCTTCCTTGGTACCTACCTACCTACCTACCTACCTACCTACCTACCTACCTACTATCTACTGTATTTGTCCCTCTTTCCACCTACCTACCTACCTACCTACCTACCTACCTACCTACCTACCTACCTACCTACCTACCTACTTTATTTCTCCCTCTCTCTCTATCCCTCTACGTACCGACCTACCTACCTACTGTATTTCTCCCTCTCTCTCTATCCCTCTAACTAGCTACCTACCTACTGTATTTCTCCCTCTTCCTCTCTATCCCTCTACCTACCTACCTACCTACCTACCTACTGTATTACTCCCTCTCTCTCTATCCCCCTACCTACCTACCTACCTACCAACCTACCTACCTACTGTATTTCTCCCTCTCCCTCTCTATCCCTCTACCTACCCACCTACCTACGTACTGTATTTCTCCCTCTCCCTCTCTATCCCTCTGTGTACCTTCTGTATTTCTCCCTCTCTCCCTCTCTCCCTCTACCTTCCTACATACCTACCTACTGTATTTCTCCCTCAATCCCTCTACCTATCTACCTGCTTACCTACCTACCTACCTACTGTATTTCTCCCTATCCCTCTCTATCCCTCTGCCTACCTACTGTATTTCTCTCTCTCTATCCCTTTACCTACCTACCTACCTACCTACCTACCTACCTACCTACCTACTGTATTTCTCCCTTTCTCTCTATCCCTCTACCTAGCTACCTACCTACTGTATTTCTCCCTCTCCCTCTCTATCCCTCTACCTACCTACCTACCTACTGTATTTCTCCCTCTCTATCCCTCTACCTACCCACCTACCTACCTACTGTATTTCTCCCTCTCCCTCTCTATCCCTCTGTGTACCTTCTGTATTTCTCCCTCTCTCCCTCTATCCCTCTACCTTCCTACATACCTACCTACTGTATTTCTCCCTCAATCCCTCTACCTATCTACCTACTTACCTACCTACCCTCCTACTGTATTTCTCCCTATCCCTCTCTATCCCTTTGCCTACCTACTGTATTTCTCTCTCTCTATCCCTTTACCTACCTACCTACCTACCTACCTACTTAATGTATTTCTCCCTCTCTTTCTATACCTCTACCTTCCTACCTATCTACTGTATTTCTCCCTCTCCCTCTCTATCGACCTACCTACCTACCTACCTACCTACGTACCTACCTACTGTATTTCTCCCTTTCTCTTTATACCTCTACCTACCTAGCTACCTACTGTATTTCTCCCTCTCCCTCTCTATCCCTCTACCTACCCACCTACCTACCTACTGTATTTCTCCCTCTCTCTCTCTATCCCTCTACCTTCCTACATACCTACCTACTGTATTTCTCCCTCAATCCCTCTACCTATCTACCTACTTACCTACCTACCTACTGTATTTCTCCCTATCCCTCTCTATCCCTCTGCCTACCTACTGTATTTCTCTCTCTCTATCCCTTTACCTACCTACCTACCTACCTACCTACCTACCTACCTACCTACCTACTTAATGTATTTCTCCCTTTCTCTCTATCCCTCTACCTAGCTACCTACCTACTGTATTTCTCCCTCTTCCTCTCTATCCCTCTACCTACCTACCTACCTACCTACTGTATTTCTCCCTATCCCTCTCTATCCCTCTGCCTACCTACTGTATTTCTCTCTCTCTATCCCTTTACCTACCTACCTAAATACCTACTGAATTTCTCCCTCTCCCTCTCTATCCATCTACCTACCTACCTACCTACCTACCTACCTACCTACCTACCTACCTACTGTATTTCTCCCTTTCTCTCTATCCCTCTACCTAGCTACCTACCTACTGTATTTCTCCCTCTTCCTCTCTATCCCTCTACCTACCTACCTACCTACTGTATTTCTCCCTCTCCCTCTCTATCCCTCTACCTACCCACCTACCTACCTACTGTATTTCTCCCTCTCCCTCTCTATCCACCTACCTACCTACCTACCTACCTACCTACCTACCTACCTACTGTATTTCTCCCTTTCTCTCTATCCCTCTACCTAGCTACCTACCTACTGTATTTCTCCCTCTTCCTCTCTATCCCTCTACCTACCTACCTACCTACTGTATTTCTCCCTCTCCCTCTCTATCCCTCTACCTACCCACCTACATACCTACTGTATTTCTCCCTCTCCCTCTCTATCCCTCTGTGTACCTACTGTATTTCTCCCTCTCTCTCTCTATCCCTCTACCTTCCTACATACCTACCTACTGTATTTCTCCCTCAATCCCTCTACCTATCTACCTACTTACCTACCTACCTACCTACTGTATTTCTCCCTATCCCTCTCTATCCCTCTGCCTACCTACTGTAATTCTCTCTCTCTATCCCTTTACCTACCTACCTACCTACCTACTGAATTTCTCCCTCTCCCTCTCTATCCACCTACCTACCTACCTACCTACCTACCTACCTACCTACCTACCTACCTACCTACTGTATTTCTCCCTTTCTCTCTATCCCTCTACCTAGCTACCTACCTACTGTATTTCTCCCTCTCCCTCTCTATCCCTCTCCCTACCCACCTACCTACCTACTGTATTTCTCCCTCTCCCTCTCTATCCCTCTGTGTACCTACTGTATTTCTCCCTCTCTCTCTCTATCCCTCTACCTTCCTACATACCTACCTACTGCATTTCTCCCTCAATCCCTCTACCTATCTACCTACTAACCTACCTACCTACCTACTGTATTTCTCCCTATCCCTCTCTATCCCTCTGCCTACCTACTGTATTTCTCTCTCTCTATCCCTTTACCTACCTACCTACCTACCTTCCTACCTACCTACTTAATGTATTTCTCCCTCTCTTTCTATCCCTCTACCTTCCTACTTACCTTCTGTATTTCTCCCTCTCCCTCTCTATCCACCTACCTACCTACCTACCTACCTACCTACCTACCTACCTACCTACCTACCTACTGTATTTCTCCCTTTCTCTCTATCCCTCTACCTAGCTACCTACCTACTTTATTTCTCCCTCTTCCTCTCTATACCTCTACCTACCTACCTACCTACTGTATTTCTCCCTCTCCCTCTCTATCCCTCTACCTACCCACCTACCTACCTACTGTATTTCTCCCCTTCCCTCTCTATCCCTCTGTGTACCTACTGTATTTCTCCCTCTCTCTCTCTATCCCTCTACCTTCCTACATACCTACCTACTGTATTTCTCCCTCAATCCCTCTACCTATCTACCTACTTACCTACCTACCTACCTACTGTATTTCTCCCTATCCCTCTCTATCCCTCTGCCTACCTACTGTATTTCTCTCTCTCTATCCCTTTACCTACCTACCTACCTACCTACCTACTGAATTTCTCCCTCTCCCTCTCTATCCACCTACCTACCTACCTACCTACCTACCTACCTACCTACCTACCTACTGTATTTCTCCCTCTCCCTCTCTATCCCTCTACCTACCTACCTACCTGCCTACGTACCTACGTACCTACCTACTTACCAACCTACTTACCATATTTCTCTCTCTCGTTCTCTCTCCCTCTACCTACCTACTGTATTTCTCCCTCTCCCTCTCTATCCCTCTACCTACCCACCTACCTACCTACTGTATTTGTCCCTCTTTCCACCTACCTACCTACCTACCTACCTACCTACCTACCTACCTACCTACCTACCTACCTACCTACTGTATTTCTCTTTCTCCCTCTCTATCCCTCTACCTACCTACCTACCTAACTACAGAACTACCAACTGTATTGCTCCGTCTCCCTCTACCTACCTACCTACGTACCTACCTACTATATTTCTCCTTCTCTCTATCCCTCCACCTACCTACCTACCTACCTACCTCCTACCCACCTACCTACCTACTGTATTTCTCCCTCTCCCTCTCTATCCCTCTGTGTACCTACTGTATTTCTCCCTCTCTCTCTCTATCCCTCTACCTTCCTACATACCTACCTACTGTATTTCTCCCTCAATCCCTCTACCTATCTACCTACTTACCTACCTACCTACCTACTGTACTTCTCCCTAACCCTCTCTATCCCTCTGCCTACCTACTGTATTTCTCTCTCTCTATCCCTTTACCTACCTACCTACCTACCTACCTACTGAATTTCTCCCTCTCCCTCTCTATCCACCTACCTACCTACCTACCTACCTACCTACCTACCTACCTACCTACCTACTGTATTTCTCCCTTTCTCTCTATCCCTCTACCTAGCTACCTACCTACTCTATTTCTCCCTCTTCCTCTCTATCCCTCTACCTACCTACCTACCTACCTACCTACCTACCTACCTACTGTATTTCTCCCTCTCCCTCTCTATCCCTCTCCCTACCCACCTACCTACCTACTGTATTTCTCCCTCTCCCTCTCTATCCCTCTGTGTACCTACTGTATTTCTCCCTCTCTCTCTCTATCCCTCTACCTTCCTACATACCTACCTACTGCATTTCTCCCTCAATCCCTCTACCTATCTACCTACTTACCTACCTACCTACCTACTGTATTTCTCCCTATCCCTCTCTATCCCTCTGCCTACCTACTGTATTTCTCTCTCTCTATCCCTTTACCTACCTACCTACCTACCTACCTACCTACCTACCTACCTACCTGCATAATGTATTTCTCCCTCTCTTTTTTTTTTTTATTGAAAAAGTTTTATTGGTTTTACATTTTTCCATAGGATGGGGTAAGGGATACAAAGAAATTTTGAGAGCGTTCACGTCAAAGTCGTCGGCCCTTCCGGGACTTCAAAATACATTGATAACAATAAAAAACATTTTCCATAACACTACAAAGTGAAAGCAAGTACATATACCTAAGTTCTCAGTTCTATGCTGTCAGTCATTTACAAAAATCCAAATACAGATATTATGCAATATTATTCAGAAAAATCAAGGCAAAGTTATTTTTTAGATCTAAGTCTCTTGGCAATTGTGTCTTCAACCTCTTCCTCCAGGCCACCAGCGGGCGGGGCCGTGGCCCCCCCTGCCCCCCCTGAATCTTCCCCCAGGACAGAGGAGTGTTTTTTGAAAAAGGCTTCCGCCTCGGCAACTGTTTTAATCCTCACTCTTCCTCCTTCCCAGAACACCAGCATCCCTTCGGGTGTCACCCACTTGAACCAAATCCCGTGATCAAACAATGTTTTAGACAAGAAGGAAAATTTCCTTCTTGCATCTCTAATCTTTCTTGGGATCTGCTTCAAGATAGCAACCTCTTTTTGTTGGTAAATTAACGGACTTCCTCTCTGCACTTTCAGGATTTCCTCTCTGGTTGACCTTCTAACAAATTTCACATGTATCTCTCTAGGTACTTCATTTATCCTGGCATATGCTGAGTTTATTCTGTAGGCTAGGTCAATGTCCCCCCTGATCTCATCCTTAGGTTTATGTAAATAGTCTGCTATAATTGTGCTCATGAGATCAGGGAGGCATTCACCAGGTTCCTCAAAAACATTCTGAAATCTCAAAAAATATGTCATTCTTTCCATATCCATCCTAGACACATGCCCGTTTATTTCCACAACCTCATTAGTAACATTTTTAATCTCTCCCTTAGCCCCCACCAGCCCCCCTTCCAATTCTTCATTCTTCTGTGTGTTTTCCAGCACTTGTTTCCGTGTGTCCAATAACTCCTTCTTAAAGTTAATATTTTCTGCCCTCTGGGCCTTAATTTCTTGTACCAAAGTTTGTATAACAGATTCAAGAGAAGCCATCCTTTGTTCTAAACTTGCCAGTGCTGTTTCTTGTGCCATGATTAGCTGTTAAAATCAATGCCACTAAGATGGCGTTTTCTGGGTGAGGCTGATGAGGCAGATCAGGAGCCAAAAGTTCCGTTCAGGGTTGTAAAGTTGCAAAGTTCAGGAACCAAGAGAGAAACAATTTTCCAACTCAATAAGTATAATAGCGAAGGTACTCCAGAAAAGAAATCACAAATCCAAAAAGAAAAAATTCTTCATTAATAACCAGAGGAAGTCCAAATTGCAAAGAGACGCTGGGAATTTTCCATAAGTGAAATAGTCAGTCAGGAACAAAGAGAAGCCATCTTCCACGCCCAAGCTCAAAGCCCGAAGGAGAGAGTGGTAGAATAAATTGTTTCAGCCAGACCTAGAGACATTGTTGCAAACAAACCGCAGATCACTTTCCCTTGCTGCAAACAGTCAGGATTAAAGATTTCCGCTTCCTCGCCGCGAGGAGCCATTTTCAAGTGCCGCTTGAGTCCGAGGGTTTTTTTTTACAAACAAACACCCCCCTCCCAGTCCTTTCAGCCCGGCTGACAGCAGAAAAAAAAAGTTTTAAATCACTCACTCTCCCCCTCGCAGCTGAAGCCCCGAGAAGCCTTCCGACTCATTAGATCAGCTCTCTTCATGATCGCGAATGGCGCCGTCTGCCTTTGGCGAAGGGAAAACCCCCCGCAGCATGTTCTCCTTCACCTAAGCCGAGGACAAGGGTCGCTTCCCCCACCACCGTGGGGGGGAGCGTCCCAGGCGAGCCAGCTTTACGGGAGACCCCCCAAAAAGGGGCGTCTCGACCCCGTGGGGGGGCAGAAAAAGCAACAAAACGGCGAGCGAGCGCTAGGCTCGCCCGTCGCCGCTGGAGCCGGAACCGGAAGTCTTTCTCCCTCTCTTTCTATCCCTCTACCTTCCTACCTACCTACTGTATTTCTCCCTCTCCCTCTCTATCCACCTACCTACCTACCTACCTACCTACCTACCTACCTACTGTATTTCTCCCTTTCTCTCTATCCCTCTACCTAGCTACCTACCTACTTTATTTCTCCCTCTTCCTCTCTATACCTCTGCCTACCTACCTACCTACTGTATTTCTCCCTCTCCCTCTCTATCCCTCTACCTACCCACCTACCTACCTACTGTATTTCTCCCTTTCCCTCTCTATCCCTCTGTGTACCTACTGTATTTCTCCCTCTCTCTCTCTATCCCTCTACCTTCCTACATACCTACCTACTGTATTTCTCCCTCAATCCCTCTCCCTCTCTATCCACCTACCTACCTACCTACCTACCTACCTACCTACCTACCTACCTACCTACCTACCTACCTACTGTATTTCTCCCTCTCCCTCTCTATCCCTCTACCTACCTACCTACCTGCCTACGTACCTACCTACCTACCTACCTACTTACCTACCTACTTACCATATTTCTATCTCTCGTTCTCTCTCCCTCTACCTACCTACTGTATTTCTCCCTCTCCCTCTCTATCCCTCTACCTACCCACCTACCTACCTACTGTATTTGTCCCTCTTTCCACCTACCTACCTACCTACCTACCTACCTACCTACCTACCTACTGTATTTCTCCCTCTCCCTCTCTATCCACCTACCTACCTACCTACCTACCTACCAACCTACCTACCTACCTACCTACCTACCTACCTACCTACCTACCTACCTACCTACTGTATTTCTCCCTTTCTCTCTATCCCCATACCTACCTGCCTACTGTATTTCTCCCTCTCTCTCTATCCCTCTACCTTGCTACCTACCTACTGTATTTCTCCCTCTTCCTCTCTATCCCTCTACCTACCCACCTACCTACCTACTGTATTTCTCCCTTTCCCTCTCTATCCCTCTGTGTACCTACTGTATTTCTCCCTCTCTCTCTCTATCCCTCTACCTTCGTACATACCTACCTACTGTATTTCTCCCTCTCCCTCTCTATCCACCTACCTACCTACCTACCTACCTACCTACCTACCTACCTACCTACCTACTGTATTTCTCCCTTTCTCTCTATCCCTCTACCTAACTACCTACCTACTTTATTTCTCCCTCTTCCTCTCTATACCTCTGCCTACCTACCTACCTACTGTATTTCTCCCTCTCCCTCTCTATCCCTCTACCTACCCACCTACCTACCTACTGTATTTCTCCCTTTCCCTCTCTATCCCTCTGTGTACCTACTGTATTTCTCCCTCTCTCTCTCTATCCCTCTACCTACCTACTGTATTTCTCCCTCTCCCTCTCTATCCCTCTACCTACCCACCTACCTACCTACTGTATTTGTCCCTCTTTCCACCTACCTACCTACCTACCTACCTACCTACCTACCTACCTACCTACCTACCTACTGTATTTCTCCCTCTCCCTCTCTATCCACCTACCTACCTACCTACCTACCTACCAACCTACCTACCTACCTACCTACCTACCTACCTACCTACCTACCTACCTACCTACCTACCTACCTACCTACTGTATTTCTCCCTTTCTCTCTATCCCCATACCTACCTGCCTACTGTATTTCTCCCTCTCTCTCTATCCCTCTACCTTGCTACCTACCTACTGTATTTCTCCCTCTTCCTCTCTATCCCTCTACCTACCCACCTACCTACCTACTGTATTTCTCCCTTTCCCTCTCTATCCCTCTGTGTACCTACTGTATTTCTCCCTCTCTCTCTCTATCCCTCTACCTTCGTACATACCTACCTACTGTATTTCTCCCTCTCCCTCTCTATCCACCTACCTACCTACCTACCTACCTACCTACCTACCTACCTACCTACCTACCTACTGTATTTCTCCCTTTCTCTCTATCCCTCTACCTAACTACCTACCTACTTTATTTCTCCCTCTTCCTCTCTATACCTCTGCCTACCTACCTACCTACTGTATTTCTCCCTCTCCCTCTCTATCCCTCTACCTACCCACCTACCTACCTACTGTATTTCTCCCTTTCCCTCTCTATCCCTCTGTGTACCTACTGTATTTCTCCCTCTCTCTCTCTATCCCTCTACCTTCCTACATACCTACCTACTGTATTTCTCCCTCAATCCCTCTACCTATCTACCTACTTACCTACCTACCTACCTACTGTATTTCTCCCTATCCCTCTCTATCCCTCTGCCTACCTACTGTATTTCTCTTTCTCTATCCCTTTACCTACCTACCTACCTACCTACCTACCTACCTACTGAATGTCTCCCTCTCCCTCTCTATCCACCTACCTACCTACCTACCTACCCACCTACCTACCTACTGTATTTGTCCCTCTTTCCACCTACCTACCTACCTACCTACCTACCTACCTACCTACCTACCTACCTACCTACCTGCCTACTGTATTTCTCCCTCTCTCTCTATCCCTCTACCTTGCTACCTACCTACTGTATTTCTCCCTCTTCCTCTCTATCCCTCTACCTACCCACCTACCTACCTACTGTATTTCTCCCTTTCCCTCTCTATCCCTCTGTGTACCTACTGTATTTCTCCCTCTCTCTCTCTATCCCTCTACCTTCGTACATACCTACCTACTGTATTTCTCCCTCTCCCTCTCTATCCACCTACCTACCTACCTACCTACCTACCTACCTACCTACCTACCTACCTACCTACCTACTGTATTTCTCCCTTTCTCTCTATCCCTCTACCTAACTACCTACCTACTTTATTTCTCCCTCTTCCTCTCTATACCTCTGCCTACCTACCTACCTACTGTATTTCTCCCTCTCCCTCTCTATCCCTCTACCTACCCACCTACCTACCTACTGTATTTCTCCCTTTCCCTCTCTATCCCTCTGTGTACCTACTGTATTTCTCCCTCTCTCTCTCTATCCCTCTACCTTCCTACATACCTACCTACTGTATTTCTCCCTCAATCCCTCTACCTATCTACCTACTTACCTACCTACCTACCTACTGTATTTCTCCCTATCCCTCTCTATCCCTCTGCCTACCTACTGTATTTCTCTTTCTCTATCCCTTTACCTACCTACCTACCTACCTACCTACCTACTGAATTTCTCCCTCTCCCTCTCTATCCACCTACCTACCTACCTACCTACCTACCTACCTACCTACCTACCTACCTACCTACCTACTGTATTTCTCCCTCTCCCTCTCTATCCCTCTACCTACCTACCTACCTGCCTACGTACCTACCTACCTACCTACTTACCTACCTACTTACCATATTTCTATCTCTCGTTCTCTCTCCCTCTACCTACCTACTGTATTTCTCCCTCTCCCTCTCTATCCCTCTACCTACCCACCTACCTACCTACTGTATTTGTCCCTCTTTCCACCTACCTACCTACCTACCTACCTACCTACCTACCTACCTACCTACCTACCTACCTACCTACCTACTGTATTTCTCCCTCTCCCTCTCTATCCACCTACCTACCTACCTACCTACCTACCAACCTACCAACCTACCAACCTACCTACCTACCTACCTACCTACCTACCTACCTACCTACTGTATTTCTCCCTTTCTCTCTATCCCCATACCTACCTACCTACTGTATTTCTCCCTCTCTCTCTATCCCTCTACCTTGCTACCTACCTACTGTATTTCTCCCTCTTCCTCTCTATCCCTCTACCTACCCACCTACCTACCTACTGTATTTCTCCCTTTCTCTCTATCCCTCTACCTAGCTACCTACCTACTCTATTTCTCCCTCTTCCTCTCTATCCCTCTACCTACCTACCTACCTACCTACCTACCTACCTACCTACCTACCTACCTACCTACCTACCTACTGTATTTCTCCCTCTTCCTCTCTATCCCTCTACCTACCTACCTACCTACCTACCTACCTACCTACCTACCTACCTACCTACCTACCTACCTACCTACCTACCTACCTACTGTATTTCTCCCTCTCCCTCTCTATCCCTCTACCTACCCACCTACCTACCTACTGTATTTCTCCCTTTCCCTCTCTATCCCTCTGTGTACCTACTGTATTTCTCCCTCTCTCTCTCTATCCCTCTACCTTCCTACATACCTACCTACTGTATTTCTCCCTCAATCCCTCTACCTATCTACCTACTTACCTACCTACCTACCTACTGTATTTCTCCCTATCCCTCTCTATCCCTCTGCCTACCTACTGTATTTCTCTTTCTCTATCCCTTTACCTACCTACCTACCTACCTACCTACCTACCTACCTACTGAATTTCTCCCTCTCCCTCTCTATCCACCTACCTACCTACCTACCTACCTACCTACCTACCTACCTACCTACCTACCTACCTACCTACTGTATTTCTCCCTCTCCCTCTCTATCCCTCTACCTACCTACCTACCTGCCTACGTACCTACCTACCTACCTACCTACTTACCTACCTACTTACCATATTTCTATCTCTCGTTCTCTCTCCCTCTACCTACCTACTGTATTTCTCCCTCTCCCTCTCTATCCCTCTACCTACCCACCTACCTACCTACTGTATTTGTCCCTCTTTCCACCTACCTACCTACCTACCTACCTACCTACCTACCTACCTACCTACCTACCTACCTACCTACCTACCTACTGTATTTCTCCCTCTCCCTCTCTATCCACCTACCTACCTACCTACCTACCTACCTACCAACCTACCTACCTACCTACCTACCTACCTACCTACCTACCTACCTACCTACCTACCTACCTACCTACTGTATTTCTCCCTTTCTCTCTATCCCCATACCTACCTGCCTACTGTATTTCTCCCTCTCTCTCTATCCCTCTACCTTGCTACCTACCTACTGTATTTCTCCCTCTTCCTCTCTATCCCTCTACCTACCCACCTACCTACCTACTGTATTTCTCCCTTTCCCTCTCTATCCCTCTGTGTACCTACTGTATTTCTCCCTCTCTCTCTCTATCCCTCTACCTTCGTACATACCTACCTACTGTATTTCTCCCTCTCCCTCTCTATCCACCTACCTACCTACCTACCTACCTACCTACCTACCTACCTACCTACCTACCTACCTACCTACCTACCTACTGTATTTCTCCCTTTCTCTCTATCCCTCTACCTAACTACCTACCTACTTTATTTCTCCCTCTTCCTCTCTATACCTCTGCCTACCTACCTACCTACTGTATTTCTCCCTCTCCCTCTCTATCCCTCTACCTACCCATCTACCTACCTACTGTATTTCTCCCTTTCCCTCTCTATCCCTCTGTGTACCTACTGTATTTCTCCCTCTCTCTCTCTATCCCTCTACCTTCCTACATACCTACCTACTGTATTTCTCCCTCAATCCCTCTACCTATCTACCTACTTACCTACCTACCTACCTACTGTATTTCTCCCTATCCCTCTCTATCCCTCTGCCTACCTACTGTATTTCTCTTTCTCTATCCCTTTACCTACCTACCTACCTACCTACCTACCTACCTACTGAATGTCTCCCTCTCCCTCTCTATCCACCTACCTACCTACCTACCTACCTACCCACCTACCTACCTACTGTATTTGTCCCTCTTTCCACCTACCTACCTACCTACCTACCTACCTACCTACCTACCTACCTACCTACCTACCTACCTACTGTATTTCTCCCTCTCACTCTCTATCCACCTACCTACCTACCTACCTACCTACCAACCTACCAACCTACCAACCTACCTACCTACCTACCTACCTACCTACCTACCTACCTACCTACCTACCTACCTACTGTATTTCTCCCTTTCTCTCTATCCCCATACCTACCTACCTACTGTATTTCTCCCTCTCTCTCTATCCCTCTACCTTGCTACCTACCTACTGTATTTCTCCCTCTTCCTCTCTATCCCTCTACCTACCCACCTACCTACCTACTGTATTTCTCCCCTTTCTCTCTATCCCTCTACCTAGCTACCTACCTACTCTATTTCTCCCTCTTCCTCTCTATCCCTCTACCTACCTACCTACCTACCTACCTACCTACCTACCTACCTACCTACCTACCTACTGTATTTCTCCCTCTTCCTCTCTATCCCTCTACCTACCTACCTACCTACCTACTGTATTTCTCCCTCTCCCTCTCTATCCCTCTACCTACCCACCTACCTACCTACTGTATTTCTCCCTCTCCCTCTCTATCCCTCTGTGTACCTACTGTATTTCTCCCTCTCTCTCTCTATCCCTCTACCTTCCTACATACCTACCTACTGTATTTCTCCCTCAATCCCTCTACCTATCTACCTACTTACCTACCTACCTACCTACTGTATTTCTCCCTATCCCTCTCTATCCCTCTGCCTACCTACTGTATTTCTCTTTCTCTATCCCTTTACCTACCTACCTTACCTACCTACCTACCTACCTACCTACCTACCTACTGAATTTCTCCCTCTCCCTCTCTATCCACCTACCTACCTACCTACCTACCTACCTACCTACCTACCTACCTACCTACCTACCTACCTACTGTATTTCTCCCTCTCCCCTCTCTATCCCTCTACCTACCTACCTACCTGCCTACGTACCTACCTACCTACCCCTACCTACTTACCTACCTACTTACCATATTTCTATCTCTCGTTCTCTCTCCCTCTACCTACCTACTGTATTTCTCCCTCTCCCTCTCTATCCCTCTACCTACCCACCTACCTACCTACTGTATTTGTCCCTCTTTCCACCTACCTACCTACCTACCTACCTACCTACCTACCTACCTACCTACTACCTACCTACCTACCTACCTACTGTATTTCTCCCTCTCCCTCTCTATCCACCTACCTACCTACCTACCAACCTACCAACCTACCTACCTACCTACCTACCTACCTACCTACCTACCTACCTACCTACCTACCTACCTACCTACCTACCTACCTACCTACCTACTGTATTTCTCCCTTTCTCTCTATCCCACATACCTACCTGCCTACTGTATTTCTCCCTCTCTCTCTATCCCTCTACCTTGCTACCTACCTACTGTATTTCTCCCTCTTCCTCTCTATCCCTCTACCTACCCACCTACCTACCTACTGTATTTCTCCCTTTCCCTCTCTATCCCTCTGTGTACCTACTGTATTTCTCCCTCTCTCTCTCTATCCCTCTACCTTCGTACATACCTACCTACTGTATTTCTCCCTCTCCCTCTCTATCCACCTACCTACCTACCTACCTACCTACCTACCTACCTACCTACCTACCTACCTACCTACCTACTGTATTTCTCCCTTTCTCTCTATCCCTCTACCTAACTACCTACCTACTTTATTTCTCCCTCTTCCTCTCTATACCTCTGCCTACCTACCTACCTACTGTATTTCTCCCTCTCCCTCTCTATCCCTCTACCTACCCACCTACCTACCTACTGTATTTCTCCCTTTCCCTCTCTATCCCTCTGTGTACCTACTGTATTCCTCTCTCTCTCTATCCCCTCTACCTTCCTACATACCTACCTACTGTATTTCTCCCTCAATCCTCTACCTATCTACCTACTTACCTACCTACCTACTGTATTTCTCCCTATCCCTCTCTATCCCTCTGCCTACCTACTGTATTTCTCTTTCTCTATCCCTTTACCTACCTACCTACCTACCTACCTACCTACTGAATTTCTCCCTCTCCCTCTCTATCCACCTACCTACCTACCTACCTACCTACCTACCTACCTACCTACCTACCTACCTACCTACCTACCTACCTACCTACCTACTGTATTTCTCCCTCTCCCTCTCTATCCCTCTACCTACCTACCTACCTGCCTACGTACCTACCTACCTACCTACGTACCTACCTACTTACCATATTTCTCTCTCTCGTTCTCTCTCCCTCTACCTACCTACTGTATTTCTCCCTCTCCCTCTCTATCCCTCTACCTACCTAACTACCTGCCTACGTACCTACCTACCTACTTACCTACCTACTTATCATATTTCTCTCTCTCCCTCTCTCTCCCTCTACCTACCTACCTACCTACCTACCTACCTACCTACCTGCCTACGTACCTACCTACCTACCTACTTACCTACCTACTTACCATATTTCTATCTCTCGTTCTCTCTCCCTCTACCTACCTACTGTATTTCTCCCTCTCCCTCTCTATCCCTCTACCTACCCACCTACCTACCTACTGTATTTGTCCCTCTTTCCACCTACCTACCTACCTACCTACCTACCTACCTACCTACCTACCTACCTACTGTATTTCTCCCTCTCCCTCTCTATCCACCTACCTACCTACCTACCAACCTACCAACCTACCAACCTACCTACCTACCTACCTACCTACCTACCTACCTACCTACCTACCTACCTACCTACCTACCTACTGTATTTCTCCCTTTCTCTCTATCCCCATACCTACCTACCTACTGTATTTCTCCCTCTCTCTCTATCCCTCTACCTTGCTACCTACCTACTGTATTTCTCCCTCTTCCTCTCTATCCCTCTACCTACCCACCTACCTACCTACTGTATTTCTCCCTTTCTCTCTATCCCTCTACCTAGCTACCTACCTACTCTATTTCTCCCTCTTCCTCTCTATCCCTCTACCTACCTACCTACCTACCTACCTACCTACCTACCTACCTACCTACCTACCTACCTACTGTATTTCTCCCTCTTCCTCTCTATCCCTCTACCTACCTACCTACCTACCTACCTACCTACCTACCTACCTACCTACCTACCTACCTACCTACCTACTGTATTTCTCCCTCTCCCTCTCTATCCCTCTCCCTACCCACCTACCTACCTACTGTATTTCTCCCTTTCCCTCTCTATCCCTCTGTGTACCTACTGTATTTCTCCCTTTCCCTCTCTATCCCTCTGTGTACCTACTGTATTTCTCCCTCTCTCTCTATCCCTGTACCTTCCTACATACCTACCTACTGTATTTCTCCCTCTTCCTCTCTATCCCTCTACCTACCTACCTACCTACCTACCTACCTACCTACCTACCTACCTACCTACTGTATTTCTCCCTCTCCCTCTCTATCCCTCTCCCTATCCACCTACCTACCTACTGTATTTCTCCCTTTCCCTCTCTATCCCTCTTTGTACCTACTGTATTTCTCCCTTTCCCTCTCTATCCCTCTGTGTACCTACTGTATTTCTCCCTCTCTCTCTCTATCCCTGTACCTTCCTACATACCTACCTACTGTATTTCTCCCTCAATCCCTCTACCTATCTACCTACTTACCTACCTACCTACCTACTGTATTTCTCCCTATCCCTCTCTATCCCTCTGCCTACCTACTGTATTTCTCTCTCTCTATCCCTTTACCTACCTACCTACCTACCTACTGAATTTCTCCCTCTCCCTCTCTATCCACCTACCTACCTACCTACCTACCTACCTACCTACCTACCTACCTACTGTATTTCTCCCTCTCCCTCTCTATCCCTCTACCTACCTACCTACCTGCCTACGTACCTACCTACCTACCTACGTACCTACCTACTTACCATATTTCTCTCTCTCGTTCTCTCTCCCTCTACCTACCTACTGTATTTCTCCCTCTCCCTCTCTATCCCTCTACCTACCTAACTACCTGCCTACGTACCTACCTACCTACTTACCTACCTACTTATCATATTTCTCTCTCTCCCTCTCTCTCCCTCTACCTACCTACCTACCTACCTACCTACCTACCTACCTACCTACCTGCCTACGTACCTACCTACCTACCTACTTACCTACCTACTTACCATATTTCTATCTCTCGTTCTCTCTCCCTCTACCTACCTACTGTATTTGTCCCTCTTTCCACCTACCTACCTACCTACCTACCTACCTACCTACCTACCTACCTACCTACCTACCTACCTACCTACCTACCTACCTACCTACCTACTGTATTTCTCCCTCTCCCTCTCTATCCACCTACCTACCTACCTACCAACCTACCAACCTACCTACCTACCTACCTACCTACCTACCTACCTACCTACCTACCTACCTACCTACCTACCTACCTACTGTATTTCTCCCTCTCCCTCTCTATCCCTCTACCTACCCACCTACCTACCTACTGTATTTCTCCCTTTCCCTCTCTATCCCTCTGTGTACCTACTGTATTTCTCCCTCTCTCTCTCTATCCCTCTACCTACCTACTGTATTTCTCCCTCTCCCTCTCTATCCCTCTGCCTACCTACTGTATTTCTCTTTCTCTATCCCTTTACCTACCTACCTACCTACCTACCTACCTACTGAATTTCTCCCTCTCCCTCTCTATCCACCTACCTACCTACCTACCTACCTACCTACCTACCTACCTACCTACCTACCTACCTACTGTATTTCTCCCTCTCCCTCTCTATCCCTCTACCTACCTACCTACCTGCCTACGTACCTACCTACCTACCTACTTACCTACCTACTTACCATATTTCTATCTCTCGTTCTCTCTCCCTCTACCTACCTACTGTATTTCTCCCTCTCCCTCTCTATCCCTCTACCTACCCACCTACCTACCTACTGTATTTGTCCCTCTTTCCACCTACCTACCTACCTACCTACCTACCTACCTACCTACCTACCTACCTACCTACCTACCTACTGTATTTCTCCCTCTCCCTCTCTATCCACCTACCTACCTACCTACCTACCTACCAACCTACCAACCTACCAACCTACCTACCTACCTACCTACCTACCTACCTACCTACCTACTGTATTTCTCCCTTTCTCTCTATCCCCATACCTACCTACCTACTGTATTTCTCCCTCTCTCTCTATCCCTCTACCTTGCTACCTACCTACTGTATTTCTCCCTCTTCCTCTCTATCCCTCTACCTACCCACCTACCTACCTACTGTATTTCTCCCTTTCTCTCTATCCCTCTACCTAGCTACCTACCTACTCTATTTCTCCCTCTTCCTCTCTATCCCTCTACCTACCTACCTACCTACCTACCTACCTACCTACCTACCTACCTACCTACCTACCTACCTACTGTATTTCTCCCTCTTCCTCTCTATCCCTCTACCTACCTACCTACCTACCTACCTACCTACCTACCTACCTACCTACCTACTGTATTTCTCCCTCTCCCTCTCTATCCCTCTACCTACCCACCTACCTACCTACTGTATTTCTCCCTTTCCCTCTCTATCCCTCTGTGTACCTACTGTATTTCTCCCTCTCTCTCTCTATCCCTCTACCTTCCTACATACCTACCTACTGTATTTCTCCCTCAATCCCTCTACCTATCTACCTACTTACCTACCTACCTACCTACTGTATTTCTCCCTATCCCTCTCTATCCCTCTGCCTACCTACTGTATTTCTCTTTCTCTATCCCTTTACCTACCTACCTACCTACCTACCTACCTACCTACTGAATTTCTCCCTCTCCCTCTCTATCCACCTACCTACCTACCTACCTACCTACCTACCTACCTACCTACCTACCTACCTACCTACCTACCTACTGTATTTCTCCCTCTCCCTCTCTATCCCTCTACCTACCTACCTACCTGCCTACGTACCTACCTACCTACCTACGTACCTACCTACTTACCATATTTCTCTCTCTCGTTCTCTCTCCCTCTACCTACCTACTGTATTTCTCCCTCTCCCTCTCTATCCCTCTACCTACCTAACTACCTGCCTACGTACCTACCTACCTACTTACCTACCTACTTATCATATTTCTCTCTCTCCCTCTCTCTCCCTCTACCTACCTACCTACCTACCTACCTACCTACCTGCCTACGTACCTACCTACCTACCTACTTACCTACCTACTTACCATATTTCTATCTCTCGTTCTCTCTCCCTCTACCTACCTACTGTATTTCTCCCTCTTCCTCTCTATCCCTCTACCTACCCACCTACCTACCTACTGTATTTGTCCCTCTTTCCACCTACCTACCTACCTACCTACCTACCTACCTACCTACCTACCTACCTACCTACCTACCTACCTACCTACTGTATTTCTCCCTCTCCCTCTCTATCCACCTACCTACCTACCTACCTACCTACCAACCTACCAACCTACCTACCTACCTACCTACCTACCTACCTACCTACCTACCTACCTACCTACCTACCTACCTACCTACTGTATTTCTCCCTTTCTCTCTATCCCCATACCTACCTACCTACTGTATTTCTCCCTCTCTCTCTATCCCTCTACCTTGCTACCTACCTACTGTATTTCTCCCTCTTCCTCTCTATCCCTCTACCTACCCACCTACCTACCTACTGTATTTCTCCCTTTCTCTCTATCCCTCTACCTAGCTACCTACCTACTCTATTTCTCCCTCTTCCTCTCTATCCCTCTACCTACCTACCTACCTACCTACCTACCTACCTACCTACCTACCTACCTACCTACCTACCTACCTACTGTATTTCTCCCTCTTCCTCTCTATCCCTCTACCTACCTACCTACCTACCTACCTACCTACTGTATTTCTCCCTCTCCCTCTCTATCCCTCTCCCTACCCACCTACCTACCTACTGTATTTCTCCCTTTCCCTCTCTATCCCTCTGTGTACCTACTGTATTTCTCCCTTTCCCTCTCTATCCCTCTGTGTACCTACTGTATTTCTCCCTCTCTCTCTATCCCTGTACCTTCCTACATACCTACCTACTGTATTTCTCCCTCTTCCTCTCTATCCCTCTACCTACCTACCTACCTACCTACCTACCTACCTACCTACCTACCTACCTACTGTATTTCTCCCTCTCCCTCTCTATCCCTCTCCCTATCCACCTACCTACCTACTGTATTTCTCCCTTTCCCTCTCTATCCCTCTGTGTACCTACTGTATTTCTCCCTTTCCCTCTCTATCCCTCTGTGTACCTACTGTATTTCTCCCTCTCTCTCTCTATCCCTGTACCTTCCTACATACCTACCTACTGTATTTCTCCCTCAATCCCTCTACCTATCTACCTACTTACCTACCTACCTACCTACTGTATTTCTCCCTATCCCTCTCTATCCCTCTGCCTACCTACTGTATTTCTCTCTCTCTATCCCTTTACCTACCTACCTACCTACCTACTGAATTTCTCCCTCTCCCTCTCTATCCACCTACCTACCTACCTACCTACCTACCTACCTACCTACCTACCTACCTACTGTATTTCTCCCTCTCCCTCTCTATCCCTCTACCTACCTACCTACCTGCCTACGTACCTACCTACCTACCTACGTACCTACCTACTTACCATATTTCTCTCTCTCGTTCTCTCTCCCTCTACCTACCTACTGTATTTCTCCCTCTCCCTCTCTATCCCTCTACCTACCTAACTACCTGCCTACGTACCTACCTACCTACTTACCTACCTACTTATCATATTTCTCTCTCTCCCTCTCTCTCCCTCTACCTACCTACCTACCTACCTACCTACCTACCTACCTGCCTACGTACCTACCTACCTACCTACTTACCTACCTACTTACCATATTTCTATCTCTCGTTCTCTCTCCCTCTACCTACCTACTGTATTTCTCCCTCTCCCTCTCTATCCCTCTACCTACCCACCTACCTACCTACTGTATTTGTCCCTCTTTCCACCTACCTACCTACCTACCTACCTACCTACCTACCTACCTACCTACCTACCTACCTACCTACCTACCTACCTACTGTATTTCTCCCTCTCCCTCTCTATCCACCTACCTACCTACCTACCTACCAACCTACCAACCTACCAACCTACCTACCTACCTACCTACCTACCTACCTACCTACCTACCTACCTACCTACTGTATTTCTCCCTTTCTCTCTATCCCCATACCTACCTACCTACTGTATTTCTCCCTCTCTCTCTATCCCTCTACCTTGCTACCTACCTACTGTATTTCTCCCTCTTCCTCTCTATCCCTCTACCTACCCACCTACCTACCTACTGTATTTCTCCCTTTCTCTCTATCCCTCTACCTAGCTACCTACCTACTCTATTTCTCCCTCTTCCTCTCTATCCCTCTACCTACCTACCTACCTACCTACCTACCTACCTACCTACCTACCTACCTACCTACCTACCTACCTACCTACTGTATTTCTCCCTCTTCCTCTCTATCCCTCTACCTACCTACCTACCTACCTACCTACCTACCTACCTACCTACTGTATTTCTCCCTCTCCCTCTCTATCCCTCTCCCTACCCACCTACCTACCTACTGTATTTCTCCCTTTCCCTCTCTATCCCTCTGTGTACCTACTGTATTTCTCCCTTTCCCTCTCTATCCCTCTGTGTACCTACTGTATTTCTCCCTCTCTCTCTATCCCTGTACCTTCCTACATACCTACCTACTGTATTTCTCCCTCAATCCCTCTACCTATCTACCTACTTACCTACCTACCTACCTACTGTATTTCTCCCTATCCCTCTCTATCCCTCTGCCTACCTACTGTATTTCTCTCTCTCTATCCCTTTACCTACCTACCTACCTACCTACCTACCTACCTACCTACTGAATTTCTCCCTCTCCCTCTCTATCCACCTACCTACCTACCTACCTACCTACCTACCTACCTACCTACCTACCTACCTACTGTATTTCTCCCTCTCCCTCTCTATCCCTCTACCTACCTACCTACCTGCCTACGTACCTACCTACCTACCTACGTACCTACCTACTTACCATATTTCTCTCTCTCGTTCTCTCTCCCTCTACCTACCTACTGTATTTCTCCCTCTCCCTCTCTATCCCTCTACCTACGTAACTACCTGCCTACGTACCTACCTACCTACTTACCTACCTACTTATCATATTTCTCTCTCTCCCTCTCTCTCCCTCTACCTACCTACCTACCTACCTACCTACCTACCTACCTACCTACCTACCTACCTACCTACTGTATTTCTCCCTCTCCCTCTCTATCCACCTACCTACCTACCTACCTACCAACCTACCTACCAACCTACCTACCTACCTACCTACCTACCTACCTACCTACCTACCTACCTACCTACCTACATACCTACATACCTACCTACATACCTACCTATCTACTGTATTTCTCCCTTTCTCTCTATCCCCATACCTATCTACCTACTGTATTTCTCCCTCTCTCTCTATCCCTCTACCTTGCTACCTACCTACTGTATTTCTCCCTCTTCCTCTCTATCCCTCTACCTACCCACCTACCTACCTACTGTATTTCTCCCTTTCTCTCTATCCCTCTACCTAGCTACCTACCTACTCTATTTCTCCCTCTCCCTCCCTCTCCCTCTCCCTACCCACCTACCGACCTACTGTAGTTCTCCCTCTCCCTCTCTATCCCTCTGTGTACCTACTGTATTTCTCCCTCTCTCTCTCTATCCCTCTACCTTCCTACATACCTACCTACTGCATTTCTCCCTCAATCCCTCTACCTATCTACCTACTTACCTACCTACCTACCTAATGTATTTCTCCCTATCCCTCTCTATCCCTCTGCCTACCTACTGTATTTCTCTCTCTCTATCCCTTTACCTACCTACCTACCTACCTACCTACCTACCTACCTGCATAATGTATTTCTCCCTCTCTTTCTATCCCTCTACCTTCCTACCTACCTACTGTATTTCTCCCTCTCCCTCTCTATCCACCTACCTACCTACCTACCTACCTACCTACCTACCTACCTACCTACCTACCTACTGTATTTCTCCCTCTCTCTCTATCCCACTACCTAACTACCTACCTACCTACCAACCTACCTACCTACCTACTGTATTTCTCCCTCTCTCTCTATCCCTCTACCTTGCTACCTACCTACTGTATTTCTCCCTCTTCCTCTCTATCCCTCTACCTACCCACCTACCTACCTACTGTATTTCTCCCTTTCTCTCTATCCCTCTACCTAGCTACCTACCTACTCTATTTCTCCCTCTTCCTCTCTATCCCTCTACCTACCTACCTACCTACCTACCTACCTACCTACCTACCTACCTACCTACTGTATTTCTCCCTCTTCCTCTCTATCCCTCTACCTACCTACCTACCTACCTACCTACCTACTGTATTTCTCCCTCTCCCTCTCTATCCCTCTCCCTATCCACCTACCTACCTACTGTATTTCTCCCTTTCCCTCTCTATCCCTCTGTGTACCTACTGTATTTCTCCCTTTCCCTCTCTATCCCTCTGTGTACCTACTGTATTTCTCCCTCTCTCTCTCTATCCCTGTACCTTCCTACATACCTACCTACTGTATTTCTCCCTCAATCCCTCTACCTATCTACCTACTTACCTACCTACCTACCTACTGTATTTCTCCCTATCCCTCTCTATCCCTCTGCCTACCTACTGTATTTCTCTCTCTCTATCCCTTTACCTACCTACCTACCTACCTACTGAATTTCTCCCTCTCCCTCTCTATCCACCTACCTACCTACCTACCTACCTACCTACCTACCTACCTACTGTATTTCTCCCTCTCCCTCTCTATCCCTCTACCTACCTACCTACCTGCCTACGTACCTACCTACCTACCTACGTACCTACCTACTTACCATATTTCTCTCTCTCGTTCTCTCTCCCTCTACCTACCTACTGTATTTCTCCCTCTCCCTCTCTATCCCTCTACCTACCTAACTACCTGCCTACGTACCTACCTACCTACTTACCTACCTACTTATCATATTTCTCTCTCTCCCTCTCTCTCCCTCTACCTACCTACCTACCTACCTACCTACCTACCTACCTACCTACCTAACTACCTACCTACTGTATTTCTCCCTCTCCCTCTCTATCCACCTACCTACCTACCTACCTACCTACCTACCTACCAACCTACCTACCTACCTACCTACCTACCTACCTACCTACCTACATACCTACCTACATACCTACCTATCTACTGTATTTCTCCCTTTCTCTCTATCCCCATACCTATCTACCTACTGTATTTCTCCCTCTCTCTCTATCCCTCTACCTTGCTACCTACCTACTGTATTTCTCCCTCTTCCTCTCTATCCCTCTACCTACCCACCTACCTACCTACTGTATTTCTCCCTTTCTCTCTATCCCTCTACCTAGCTACCTACCTACTCTATTTCTCCCTCTTCCTCTCTATCCCTCTACCTACCTACCTACCTACCTACTGTATTTCTCCCTCTCCCTCCCTCTCCCTCTCCCTACCCACCTACCTACCTACTGTATTTCTCCCTCTCCCTCTCTATCCCTCTGTGTACCTACTGTATTTCTCCCTCTCTCTCTCTATCCCTCTACCTTCCTACATACCTACCTACTGCATTTCTCCCTCAATCCCTCTACCTATCTACCTACTTACCTACCTACCTACCTACTGTATTTCCCGCTCACCTACCTACCTACCTACCTACCTACCTACCTACCTACCTACATACCTACATACCTACATACCTACCTATCTACTGTATTTCTCCCTTTCTCTCTATCCCCATACCTATCTACCTACTGTATTTCTCCCTCTCTCTCTATCCCTCTACCTTGCTACCTACCTACTGTATTTCTCCCTCTTCCTCTCTTTCCCTCTACCTACCCACCTACCTACCTACTGTATTTCTCCCTTTCTCTCTATCCCTCTACCTAGCTACCTACCTACTCTATTTCTCCCTCTTCCTCTCTATCCCTCTACCTACCTACCTACCTACCTACTGTATTTCTCCCTCTCCCTCCCTCTCCCTCTCCCTACCCACCTACCTACCTACTGTATTTCTCCCTCTCCCTCTCTATCCCTCTGTGTACCTACTGTATTTCTCCCTCTCTCTCTCTCTATCCCTCTACCTTCCTACATACCTACCTACTGCATTTCTCCCTCAATCCCTCTACCTATCTACCTACTTACCTACCTACCTACCTACTGTATTTCTCCCTATCCCTCTCTATCCCTCTGCCTACCTACTGTATTTCTCTCTCTCTATCCCTTTACCTACCTACCTACCTACCTGCATAATGTATTTCTCCCTCTCTTTCTATCCCTCTAACTTCCTACCTACCTACTGTATTTCTCCCTCTCCCTCTCTATCCACCTACCTACCTACCTACCTACCTACTGTATTTCTCCCTCTCTCTCTATCCCACTACCTAACTACCTACCTACCTACCAACCTACCTACCTACTGTATTTCTCCCTCTCCCTCTCTATCCCTCTACCTACCTACCTACCTGCCTACGTACCTACCTACCTACCTACTTACCATATTTCTCTCTCTCCCTCTCTCTCCCTCTACCTACCTACCTACCTAGCTACCTACCTACCTACTGTATTTCTCCCTCTCCCTCTCTATCCTTCTACCTACCTATCTACCTACCTGCCTACCTACCTACTATATTTCTCCCTCTCTCTCTCTATCCCTCTACCTACCTTCGTACCTACCTACCTACCTACCTACTTACTGCATTTCTCCCTCTATTCCTCTACCTACCTACCTACCTACCTACTGTATTTCGAACTCTCTCTCTCTATCCCCCTACCTACCTACCTACCTACCTACCTACCTACCTACCTACCTACCTACCTACCTACCTACCTACCTACCAACATACATACATACATACTACCTACTGTATTTGTCCCTCTTTCCACCTACCTACCTACCTACCTACCTACCTACCTACCTACCTACCTACCTACCTACTGTATTTCTCCCTCTCCCTCTCTATCCCTCTACCTACCTACCTACCTGCCTACGTACCTACCTACCTACCTACTTACCATATTTCTCTCTCTCGTTCTCTCTCCCTCTACCTACCTACTGTATTTCTCCCTCTCCCTCTCTATCCCTCTACCTACGTAACTACCTGCCTACGTACCTACCTACCTACTTACCTACCTACTTATCATATTTCTCTCTCTCCCTCTCTCTCCCTCTACCTACCTACCTACCTACCTACCTACCTACCTACCTACCTACCTACCTACCTACTGTATTTCTCCCTCTCCCTCTCTATCCACCTACCTACCTACCTACCTACCAACCTACCTACCAACCTACCTACCTACCTACCTACCTACCTACCTACCTACCTACCTACCTACCTACATACCTACATACCTACCTACATACCTACCTATCTACTGTATTTCTCCCTTTCTCTCTATCCCCATACCTATCTACCTACTGTATTTCTCCCTCTCTCTCTATCCCTCTACCTTGCTACCTACCTACTGTATTTCTCCCTCTTCCTCTCTATCCCTCTACCTACCCACCTACCTACCTACTGTATTTCTCCCTTTCTCTCTATCCCTCTACCTAGCTACCTACCTACTCTATTTCTCCCTCTCCCTCCCTCTCCCTCTCCCTACCCACCTACCGACCTACTGTAGTTCTCCCTCTCCCTCTCTATCCCTCTGTGTACCTACTGTATTTCTCCCTCTCTCTCTCTATCCCTCTACCTTCCTACATACCTACCTACTGCATTTCTCCCTCAATCCCTCTACCTATCTACCTACTTACCTACCTACCTACCTACTGTATTTCTCCCTATCCCTCTCTATCCCTCTGCCTACCTACTGTATTTCTCTCTCTCTATCCCTTTACCTACCTACCTACCTACCTACCTGCATAATGTATTTCTCCCTCTCTTTCTATCCCTCTACCTTCCTACCTACCTACTGTATTTCTCCCTCTCCCTCTCTATCCACCTACCTACCTACCTACCTACCTACCTACCTACCTACCTACCTACCTACCTACCTACCTACTGTATTTCTCCCTCTCTCTCTATCCCACTACCTAACTACCTACCTACCTACCAACCTACCTACCTACTGTATTTCTCCCTCTCTCTCTATCCCTCTACCTTGCTACCTACCTACTGTATTTCTCCCTCTTCCTCTCTATCCCTCTACCTACCCACCTACCTACCTACTGTATTTCTCCCTTTCTCTCTATCCCTCTACCTAGCTACCTACCTACTCTATTTCTCCCTCTTCCTCTCTATCCCTCTACCTACCTACCTACCTACCTACCTACCTACCTACCTACCTACCTACCTACTGTATTTCTCCCTCTTCCTCTCTATCCCTCTACCTACCTACCTACCTACCTACCTACCTACCTACTGTATTTCTCCCTCTCCCTCTCTATCCCTCTCCCTATCCACCTACCTACCTACTGTATTTCTCCCTTTCCCTCTCTATCCCTCTGTGTACCTACTGTATTTCTCCCTTTCCCTCTCTATCCCTCTGTGTACCTACTGTATTTCTCCCTCTCTCTCTCTATCCCTGTACCTTCCTACATACCTACCTACTGTATTTCTCCCTCAATCCCTCTACCTATCTACCTACTTACCTACCTACCTACCTACTGTATTTCTCCCTATCCCTCTCTATCCCTCTGCCTACCTACTGTATTTCTCTCTCTCTATCCCTTTACCTACCTACCTACCTACCTACTGAATTTCTCCCTCTCCCTCTCTATCCACCTACCTACCTACCTACCTGCCTACGTACCTACCTACCTACCTACGTACCTACCTACTTACCATATTTCTCTCTCTCGTTCTCTCTCCCTCTACCTACCTACTGTATTTCTCCCTCTCCCTCTCTATCCCTCTACCTACCTAACTACCTGCCTACGTACCTACCTACCTACTTACCTACCTACTTATCATATTTCTCTCTCTCCCTCTCTCTCCCTCTACCTACCTACCTACCTACCTACCTACCTACCTACCTACCTACCTAACTACCTACCTACTGTATTTCTCCCTCTCCCTCTCTATCCACCTACCTACCTACCTACCTACCTACCTACCTACCTACCAACCTACCTACCTACCTACCTACCTACCTACCTACCTACCTACCTACATACCTACCTACATACCTACCTATCTACTGTATTTCTCCCTTTCTCTCTATCCCCATACCTATCTACCTACTGTATTTCTCCCTCTCTCTCTATCCCTCTACCTTGCTACCTACCTACTGTATTTCTCCCTCTTCCTCTCTATCCCTCTACCTACCCACCTACCTACCTACTGTATTTCTCCCTTTCTCTCTATCCCTCTACCTAGCTACCTACCTACTCTATTTCTCCCTCTTCCTCTCTATCCCTCTACCTACCTACCTACCTACCTACTGTATTTCTCCCTCTCCCTCCCTCTCCCTCTCCCTACCCACCTACCTACCTACTGTATTTCTCCCTCTCCCTCTCTATCCCTCTGTGTACCTACTGTATTTCTCCCTCTCTCTCTCTATCCCTCTACCTTCCTACATACCTACCTACTGCATTTCTCCCTCAATCCCTCTACCTATCTACCTACTTACCTACCTACCTACCTACTGTATTTCCCGCTCACCTACCTACCTACCTACCTACCTACCTACCTACCTACCTACATACCTACATACCTACCTATCTACTGTATTTCTCCCTTTCTCTCTATCCCCATACCTATCTACCTACTGTATTTCTCCCTCTCTCTCTATCCCTCTACCTTGCTACCTACCTACTGTATTTCTCCCTCTTCCTCTCTTTCCCTCTACCTACCCACCTACCTACCTACTGTATTTCTCCCTTTCTCTCTATCCCTCTACCTAGCTACCTACCTACTCTATTTCTCCCTCTTCCTCTCTATCCCTCTACCTACCTACCTACCTACCTACTGTATTTCTCCCTCTCCCTCCCTCTCCCTCTCCCTACCCACCTACCTACCTACTGTATTTCTCCCTCTCCCTCTCTATCCCTCTGTGTACCTACTGTATTTCTCCCTCTCTCTCTCTCTATCCCTCTACCTTCCTACATACCTACCTACTGCATTTCTCCCTCAATCCCTCTACCTATCTACCTACTTACCTACCTACCTACCTACTGTATTTCTCCCTATCCCTCTCTATCCCTCTGCCTACCTACTGTATTTCTCTCTCTCTATCCCTTTACCTACCTACCTACCTACCTGCATAATGTATTTCTCCCTCTCTTTCTATCCCTCTAACTTCCTACCTACCTACTGTATTTCTCCCTCTCCCTCTCTATCCACCTACCTACCTACCTACCTACCTACTGTATTTCTCCCTCTCTCTCTATCCCACTACCTAACTACCTACCTACCTACCAACCTACCTACCTACTGTATTTCTCCCTCTCCCTCTCTATCCCTCTACCTACCTACCTACCTGCCTACGTACCTACCTACCTACCTACTTACCATATTTCTCTCTCTCCCTCTCTCTCCCTCTACCTACCTACCTACCTAGCTACCTACCTACCTACTGTATTTCTCCCTCTCCCTCTCTATCCTTCTACCTACCTATCTACCTACCTGCCTACCTACCTACTATATTTCTCCCTCTCTCTCTCTATCCCTCTACCTACCTTCGTACCTACCTACCTACCTACCTACTTACTGCATTTCTCCCTCTATTCCTCTACCTACCTACCTACCTACCTACTGTATTTCGAACTCTCTCTCTCTATCCCCCTACCTACCTACCTACCTACCTACCTACCTACCTACCTACCTACCTACCTACCAACATACATACATACATACTACCTACTGTATTTGTCCCTCTTTCCACCTACCTACCTACCTACCTACCGACCTACCGACCTACCGACCTACCTACCCACCTACTGTATTTCTCCCCCTCTCTCTATCCCTCTACCTACCTACCTACCTACCTACCTACCTACCTGCCTACCTAATGTATTTCTTCCTCCCTCTCTATCCCTTTACCTACCTACCTACCTACCTACCTGCCTAGCTACTATCTACTGTATTTGTTCCTCTTTCCACCTACCTACCTACCTACTGTATTTCTCCCTCTTCCTCTCTATCCCTCTACCTACCTACCTACCTACCTACCTACCTACTGTATTTCTCCCTCTCTCTCTATCCCTCTACCTAGCTACCTATCTACTGTATTTCTCCCTCTTCCTCTCTATCCCTATACCTACCTACCTACCTACTGTATTTCTCCCTCTCTCTCTATCCCCCTACCTACCTACCTACCTACCTACCTACCTACTGTATTTCTCCCTCTCCCTCTCTACCCCTCTACCTACCTACCAACCTACGTACTGTATTTCTCCCCCCTCTCTCTATCCCTCTACCTACCTACCTACCTACCTACCTACCTACCTACCTACCTTCTGTATTTCTCCCTCTCCCTCTCTCTCTCTCTCTACCTACCTACCTACCTACATACCTACCTACCTACTGTATTTCTCCCTCTCTCTCTATACCTAAACCTACTTACCTACCTACTATATTTCTCCCTCTCCCTCTCTCTCCCTCTACCTACCTACCTATCTTCCTACTGTATTTCTCCCTCCCTCCCTCCCTCAATACCTACCTACTGTTTTTCTCCCTCTCCCTCTCTTTCCCTCTACCTACCTATTTACCTACCTACCTACCTACCTACCTACCTACCTACCTACCTACCTACCTACCAACCTACATACCTACCTACTGTATTTCTCCCTCTCCCTCTCTTTCCCTCTGCCTGCCTGCTGTATTTCTCCCCCCTCTCTCTTTCCCTCTACCTACCTACCTACCTACCTACCTACCTACCTACCTACCTACCTACCTACCTACCTACTGTATTTCTCCCTCTGCCTCTCTATCCCTCTGCCTGCCTGCTGTATTTCTCCGCCCTCTACCTAAATACCTACCTACCTACCTTCTGAATTTCTCCCTCTCTCTCTCTCTCTCTCTACCTTCCTACCTACCGATTGTATTTCTCCCTCTCTCCACCTACCTACCTAACTATCTGCTGTATTTCTCCCTCTCCCTCCCTCCCTCCCTCCCAACCTACCTCCCTACCTACCTACTGTATCTACGTACTTAGCTATTGTATTTCATCCTCTCTCTATCTATCTACCTAACTTATGAATTTCTCCCTCTCTCTCTATCCACCTACCTACCTACCTACATACTTGCCTGCCTGCCTGCCTGCCTCCCTCCCTACCTACCTACTTACCTACCTACCTACTGTATTTCTCCCTCTCTCTATCCCTCTACCCACCTACCTACAGTATTTCTCCCTCTCTCTATTCCTCTACCTATCCAACTACCTACCTATTGTATTTCTCCCCCTCTCTCTATTCCTCTACCTACCTACCTACCTACCTACCTACCTACCTACTTACCTACCTACCTACCTACCTACCTACCTACCTACGTATTGTATTTCTACCACTCTCTCTCTATCCCTCTACCTACCTACCTACAGTATTTCTCCCTCTCTCTATCCCTCTACCTATCCATGTACCTACCTATTGTATTTCTCCCCCTCTCTCTATCCCTCTACCTACCTACCTACCTACCTACCTACCTACCTACCTACCTACCTACCTACCTATTGTATTTCTCCCCCTCTCTATCCACCTACCTACCTACCTACCTACCTACCTACCTACATACATACATACATATTGTATTTCTCCCCCTCTCTCTATCCACCTACCTACCTACCTACCTACCTACCTACCTACCTACCTACCTACCTACTGAATTTCTCCATCTCTCCACCTACATATCTACCTACCTACCTACTTTATTTCTCCCTCTCCTTCACTCTCTCTCTACCTACCTACTACCTACCAACCTACCTACTGTATTTCTCCCTCTCTCCACCTACCTTCCTTCCTACTACCTACTGTATTACCCCCTCTCTATATCCCTCTATCTATCTACCTACCTACCTATTGTATTTATCCCTCTCTCTGTATCCCTCTATCTACCTACCTGTATTTCATCCGCTCTCTCTCTATCCACCTACCTTCCTACCTACCTACCTACTGTATTTCCCGCTCACCTACCTACCTACCTACCTACCAACCTACCTACCTACCTACCTACCTACCTACCTACCTACTGTATTTCTCCCTCTCTTTCTCTCTCTCTCTACCTACCTACCTACTGAATTTCTCCCTCTCCCTCTCTATCCACCTCCCTACCTCCCTACCTCCCTCCCTCCCTCCCTACCTCCCAACCTAATGTATTTCTCCCTCTCTCCACCTACATACCTACCTACCTACCTACCTACCTACCTACCTATCTATCTACTGTATTTCCCCCTCACTCCACCTACCTACCTAATAATAATAATAATAAACTTTAATTTATAGACCGCTCCCTCTCCCCCAGGGGACTCGGAGCGGTGCACAGGGAAGATAAAAGACAATAAATATACATATACAAATATACATACATAATTAAAAGGCAAATTAAACATTATTCCTGTGCTAAAATTCCCAATTGACGTTCACTAAAATTCCCAATTAAATTTACTAAAAAAAACCCATAGATAGAGAGACTACCCTAGGCCGGCCAAGCAGAAAAGGTGTGTTTTTAATTTTAGACGGAAGGAGCGGAGGTCCGTAGTTGTTCTAATGTCGGGGGGAAGGTCGTTCCAGAGGGCTGGGCCCGCCACAGAGAGAGCCCTTCCCCTGGGCGTCGCTCGCTGACAAAGTCTAGTGGACGGCACCCGGAGAAGTCCCTCTCTGTGGGAGTGAATCGGCCGTGAGGATGTATGAGGCAGGATCCGATCCCGCAGATAGCTAGGTCCCGAGCCATGGAGCGCTTTAAAGATGATGACTAGCACCTTGAAGCGCACCCGGAAGACGACAGGCAGCCAGTGCAGCTCGCGCAAGAGCGGTGTTACGTGGGTAAACCTTGAGGTTCCCATAATTGCTCGCGCGGCTGCATTCTGGACCAGCTGAAGTCTCCGGGTGCACCTCAAGGGGAGCCCCATGTAGAGAGAGTTACAATAGTCCAGTCGGGATGTCACGAGAGCATGAGTGACTGTGCGAAGGGCGTCCCGATCCAATAGGGGGCGCAACTGGCGAACCAGGCGAACCTGGTAAAACGCCCTCCTGGCCACGGCTGTCACTTGATCTTCCATGGACAGCCGGGCATCCAGGAGGACACCCAAGTTGCGCGCCCCATCCACAGGGGCAAGATGTTTGCCCCCTATGGCCAGCGATGGAGTCAGCTGGTTGAATCTGGCAGCCGGAAACCACAGCCACTCGGTCTTGGTCGGGTTGAGCCTGAGTCCATTTCTTCCCACCCAGATCCGCACGGCTTCCAGGCACTGGCACATCACCGCTACGGCATCGTTGGGGTGGTTTGGGGTAGATATATACAGCTGTGTATCATCAGCGTAGAGGTGATACTCTACCCCAAAACCACGGATGATCTCACCCAGCGGCTTCATATATGTGTTGAACAGGAGAGGCGAGAGGACCGACCCCTGAGGCACCCCATATGTGAGGGGTCTCGAGGTCGACCTCTGCTCTCCTGTCAACACAAATTGCGATCGGCCAGAGAGGTAGGAGGAGAACCACCGTAAGACGGTGCCTCCCACCCCCAACCCCCCCAGCCGATGCAATAGGATACCATGGTCGATGGTATCAAAAGCCGCCGAGAGGTCTAATAGGACCAGGATGGAGGAACAACCCCCATCTCTGGCCCTCCAGAGATCATCCACCAACGCGACCAATGCCGTCTCGGTGCTATGCCCGGGCCGAAAGCCGGACTGGCGCGGGTCTAGATAATCAACTTCCTCCAGGTGACGGGGAAACTGTTGTGCCACCACACTCTCAACAACCTTCGCCAAAAAGGGAAGGTTGGAGACTGGACGATAGTTGGTTAATAGAGCTGGATCCAAAGAGGGCTTCTTAAGGAGGGGCCTCACCATAGCCTCTTTTAGGGAAGCAGGCAAGGAACCCTCACTTAAGGATGCGTTGACAACCTCTTGGAGCCAGCCTCGTGTCACCTCCCAGGATGCCAGTACAAGCCAGGAGGGACACGGGTCCAATAAACATGTGGTGGCTCGCAGTTGCCCATGTAACCTGTCCATTTCCTCGGAAGCAACGGAGTCAAACTCCTCCCAAACAAGATCTGTCTCGTGCAATCCCACTGGGCCATCAATGGGGGCTAACTCGTTCTGTATCTGAGCGATTTTCTCCTGCAGATAAGTCACAAATTCCTCTGCTCTACCCTGTAATGGGGCTTCCCGCACCCTCTGTTGAAGGAGGGAGCGGGTCACCCTAAACAGGGCAGCAGGGCGGTTATCTGCGGATGCTATGAGAGTGGCACAATGATGACGTTTGGCCACTCTCAGCGCCACAATGTAAGTCCGTAAATGGGCTCTTACCTGTGTCCGGTCAGATTCAGATCGGGTAGACCTCCATCTTCTCTCTAGGCATCTCTTGTGGCGTTTCATCACCCTCAGCTCCTCGGTAAACCAAGGAGCCAGGGTGGCTCGCCGCCGCAAGAGAGGCCGCAAGGGCGCGACCCGATCCAAGGCTCCCGTGGTCGCAGTATTCCATGCGGCCACGAGGTCCTCCATCGGGGCGCGGGTCAGGGGTACAGGAAGTGGCCCAAGCGCCGTCTGGAACCCATCAGGGTCCATCAGGCGCCTGGGGCGGAACCAAATTGATGACTCAGGTTCCGCCTCCCCGCGGAGGGGAGTAGCGGTTGGAAAGTCGAGCCGGAGAAGTGAGTGGTCTGACCATGACAAGGGCGTGATGACTATATCCCCTATACCCAGATCACTCTTCCATTGGCCAGAGACAAAGATGAGATCCGGTGTATGTCCACCCTCGTGGGTGGGGCCTTGAATTAATTGGGTCAGGTCCATGGCCGTCATGGAAGCCATGAACTCCCGAGCTACCTCGGATGATTCGCCCACCGATGGCAGGTTAAAGTCCCCCATGACTAAAAGTCTGGGGGTCTCAACTGCCACCGTAGCGATCACCTCCAGGAGCTCGGGCAGGGCTGCTGCTACATAGCAGGGAGCCAGGTATACAACCAGCAAGCCCAACTGCCTCCCTAGGCCCCACTTCACACAGAGGGACTCACAACCGGTGGTCTGTGGCACAATGGTCTCTCTCGGCTCAAGACCTTCCTTTACAATAACCGCTACCCCACCACCCCTGCCTAGGGCCCGGGGCTGATGAAAAGCGCGGTATCCTGGTGGGCACATTTCAACGAGGGGGAGTCCACCCTCGTGGCCCAACCAGGTCTCCGCTATTCCTGCCAGGTCCGGCTCCCCCTCTGACACAAGGTCATGAACGAGGGGGGCTTTGTTGACCACGGACCTGGCGTTGCAAAACATCAGCCGCAGGCCCTGGCTCTGTACTCCCTGACCACCTAGCTTGCGGGGGTTGTGGCACTTCACCGTTTGCAACCAATGGTTCTGTGTCCTCAACCGGGAGGATGGGAGTTGTCTCCCCTCGGACCTGCCTCTCCCCACGACCTTCTGGATAGAAGTGCCCTCCGCCGGGACGACTCGTATTTCCCCCCTACTAACGGCACCTTCCGCCTCCCTCCGTCGCCTGCTGGCCTGGCCCTCTCTTTCTCCCTCTGTCTCTACCTGTCTATAATACCCTCCCCCCTCCCTGGTACCCCCTAAAATAGACAACAACCTACAAATTAAAAAAACCCTAAGACCACGCTTCTTCCACCTCTCCGGATTAATAAATCCCTCATCAAGGCGGGCCCTCGTTAGAGCGGAGGGCCAAACCTGCGAGAGCGGGGCCTCTCGCAGTCGTAGCAGATCTAGCTTCGAGTACATAATGATGTTATTATTAATAAATAATTAAATATATAAATAAATAATTATCTGTAAATATGATGTCAACAATTTAAATACATAAATAAAGGCATGGGTCTTCAGATTTTAAAAGGCATCGTTGGCCGCAATTTTCAGGTGTAAAATATAGTAAATATATTAATAAATAATTAAATATATATATACATTCAGAATTTTAAAGTGCATCAGTGAGTGGTTTAGTCCGGCTGTCGCGCTCTGTAGAACTTATCTTTTAGAGAAATAAAAGGTCTTAAAGGTCTTAAATATAAAAATATCCATAGGCCGAAGAGATCTTCTTCTTCTTACAAGCTGCTTCAAGGTCTTAGAAATGCAAGGACACCGAGGGCGAGCGGCTTCCGTTCTGGCGCTCTCACCGCCATCACCGCCGCCGTCCCCGCCATTCCTTGTCCCGGCACTCTCACCGCCGTTGGCAGCCATCCCCAGGGTACCAGGACACCAACCTCCACTCCGGCGTTCTCACCGGCGCTCTCACCGCCGCCTCCATCGGCAGTGCGTCCCTGGACCCCGTTCCGGCACTCTCACCGCCGCCTCCGTGCCGCCTCCGTGCCTACGGTAATCCTCCGGCCTGCCTGGCCCTCCTGGCCCTCCAGGCCCTCCAGGCCTCCACGACGTGTAGCCGTCGCCCATCACCATCAAGAGACGCCGAGGACGACGCCCTTCGGTCCGGCGCTCTCACCGCCGCCGCCGCCGCCGCCTTCGCCGCCACCTCGGCAGAGGTCTCAACCTGGGGATCTTCAAGGCCCTCAAGGCCCGCCAGGTCCGGCTCCCTTCGGTCCGGCGCTCTCCCGCCGCCGCCGCCGCCGTCTTCGCCGCTACCTCGGCAGAGGTCTCGGCCTGGGGATCTTCAAGGCCTTCACGGCCCGCCAGGCCTTCCAGGCCTCCACGACGTGCAGCCGGCGGCCCGTCGTCATCAGAAGCCGGCGCGCAACGTCATCAGAAGACGCCGAGGACGCCGGCCTCTGGTCCGGCGCTCTCACCACCGCCGCCGCCGCCGCTGCCGCTGCCGCTGCCGCCGCCGCCTCACCGCAGCCCAGACCTCACCCTGGGGGTCCAGGGTGGATCACCCACCGATCCCAGCCCTCGAGATGGTAAATAGAGGGCCGGGGCACTGACAGAGCGACCAACGAGCTCCATGGCCCATGCGAGGCTCGGAGCTAGGTCGCCATCTTTCACGCAGTCGCAGTCTCATCTGCGACTGCGCAGTCTCACCTCATACCTACCTACCTACTTACTGTATTTCTCCCTCTCTCTATCCCTCTACCTACCTACCTACCTACTGTATTTCTCCATCTTTCCACCTACATACCTACCTACCTACATACTTTATTTCTCCCTCTCCTTCTCTCTCTCTCTCCCTACCTACTACCTACCTACCTAACTACTGTATTTCTCCCTCTCTCCACCTACCTAACTTCCTACTACCTACTGTATTACTCCCTCTATCTATCCCTCTATCTACCTACCTACCTATTGTATTTCATCCGCTCTCTATCTATCTACCTACCTACCTACCTACCTACCTACCTACCTACCTACCTACCTACCTACTGTATTTCTCCCCCTCTCTCTCTCTCTCTACCTTCCTACCTACTGAATTTCTCCCTCTCTCTCTCTACCTACCTACCTACCTACCTACTGTATTTCTCTACCTGTCTCCCTATTGTATTTCATCCGCTCTCTCTCTATCCACCTACCTCCCTACCTCCCTACCTCCCTACCTACCTACCTACCTACCTACCTACCTACCTACCTACCTACCTACCTACCTACCTACCTACCTACCTACTGTATATCTCCATCTCTCCACCTATATACCTACCTACCTACCTATTGAATTTCTCCCTCTCCTTCTCCCTCTCTCTCTACCTACCTACCTACCGACTGTATTATTCCCTCTCTCCACCTACCTACCTACCTTCCTGCTGTATTTCTCAACCTCCCTCCCTCCCTCCTAACCTCCCTCCCTCCCTCCCTCCCTACCTACCTACCTACTGTATTTCTCCCTCATCCACCCACCTACCTACCTACCTACCGTATTTCTCCCTCACTCCACGTACCTACCTACCACCTACTGTATTACTTCCTTTCTCTATCCCTCTATCTACCTACCTACCTACCTACCTACCTACGTATTGTATTTCTCCCTCTCTATCTTTCTACCTACATACATATTGTATTTCATCCACTCTCTCTCTATCAACCTACCTACCTACCTACCTACCTACCTACCTACCGTATTTCTCCTTCACTCCACCTACCTATCTCCCTAACTCCATACCTCCCTACCTCCCTACGGTATTTCTCCCTCTCTCTATCCCTCTACCTACCTACCTACTGTATTTCTCCATCTCTCCACCTACATACCTACCTACCTACCTACTGTATTTCTCCCTCTCCTTCTCTCTCTCTCTACCTTCCTACCCACCTACCTACTTACTGTATTTCTCACTCTCTCTATCCCTCTATCTACCAACCTAACTATTGTATTTCTCCCTCTCTCTCTATCCCTCTACCTACCTACCTACCTACTGAATTTCTCCCTCACTCTCTCTACCTACCTACCTTCCTACTACCTACTGTATTACTCCCTCTATCTATCTCTCTATCTACCTACCTACATATTGTATTTCATCTGCTCTCTACCTACCTACCTACCGACCTTCCTACCTATTGAATTTCTCCCTCTCCCTCTCTCTATCCACCTACCTACCTACCTACCTACCTACCTACCTACTGTATTTCTCCATCTCTCCACCTAGATACCTACCTACCTACCTACTTTATTTCTCCCTCTCCTTCTCTCTCTCTCTAGCTACCTACTACCTAACTACCTTACCTACCTTCCTACTACCTACTGTATTACTCCCTCTATCTACCTACCTACCTATTGTATTTCATCCGCTCTCTATCTATCTACCTTCCTACCTACCTACCTACAGTATCCCCCCCTCTCTCTCTCTACCTACCTACTGAATTTCTCCCTCTCTCTCTCTCTACCTACCTACCTACCTACCGACTGTATTTCTCCCTGTCTCCTATTACCTACCTACCTACCTGCTGTATTTCTCCCTCTCCCTCTCTCGCTCCCTCCATCCCTCCCAACCTACCTACCTACCTATCATATTTCTCCCTCTCTCTCTATCCATCTATCTACCTACCTACCTATTGTATTTCATCCGCTCTCTCTCTATCCACCTACCTCCCTACCTCCCTCCCTCCCTACCTACCTACCTACCTACCTACCTACCTACCTACCTACTGTATTTCTCCATCTCTCCACCTATATACCTACCTACCTACCTATTGAATTTCTCCCTCTCCTTCTCCCTCTCTCTCTACCTACCTACCTACCGACTGTATTATTCCCTCTCTCCACCTACCTACCTACCTTCCTGCTGTATTACTCAACCTCCCTCCCTCCCTCTTAACCTCCCTCCCTCCCTCCCTCCCTCCCTACCTACCTACCTACCTACTGTATTTCTCCCTCATCCACCCACCTACCTACCTACCTACCTACCTACCTACCTACCGTATTTCTCCCTCACTCCACGTACCTACCTACCACCTACTGTATTACTCCCTTTCTCTATCCCTCTATCTACCTACCTACCTACCTACCTACCTACCTACCTACCTACCTACCTACGTATTGTATTTCTCCCTCTCTATCTTTCTACCTACATACCTATTGTATTTCATCCGCTCTCTCTCTATCAACCTACCTACCTACCTACCGTATTTCTCCCTCACTCCACCTACCTATCTCCCTAACTCCATACCTCCCTACCTCCCTACGGTATTTCTCCCTCTCTCTATCCCTCTACCTACCTACCTACTGTATTTCTCCCTCTCCTTCTCTCTCTCTCTACCTTCCTACCCACCTACCTACTTACTGTATTTCTCCCTCTCTCTATCCCTCTATCTACCAACCTAACTATTGTATTTCTCCCTCTCTCTCTATCCCTCTACCTACCTACCTACCTACTGAATTTCTCCTTCACTCTCTCTACCTACCTACATATTGTATTTCATCTGCTCTCTACCTACCTACCTACCGACCTACCTACCTATTGAATTTCTCCCTCTCCCTCTCTCTATCCACCTACCTACCTACCTACCTACCTACCTACCTACCTACCTACCTACCTACCTACCTACCTACTGTATTTCTCCATCTCTCCACCTAGATACCTACCTACCTACCTACCTACTTTATTTCTCCCTCTCCTTATCTCTCTCTCTACCTACCTACTACCTAACTACCTTACCTACCTTCCTACTACCTACTGTATTACTCCCTCTATCTACCTACCTACCTATTGTATTTCATCCGCTCTCTATCTATCTACCTTCCTACCTACCTACCTACAGTATTTCTCCCCCCCCCTTCTCTCTCTCTCCCTACCTACCTACTGAATTTCTCCCTCTCTCTCTCTCTACCTACCTACCTACCTACCGACTGTATTTCTCCCTGTCTCCTCCTACCTACCTACCTACCTGCTGTATTTCTCACTCTCCCTCTCTCGCTCCCTCCGTCCCTCCCAACCTACCTATCATATTTCTCCCTCTCTCTCTCTATCCCTCTATCTACCAAACTACCTATTGTATTTCATCTGCTCTCTCTCTATCCACCTACCTACCTACTGTATTTCTCGATCTCTCCACCTACGAACCTACCTACCTACCTAACTCACTCACTCCCTCCCTCCCTCCCTACCTACCTACCTACTGTATTTCTCTCTCTCCCTCTCTATCCCTCTACCTACCTACCTACCTACCTTCCTACCTACGTACCTACCTACTGTATTTCTCCCTCTCTCTCTATCCCTCTACCTACCTACCTACTGTATTTCTCCCTCTCCCTCTCTATCCCCCTACCTACCTACCTACCTACCTACCTACCTACCTACCTACCGTATTTCTTCCTCTTTCTATCCCTTTATCTACCTATCTACCTGCTGCATTTCTCCCTCTCTATCCCTACCTACCTACCTACCTACCTACCTACCTACCTACCGTATTTCTCCCTCTCTCTCCCCCTCTGTCTCTCTACGTACCTACATACTTACCTACTTACTGTATTTATCCCTCTCTCCACCTACCTACCTGCCTACCTACCTGCCTACCTACCTACCTACCTACCTACCGTATTTCTCCCTCTCTCTCCCCCTCTGTCTCTCTACATACCTACATACTTACCTACTTACTGTATTTATCCCTCTATCCCTCTACCTACCTACCTACCTACCTACCTACCTACCTACTGTATTTATCCCTCTCTCTATCCCTCTACCTACCTACCTACCTACCTACCTACCTACCTACCCACCGTATTTCTCCCTCACTCCACCTACCTATCTCCCTAACTCCATACCTCCCTACCTCCCTACGGTATTTCTCCCTCTCTCTATCCCTCTACCTACCTACCTACCTACTGTATTTCTCCCTCTCCTTCTCTCTCTCTCTACCTTCCTACCCACCTACCTACTTACTGTATTTCTCCCTCTCTCTATCCCTCTATCTACCAACCTAACTATTGTATTTCTCCCTCTCTCTCTATCCCTCTACCTACCTACCTACCTACTGAATTTCTCCTTCACTCTCTCTACCTACCTACATATTGTATTTCATCTGCTCTCTACCTACCTACCTACCGACCTACCTACCTATTGAATTTCTCCCTCTCCCTCTCTCTATCCACCTACCTACCTACCTACCTACCTACCTACCTACCTACCTACCTACCTACCTACCTACCTACCTACCTACTGTATTTCTCCATCTCTCCACCTAGATACCTACCTACCTACCTACTTTATTTCTCCCTCTCCTTCTCTCTCTCTCTACCTACCTACTACCTAACTACCTTACCTACCTTCCTACTACCTACTGTATTACTCCCTCTATCTACCTACCTACCTATTGTATTTCATCTGCTCTCTATCTATCTACCTTCCTACCTACCTACCTACAGTATTTCTCCCCCCCTTCTCTCTCTCTCCCTACCTACCTACTGAATTTCTCCCTCTCTCTCTCCCTACCTACCTACCTACCTACCGACTGTATTTCTCCCTGTCTCCTCCTACCTACCTACCTACCTGCTGTATTTCTCACTCTCCCTCTCTCGCTCCCTCCGTCCCTCCCAACCTACCTATCATATTTCTCCCTCTCTCTCTCTATCCCTCTATCTACCAAACTACCTATTGTATTTCATCTGCTCTCTCTCTATCCACCTACTTACCTACTGTATTTCTCGATCTCTCCACCTACGAACCTACCTACCTACCTAACTCACTCCCTCCCTCCCTCCCTACCTACCTACTGTATTTCTCTCTCTCCCTCTCTATCCCTCTACCTACCTACCTACCTACCTTCCTATCTACGTACCTACCTACTGTATTTCTCCCTCTCTCTCTATCCCTCTACCTACCTACCTACTGTATTTCTCCCTCTCCCTCTCTATCCCCCTACCTACCTACCTACCTACCTACCTACCTACCTACCTACCTACCTACCGTATTTCTTCCTCTTTCTATCCCTTTATCTACCTATCTACCTGCTGCATTTCTCCCTCTCTATCCCTACCTACCTACCTACCTACCTACCTACCTACCTACCTACCTACCTACCTACCGTATTTCTCCCTCTCTCTCCCCCTCTGTCTCTCTACGTACCTACATACTTACCTACTTACTGTATTTATCCCTCTCTCCACCTACCTACCTGCCTACCTACCTACCTACCTACCTACCTACCGTATTTCTCCCTCTCTCTCCCCCTCTGTCTCTCTACATACCTACATACTTACCTACTTACTGTATTTATCCCTCTATCCCTCTACCTACCTACCTACCTACCTACCTACCTACCTACTGTAATTCTCCTTCTCTCCACCTACATACCTACCTACCTACTGTATTTCTCACTCACTCCACCTACCTACCTACCTACCTACCTACCTACCTACCTACCTACCTACCTACCTACTGTATTTATCCCTCTCTCTATCCCTCTACCTACCTACCTACCTACCTACCTACCTACCTACCTACCTACCTACCTACCTACCGTATTTCTCCCTCTCCCTCCCTCTCTATCTCTCTACCTACCTACCTACCTACCTACCTACCTACCTACCTACCTACTTACTGTATTTCTCCCACTCTCTATCACTCTACCTACCTACCTTCCTACATACTGTATTTCTCTACCTCTCCACCTACCTACCTACTCCCTACTGTATTAATCCCTCTCTCTATCCCTCTATCTACCTACCTACCTATTGTATTTCTCTCTCTCTCTCTCTATCCACCTACCTACCTACCTACCAACCTACCTAGCTACTACCTACTGTATTACTCCCTCTCTCTATTGCTCTATCTACCTACCTACCTATTGTATTTCTCCCTCTCTCTCTATGCCTCTATCTACCTACCAACCTATTGTATTTCACTTGCTCTCTCTCTATCCATTTACCTACCTACCAACCTACCTACCTACCTACCTATCTACCTACCTATTGTGTTTCTCCCTCTCTCCACATACCTACCTACCTACCTACCTACCTACCTACCTACCTACCGTATTTCCTCCTCTCTCTATCCCATTACCTACCTACCAACCTGCTGTATTTTTCCCTCTCTCCACCTACCTACCTAACTACCTACGTACCACCTACCTACCTACCTCCTGTATTTCTCCCTCTCTCCACCTACCTACCTAACTACTTACCTACCTACCTACATACATTCCTACCTACCTACTGTATTTCTCCCTCTCTCTATCCACCTACCTACCTACATACCTACCTACATACCTACCCTATTTCTCCATCTCTCCACCTACCTACCTTCCTAAAACCTACTGTATTACTCCCGCTCTCTATCCCTCTATCTACCTACATACCCATTGTATTTCTACCTATCTCTCTCTCTATCCACCTACCTACCTACCTACATACATACTGTATTTCTCCCTCTCTCCACACACATACCTCCCTCCCTCCCTCCCTCCCTCCCTACCTACCTACCTACCTACCTACGTACCTACTGTATTTCTCCATCTCTCCACCTACCTAGCTACAACCTACTGTATTACTCCCTCTCTCTATTCCTCAATCTACCTACCTACCTATTGTATTTGTCCCAATCTCTATCTATCCACCTACCTACCTACCACCTATTGTATTTCTCCCTCTCTCTCTCTATCCCTCTATCTACCTACCTACCTAATGTATTTCACCCGCACTCTCTCTATCCATCTACCTACTGACCAACCTACCTATGTACCTACCTACTGTATTTCTACCTCTCTCCACCTACCTACCTACCTACATACATACATACCTACCTACATACCTACCTACCGTATTTCTTCCTCTCTCTATCCCTTTACCTACCTACCTACATGCTGTACTTCTCCCTCCCTCCCTCTACCTACCTACCTACCTACCTACCTATCTACCTACCTACTGTATTTCTCCCTCTATCTGTCCCTCTATCTACCTACCTACCTATTGTATTTTTCCCTCTGTCTCTATCCCTCTACCTACTTACCTACCTACCTACCTACCTACCTACCTAATGTATTTCACCCGCGCTCTCTCTATGCCTCTACCTACCAACCAACCTACCTATCTACCTACCTACCTACTGTATTTCTCCCTCTCTCCACCTACCTACCTACCTACATACCTACCTACATACCTACCTACCGTATTTCTTCCTCTCTCTATCCCTTTACCTACCTACCTACCTGCTGTACTTCTCCCTCTCTTTCTCTACCTACCTACCTACCTACCTACCTACCTACCTACCTACCTACCAACTCTATCCATCCATCCATCGATCCATCCATCCACTTATCTATCTATCTATCTATCTATCTATCTATCTATCTATCTATCTATCTATCTATCTATCTATCTATCTATCTATCTATCTATCTATCTATCTATCTATCTATCTATCTATCTATCTATCTACCTACCTACCTACCTACCTACCTACCTACCTACCTACCTACCTACCTACCTACCTACCAACTCTATCCATCGATCCATCGATCCATCCATAATTCCATTTATCTATCTATCTATCTATCTATCTATCTATCTATCTAGATAGATAGATAGATAGATAGATAGATAGATAGATAGATAGATAGATAGATAGATAGATAGATAGATAGATGATAGATAGATAGATAGATAGATAGATAGATAGATAGATAGATCTAGGAATCGTCCAGGATTATATGGATAAATATGAGCAGCTTGATAAAAATATACAAATAATAACTAAGGGTTTGTCTGATGTGGTGATCAAGGTGGATAATAAAGTTGAACAATGGTTTTTGGATTTGGAAACTAAAACTAAAGAATCTGATTTAAATTTTGCTGAAGTTGATGGAAAAATACAAAGGATTGATAATGAAATAACTATGATGCAATTTAGATCGATGGAATTTGCTATCAGATTGAGAGGAATAAGGGAGAATCGTAGAGAAGATATTAGAAGAATCTGTGGGGACGCATTGTCTATATTATTGAAACTGGATGATTCCGATGAGATTTTTTTTAAGATTGATAAAATTTACAGAGTAAACTCACGTGCAGCACTACAAAGACAGCTACCAAGAGATGTCGTTATATATTTTACTGATAGAAGTCTTAGAAATGATATTTTGCAGAAGTCTTTTTACTCTGCTCTTCAAATAGATGGAAACCAGATTGGTGTTTTTAAAGAGTTACCACCAGCGATGTTAAAATCTAGAAGGGATTTTGGATTTTTGGTAGCAGAGTTGAAGAAAAGACAGATACAGTACAGGTGGGATGCTCCAATGGGTATCATACTGAGATATGAAGGTGTGAGATATCGTTTGAATACCTTACACAAGGCAAAAGAATTTTATTATGTAGTACTTAAGGCAAGTGTTACACCTCAACGCACATCTATACCAACAGATATTGAGATTGAAGAGCAGAAGCAGTTTGAAAAAGAGACAGAAGAGCAAATAAGACAGCCGCAAAAAGAAAAGAAAACCTATGGTGCTGCAGGTGGTTTTCAGGTGGATCCCTTTGGACCTCTTTTAAGTTCTACTCTGGAGGAATCGTCAAAGATTGTTATAGAGGGAATTGTTGAAACGTCAATGCTTAAATTAGATGAGCAACGTGAAACCAGATTTCCCACTAGACAAATTCGAAAAGTGCAGAAGCAGGGGAAGCCTCAAACACAACGAGTTAAGAAAGATAGAAGAAAGAAGCAAGTTGAAGCCAAGGGAGGAGCAGGACTGAAGATTAATCTTGTGGAGAAAGAATGCAGCAAGAAGGCAAAATATCTTCCTCATGGCAAGCGGCTTTTATATCGTTGACATCTAAAGATGAAGATGGTCCTAAAGCCATAGGACTATAGACCAATATTTTTTTTGACTACAGACCATAAAAAACTTTTGCTAAAGTATTCCAACAGATTGATGCCAATTATTCAAGAGGTAATTCATCATGATCAAGCAGGTTTCATCGAAGGTAGACATATGGAGGAGAATGTAAGGCAACTTATAGATTTAATTGACTATCTAGACAAAAATAAGCAGATCTCTGCAGTGCTGGTTTTCTTGGACACGGAAAAAGCCTTTGAGCGAATGAACTGGAACTTTCTAATCAAGACTTTGGAAAAAATGGATATGGGGATTTGGTTTTGACAGGCGATAGGAGCAATATATTAATATCAAAATGCAAAACTTATTATTAATGGAAATTTGTCGACGAGTTGTGGCATATAAAAAGGCACAAGACAAGGTTATAATAATAATAATAATAATAATATTTAATTTGTAAAACCGCTCCCTCTCCCCACAGGGACTCGGGGCGGTGCACAGGGAAAAATAAAACAATAAATATACAAACATAGCATAAAAACGAATTAAATCTAATACCTGTGCTAAAATCCCATTAAACACTAAAATACCCAATAATTAAATAAAAACCCTATAGCAGAGAGACTACCCTAGGCCGGCCAAGCAGAAAAGATGTGTTTTTAGTTTCAGACGGAAGGAGCGGAGGTCCGTGGTTGTCCTAATATCGGGGGGAAGGTCGTTCCAGAGGGCAGGGCCCGCCACAGAGAGCGCCCTTCCCCTGGGCGTCACCCGCTGACATAGTCTAGTGGACGGCACCCGGAGAAGCCCCTCTCTGTGGGAGCGAATCGGCCGTGAGGATGTATGAGGCAGGATCCGATCCCGCAGATAGCTAGGTCCCGAGCCATGGAGCGCTTTAAAGATGATAACTAACACCTTGAAGCGCACCCGGAAGACAACAGGCAGCCAGTGCAGCTCGCGCAAGAGCGGTGTTACGTGGGTAGACCTAGCGGTTCCCATAATTGCTCGCGCGGCTGCATTCTGGACCAACTGAAGTCTCCGGGTGCACCTCAAGGGGAGCCCCATGTAGAGAGAGTTACAATAGTCCAATCGGGATGTCACGAGTGCATGAGTGACTGTGCGAAGGGCGTCCCGCTCCAATAGGGGGCGCAATTGGCGAACCAGGCGAACCTGGTAAAACGCCCTCCTGGCCACGGCTGTCACTTGATCTTCCATGGACAGCCGGGCATCCAGGAGGACACCCAAATTGCGCGCCCCATCCACAGGGGCAAGATGTTCGCCCCCTATGGCCAGCAATGGAGTTAGCTGGTTGAATCGGGCAGCCGGAAACCACAGCCACTCAGTCTTGGTCGGGTTGAGTCTGACTCCGTTGCTTCCCATCCAGATCCGTACGGCTTCCAGGCACTGGCACATCACCGCTACGGCATCGTTGGGGTGGTTTGGGGTAGATATATACAGCTGAGTATCATCAGCGTAGAGATGGTACTCTACCCCAAAACCACGGATGATCTCACCCAGCGGCTTCATATATGTGTTGAACAGGAGAGGAGAGAGGACCGACCCCTGAGGCACCCCACAAGTGAGGGGTCTCGAGGTCGACCTCTGCTCTCCTGCCAACACAAATTGCGATCGGCCAGAGAGGTAGGAGGAGAACCACCGTAAAACGGTGCCTCCCACCCCCAACCCCCCCAGCCGATGCAATAGGATACCATGGTTGATGGTATCAAAAGCCACCGAGAGGTCTAATAGGACCAGGATGGAGGAACAACCCCCATCTCTGGCCCTCCAGAGATCATCCACCAACGCAACCAATGCCGTCTCGGTGCTATGCCCAGGCCGAAAGCCGGACTGGCGCGGGTCTAGATAATCAACTTCCTCCAGGTGACGGGGAAACTGTTGTGCCACCACACTCTCAACAACCTTCGCCAAAAAGGGAAGGTTGGAGACTGGACGATAGTTGGTTAATAGAGCTGGATCCAAAGAGGGCTTCTTAAGGAGGGGCCTCACCATAGCCTCTTTTAGGGAAGCAGGCAAGGAACCCTCACTTAAGGATGCGTTGACAACCTCTTGGAGCCAGCCTCGTGTCACCTCCCAGGATGCCAGTACAAGCCAGGAGGGACACGGGTCCAATAAACATGTGGTGGCTCGCAGTTGCCCACGTAACCTGTCCATTTCCTCGGAAACAACGGAGTCAAACTCCTCCCAAACAAGATCTGTCTCGTGCAATCCCACTGGGCCATCAATGGGGGCTAGCTCGTTCTGTATCTGAGCGATTTTCTCCTGCAGAAAAGTCACAAATTCCTCTGCTCTACCCTGTAACGGGGCTTCCCGCACCCTCTGTTGAAGGAGGGAGCGGGTCACCCTAAACAGGGCGGCAGGGCGGTTTTCTGCGGATGCTATGAGAGTGGCACAGTGATGACGTTTGGCCACTCTCAGCGCCACAATGTAAGTCCGTAAATGGGCTCTTACCTGTGTCCGGTCAGATTCGGAACGAGTAGACCTCCATCTTCTCTCTAGGCATCTCTTGCGGTGTTTCATCACCCTCAGCTCCTCGGTAAACCAAGGAGCCAGGGCGGTTCGCCGCCGCAAGAGAGGCCGCAAGGGCGCGACCCGATCCAAGGCTCCCGTGGTCGCAGTATTCCATGCGGCCACGAGGTCCTCCATCGGGGCGCGGGTCAGGGGTACAGGAAGTGGCCCAAGCGCCGTCTGGAACCCATCAGGGTCCATCAGGCGCCTGGAGCGGAACCAGATAGGAGATTCTGGTTCCGCCTCCCCGCGGAGGGGAGCAGCGGTCGGAAGGTCGAGCCGGAGAAGTGAGTGGTCTGACCATGACAAGGGCGTGATGACTATATCCCCTATACCCAGATCACTCTTCCATTGGCCTGAGACAAAGATGAGGTCCGGTGTATGTCCACCCTCGTGGGTGGGGCCTTGAATTAGTTGGGTCAGGTCCATGGCCGTCATGGAAGCCATGAACTCCCGAGCTACCTCAGATGATTCGCCCAACGATGGCAGATTAAAGTCCCCCATGACTAAAAGTCTGGGGGTCTCAACTGCCACCGTAGCGATCACCTCGAGGAGCTCGGGCAGGGCTGCTGCTACATAACGGGGAGCCAGGTATATAACCAGCAAGCCCAACTGCCTCCCTAGGCCCCACTTCACGCAGAGGGACTCACAACCGGTGGTCTGTGGCACAATGGTCTCTCTCGGCTCAAGACCTTCCTTAATAATGACCGCTACCCGGCTTCCGGTTCCGGCTCCAGCGGCGACGGGCGAGCCTAGCGCTCGCTCGCCGTTTTGTTGCTTTTCCTGCCCCCCCGCGGGGGCGAGACGCCCCGATTGGGGGTCTCCCGTAAAGCCGGCTTGCCTGGGAAGCTCCCCCCCACGGCAGTGGGGACGCGACCCTTGTCTTCGGCTTAGGTGGAAGAGGACATGCTGTGGGGGGTTTTACCTTCGCCTAAGGCAGACGGCACCATTTGTGAACATGGAGAGAGCTGATCGGCTGAGTCGGAAGGTTTCCCGGGGCTTCGGCTGCAAGGGGGAGAGTGAGTGACTTAAAACTTTTTTTCTGCTGTCAGCCTGGCTGAAAGGACTTGGAGGGGGGTGTTTGTTTGTAAAACCCCCCCTCGGATTTAAAGCGGCACTTGAAAATGGCTCCTCGCTGCGAGGAAGGGGATATCTTTAATCTGGAGTGTTTGCAACAAGGGAAAGTGATCTGCGGTTTGTCTTGCAACAGAGTTTCTAGGTCTGGCTGAAACAATTTCTTATACCACTCTCTCCTTCGGGCTCTGAGCTTGGGCGGTGGAAGATGGATTCTCTTTGTCCCTGTCTGACTATTTTACTTATGGAAAATTCCCAGCGTCTCTTTGCGATTTGGACTCCCTCTGGTTATTAATGAAGAAAAAAAAAATTTTTTTTTTTGATTTGTGATTTCTTTTCTGGAATACCTTCGGTATTATACTTATTGAGCTGGAAAATTGTCTCTCTCTTGGTTTTTGAACTTTACAACCCTGATTGAAATTTTGGCTCCTGACTCGCCTCAACAGCCCCACCCAAAAATCGCCATTTTAGTGGCACTGATTTTAACAGCTAATCATGGCACAAGAATCAGCACTGGCAAGCTTAGAACTAAGGATGGCTTCTCTTGAATCGGTTATACAAACTTTGGTACAAGAAATCAAGGCCCAGAGGGCAGAAAACATCAGCTTTAAGAAGGAGCTACTGGACACAAGGAAACAAGTGCTGGAAAACACACAGAAGAATGAAGAACTGGAAGGGGGGCTGGCGGGGGCTAAGGGAGAGATGAAAAATGTTACTAATGAGGTTGTGGAAATAAATGGGCATGTGTCTAGGATTGACATGGAAAGGATGACATTTTTTTTTTTTATATTGAAAAAGTTTTATTGGTTTTACATTTTTTCTATAGGGTAGGGTAAGGGATACAAAGAAATTTTGAGAGCATTCACGTCAGAGTCGTCGGCTCTTCCGAGACCTCAAAATACACAATAAAAAAAATAACAAAAAAAAAGCATTTTTCATAACACTACAAGGTAAAAGCAAGTACATATACCTAAATTCTCAGTTCCATGCTGTCAGACATTTACAAAAAATCCAGAAAATATTATGCAAAATTGTTCAGGAAAATCAAGGCAAAGTTATTTTTTCGATCTAAGTCTCTTGGCTATTGTATCTTCTTTTTCTCCTCCCTGGCCCCCAGCGGGCGGGGCCGTGGCCCCCTCCGTCCCCCCTGGATCTTCCCCCAGGGCAGAGGAATGTTTTTTAAGAAAGGCTTCCGCCTCAGCAACTGTTTTAATCCTCACTCTTCCTCCTTCCCAGAACACCAGCATCCCTTCGGGTGTCACCCACTTGAACCAAATCCCATGATCAAATAAAATTTTAGACAAGAAGGAAAATTTCCTCCTTGCTTCTCGAATTTTTCTAGGAATCTGCTTCAAGATAGTGACCGTTTTTTGTTGGTAAATTAAAGGGTTCCCTCTCTGCGCCTTCAAGATTTCCTCTCTGGTTGACCTTCTAACAAATTTCACATGTATCTCTCTAGGCACTTCATTTATCCTGGCATATGCTGAGTTAATTCTATAGGCTAGGTCAATGTCCCCCCTGATCTCATCTTTAGGTTTTTGTAAATAGTCTGCTAAAATTGTGCTCATAAGATCAGGGAGGCATTCACCAGGTTGCTCAAAAACATTCTGAAATCTCAAAAAATATGTCATTCTTTCCATATCAATCCTAGACACATGCCCACTTGTTTCCTCAACCTCTTTAGTAACATTTTTAATCTCTCCCTTAACCCCCACCAGCCCCCCTTCCAATTCTTCAGTCTTCTGTGTGATTTCCAGCGTTTGCTTCCGTGTGTCCAATAGACTGAGTGGCTGTGGTTTCCGGCACCCCGGTTCAGCCAGATCACTCCAACTCTGGCCATTGGGGGCGAAACACTGGCCCCCGTGGAGAGGGCGCGCAATTTGGGTGTCCTCCTGGATTCCCGGCTGTCCATGGAGGACCATGTGGCAGCCGTGGCCAGGGGGGCGTTCCATCAGGTTCGCCTGATGCGCCAATTGCGCCCCTAACTGGACTGGGCTGCCCTCCGCAGTCACTCAAGCACTCGTGACGTCCCGACTCGACTACTGTAATACTCTCTACATGGGGCTTCCCTTGAGGTGCACTCGAAAGCTACAGCTAGTCCAAAACGCAGCCGCGCGGGTGATTATGGGAGCCACTAGATGCTCCCACATAACACCGATCCTGCGCGAGCTGCATTGGCTTCCTGTGGCCTTTCGAGTGCGCTTCAAGGTTTTGACTACCATCTTTAAAGCGCTCCATGGCTCGGGGCCTAGTTATATGCGAGACCGCCTCCTGCCCCATACATCCCTCAGACCAATCCGCTCCCACAGAGAGGGCCTCCTCAGGGTACCGTCGGCCGGACAATGCCGACTGGCGACACCCAGGGGAAGAGCCTTCTCTGTGGCGGGGCCAGCCCTTTGGAATGACCTGCCCCCTGAATTACGTACCATCACCGACCTCCGCCTCTTCCGCCAATGTCTTAAGACATATTTGTTTCAACAAGCCGGCCTAGCCTAACCTCCCATGGGGACTTTTAGATAGTTTTAAATTGGGTTTTTAAAATTTGGTTTTAGCGCAGGATGGGGTTATTTAATAGTTTTTTAAATTATATTTATTGTATTTTTGTATGTTTTTTAAATTTCCTGTGCGCCGCCCTGGTTCCTCTGTGGAGAAGGGCGGGGTATAAATTTAAATAAATAGAAATAAATAAAATAGCTCCTTCTTGAAAATAATGTTTTCTGCCCTCTGGGCCTGAATTTCTTGAACCAAAGTTTGTATAACAGTTTCAAGAGAAGCCATCCGTTGTTCTAAACTTGTCAGTGCTGTTTCTTGAGCCATCTTAACTGTTAGAGTCAGTGCCACCAAAATGGCGTTTTCAGGGTGGGGCTGGTGAGACTAACCGGGAGCCAAAAGTTCAGATCAAGGTTGAAACATTGTAAAATTCAGGAACCAAGAGAGAGACAATTTTCCAACTCAATAGCTATAATAACGAAGGTAATCCAGAAAGGAACCACAAATCCAACAAGAAAAAAATTCTTCATTAATATCCAGAGAGAGTCCCAATTGTAAAGAGACGCTGGAAATTTTCCATAGTTAAAATAGTCAGGCAGGGACAAAGAAAAGCCACTTTCCACCGCCCATCTCAGAGCCCAGAGGAGAAAGTAGAAAAATAATTTTTTTTTTAACCAGCCAGACCTAGACACAATGTTGCAAGTAGCCGCATACCACTTTCCCTTGTTAGAGACAGTCCGGATTTAAGATTTCCGCTTTCTCTTCCAGAGAAGCCATTTCCAAGTGCCGCTTAAGTCCGAGGGGGGGTTTTTGAAAACAAACACCCCCCTCCCAGTCCGTTCAGCCTGGCTGGCAGCAGAAAAAAAAGTTTTTTAAAAAACTCACTCTCCCCTCGCAGCTGAAGCCTCGGGAAGCCTTCCGACTGAGCCGATTAACCCTCTTCATTGTTGTAAATGGCACCGTCTTCCTTAGGCGAAGGGAGAACCCCCCGCAGCATGTTCTCCCTCACCTAAGCCGCGCCGGGGGCCACTTCCTCCACCGCCGTGGGGGGCGGCGCCCCCGACGAGCCGGCTTTACGGGAGACCCTCAAACAAGAGGGGTCTCGCCCCCGTGGGGGGCAGAAAGAGAAACAAAGCGGCGAGCGAGCGCTAGGCTCGCCCGTCGCCGCAGGAGCCGGAACCGGAAGCCAGGATGACATATTTTTTGAGGTTTCAGAACGTTTCTGAGGAATCTGGTGAATTCCTCCCTGATCTCATGAGCACAATTATAGCAGACTATTTACATAAACCTAAGGATGAGATCAGGGGGGACATTGACCTAGCCTACAGAATAAACTCAGCATATGCCAGGATAAATGAAGTACCCAGAGAGATACATGTTAAATTTGTTAGAAGGTCAACCAGAGAGGAAATCCTGAAAGTGCAGAGAGGAAGTCCGTTAATTTACCAACAAAAGGAGGTTGCTATCTTGAAGCAGATCCCAAGAAAGATTAGAGAAGCAAGAAGGAAATTTTCCTTCTTGTCTAAAAAATTGTTTGATCATGAAATCTGGTTCAAGTGGGTGACCCCCGAAGGGATGCTGGTGTTCTGGGAAGGAGGAAGAGTGAGGATTAAAACAGTTGCCGAGGCGGAAGCCTTTCTTAAAAAACATTCCTCTGTCCTGGGGGAAGATCCAGGGGGGGCAGGGGGGGCCACGGCCCCGCCCGCTGGGGGCCTGGGGGAAGATGTTGAAGATACAATTGCCAAGAGACTTAGATCTAAAAAATAACTTTGCTTTGATTTTTTGAGTAATATTGCATATTATGTGTATCTGGATTTTTGTAAATGACTGACAGCATAGACTGAGAACTTAGAATTATGTACTTGCTCTCACTTTGTAGGGTTATGAAAAATGTTTTTTGTTAACGATTTATTTTGAAGTCCCGGAAGGGCCGACGACTTTGACGTGAATGCTCTCAAAATTTCTTTGTATCCCTTACCCCACCCTATAGAAAAAATGTAAAACCAATAAAACTTTTTCAATATAAAAAAAAAATAATGACCGCTACCCCACCACCCCTACCTAGGGCCCGGGGCTGATAAAAAGCGCGGTAACCTGGTGGGCACATTTCAACGAGGGGGAGTCCTCCCTCGTGGCCCAACCAGGTCTCCGCAATTCCTACCAGGTCCGGCTCCCCCTCTGACACAAGGTCATGGACGAGGGGGGCTTTGTTGACCACGGACCTGGCGTTGCAAAACATCAGCCGCAGGCCCTGGCTTTGTATTCCCTGACCACCTAGCCTGCGGGGGTTGTGGCACCTAGCCTGCGGGGGTTGTCCATTATCTCCATTGTCTCCTATTTTAACCTTAGAAGTCTTGTTGAATACAATTTGGGATTCGAATTCCTTAAATGGTATAGCTACAAGGCAAAAGGAATACAGAATTAGAGCATTTGCAGATGATTTGGTTACCCTATCACGTTTTCTGAATTCAATAATCTAGATGAAAGTCACTCGGGGGTTGTTTATATAAAGATGTGTTTTTTACTGATGGGGGCAGCTGGCAGCTGAAAACTCTGGAACAACTGTTGGAAGAAGGAATTATTTTAAACTGGCTATAATATAAATATTATAGCCAGTTTGGAGCCTTGGGGGACGTGGAGTCCCCCAAGGCTCTGTTTTAGGCCCAGTACTCTTTAACATCTTCATCAACGATTTGGATGAGGGGATAAATGGGGAACTCATCAAATTTGCAGACGACACCAAGCTGGCAGGAATAGCCAACACTCCAGAAGATAGGCTTAAGATACAGAAGGATCTAGACAAACTTGAACATTGGGCACTATCTAATAAAATGAAATTCAATTGTGAAAAAAGTAAGGTCCTACATATAGGCAAGAAAAACCAGATGCACATGTACAGTATAGGTGGTACCTTGCTCAATAGTAGCAACTGTGAGAGGGATCTAGGAATCCTAGTGGACAACCATTTAAATATGAGCCAGCAGTGTGCAGCAGCTGCCAAAAAAGCCAACACAGTTCTAGGCTGCATAAACAGAGGGATAGAATCTAGATCACGTGAAGTGTTAATGCCACTGTATAGTGCCTTGGTAAGGCCACACTTGGAATACTGCATACAATTTTGGTCGCCACGATGTAGAAAAGACGTGGAGACTCTGGAAAGAGTGCAGAGAAGAGCAACCAAGATGATTAGGGAACTGGAGACTAAAACATATGAAGAACGGCTGCAGGAGCTGGGTATGTCTAGTTTGATGAAGAGAAGGACCAGGGGAGACATGATAGCAGTGTTCCGATATCTCAGAGGGTGCCACAAAGAAGAGGGAGTCAAACTATTCTCCAAGGCACCTGGGGGCAGGACAAGAAGCAATGGGTGGAAACTAATCAAGGAGAGAAGCAACTTAGAACTAAGGAGAAATTTCCTGACAGTTAGAACAATTAACCTTTGGAACAGCTTGCCTCCAGAAGTTGTGAATGCCCCAACCCTGGAAGTCTTTAAAAAGATGTTAGATAGCCATTTGTCTGAAATGGTATAAGGTTCCTGCCCATGCAGGGGGTTGGACTAGAAGACCTACAAGGTCCCTTCCAACTCTGCTATTGTATTGTAAATAGCTACAGATGAGATGGAAAGAAGACCAAAGAGTTGGATTTATGGACAATGAAGTAAAACTGATTAATGTCATGTTGGAGATCTGGGAAAAATATGGGTTAAATTGTGAATATAAAATTTATACAGTTATACAACTTAAGGGAGAACTTTTATAAAACGTTTTATAGATGGTATTTAGACTCCAAGAAATTATCATGAATGTATCTTAATGTTTAACCAAAATGTTTAATGTCATGTTGGAGATCTGGGGAAAAATATGGGCTAAATTGTGAAGGTTAAATTTATACAGTTACAGAATTTAAGGGAGAACTTTTATAAAATGTTTTATAGATGGTATTTAGATCCTAAGAAATTATTATGAATGTATCTTAATGTTTAATCAAAATGTTGGAGGTGTTTAGATGTTACATTTTTTCATATATGGTGGGCTTGCAATAAGGCTTAAAAATATTATGTAGCTTTTAGGTAAGAATGAACAGACTGACATGGTAATAAGCAAGGAGAATAATATGAAGAGAACGAATAACATATGGGTTGTTTGGAATTATCAGATTGGCGTGTAGTGGAAGTCTGGGGGGTGGGTTGGAATGGGAGGTGGGGTAGGGTTAGGGTGGGGAGGGAAATATATTTGTATGAATTAGTTTAAAAAGATGGGGTAATGTTATTTTATGATGAATTTATACTATGTTGGGTGGGAGGAGGGGGTTACAGAATTTGTATCTGAAGTACATGATATGTAGGGGGGGGAAGGGGGGGGAATTGGTCTGTACAAAACTTTTTCAATTTAAAAAAACCAGTTTGGTCATGGGGACCTACCTACCTACCTACTTTATTTCTCCCTCTCCTTCGCTCTCTATTTCTACCTACCTACCTACCTACCTACCTACTGTATTTTCCATCTCTCCACCTACCTACCTACCTACCTACCTACCTACCTACCTACCTACTGTATTTCTCCTTCTCTCCACCTACATACCTACCTACCTACCTACTGTATTTCTCCTTCTCCCTCAATCTCTTCCTACCTACCTACCTACCTACCTACCTACCTACCTACCTACCTACCTACTGTATTTCTCCCTCTCTCCACCTACCTACATACCTCCCTCCCTCCCTACCTACCTACCTACTGTATTTCTCCCTCCCTCCACCTCCCTCCCTCCCTCCTTCCATACCTACCTACCTACCTACCTACCTACCTACTGTATTTCTCCATCTCTCCACCTCCCTCCCTCCCTCCCTCCCTACTGTATTTCTCCCTCTCTCTATCCCTCTACCTACCTACCTACCTACTGTATTTCTCCATCTCTCCCCCTACATACCTACCTACTTACTGTATTTCTCCCTCTCTCTATCCCTCTACCTACCTACCTACCTACCTACCTATCTACCTACGTACTGTATTTCTCCAACTCTCCACCTACCTACCTACCTACCTACCTATCTACCTACGTACTGTATTTCTCCATCTCTCCCCCTACATACCTACCTACCTACCTACCTACTGTATTACTCCCTCTCTCTATCCCTCTATCTACCTACCTACCTATTGTATTTCACCAGCTCTCTCTCCATCCATCTACCGACCGACCAACCTACCTATCTAACTACCTACTGTATTTCTCCCTCTCTCCACCTACCTATCTACCTACCGTATTTCTTCCTCTCTCTATACCTTTACCTAACTACCTACCTGCTGTATTTCTCCCTCTCTCTCTATACCTATCTACGTACCCACCTACCTATCTACCTTCCTACCTACCTACTGTATTTCTCCCTCTCTCTATCCCTCTACCTACCTACCTACCTACCTACCTACCTACCTACCTACCTACCTACTGTATTTCTCCATCTCTCCCCCTACATACCTACCTACCTACCTACTTACTGTATTTCTCCCTCTCTCTATCCCTCTACCTACCTACCTACCTACCTACCTACCTACCTACCTACCTACCTACCTACCTACCTACCTACCTACCTACCTATCTATTTCACCCACTCTCTCTCTATCCCCCTACATACCTACCTACCTACCTACTTACTGTATTTCTCCCTCTCTCTATCCCTCTACCTACCTACCTACCTACCTACCTACCTACCTACCTACCTGCCTACCTACCGACCTATCTATTTCACCCACTCTCTCTCTATCCACCTACCTACCTACCTACCTACCTACCTACCCACCTACCTACTGTATTTCTCCATCTCTCTCCCTACCTACCTTTCCGAAAACATACTGTATTACTCCTTCTCTCTATCCCTCTACCTACCTACCTACCTACCTACCTACCTACCTACCTACCTACCTACCTACCTATCTACCTACCTACCTATCTATTTCACCCACTCTCTCTCTATCCACCTACCTCCCTCCCTCCCTCCCTCCCTCCCTACCTACCTACCTACCTACCTACTGTATTTCTCCTTCACTCCACCTCCCTCCCTCCCTCCCTCCCTACTGTATTTCTCCCTCTCTCTATCCCTCTACCTACCTACCTACCTACTGTATTTCTCCATCTCTCCCCCTAAATACCTACCTACCTACCTACTTACTGTATTTCTCCCTCTCTCTATCCCTCTACCTACCTACCTACCTACCTACCTACCTACCTACTACTGTATTTCTCCCTCTCTCCCACCTACCTACCTACCTACCTACCTACCTTACCTACCTAGGCTACCGTATTTCTCCCTCTCTCTCCCTCTCTCTCTCTCCCAACCTACCTACCTACTGTATTTCTTCTTCTCTCCACCTACATACCTACCTACCTACTGTATTTCTCCCCTCTCCCTCAATCTCTTCCTACCTACCTGCCTACCTACTGTATTTCTCCCTCACTCCTCCTACCTACCTACCTACCTACCTACCTAACTACGGTATTTGTCCCTCTCTCTCCCTCTCTCTCTCTCTATCTACCTTCCTACCTCCTTTCTGTATTTCTCCCTCTCTCTATCCCTCTACCTACCTACCTACCTACCTACCTACCTACCTACCTACCTACCCACCCACCTACCAACTCTATTTCTCCATTTCTCCACCTACCTACCTTCCTAAAACATACTGTATTACTCCCGCTCTCTATCCCTCTATATACCTACATACCTATTGTATTTCTCCCTATCTCTCTCTCTATCCCTCTACCTACCTACCTACCTACTTACTGTATTTCTCCCTCTCTCCACCTACCTACATGCCTCCCTCCCTCCCTCCCTCCCTCCCTACCTACTGTATTTCTCCTTCACTCCACCTCCCTCCCTCCCTCCCTCCCTACTGTATTTCTCCCTCTCTCTATCCCTCTACCTACCTACCTACCTACTGTATTTCTCCATCTCTCACCCTACATACCTACCTACCTACCTACTTACTGTATTTCTTCCTCTTTCTATCCCTCTACCTACCTACCTACCTACCTACCTACCTATCTACCTACGTACTGTATTTCTCCAACTCTCCACCTACCTACCTACCTACCTACCTACCTATCTACCTACGTACTGTATTTCTCCATCTCTCCCCCTACATACCTACCTACCTACCTACCTACTGTATTACTCCCTCTCTCTATCCCTCTATCTACCTACCTACCTATTGTATTTCACCAGCTCTTTCTCCATCCATCTACCGACCGACCAACCTACCTATCAAACTACCTACTGTATTTCTCCCTCTCTCCACCTACCTACCTACCTACCGTATTTCTTCCTCTCTCTATACCTTTACCTAACTACCTACCTGCTGTATTTCTCCCTCTCTCTCTATACCAATCTACGTACCCACCTACCTATCTACCTTCCTACCTACCTACTGTATTTCTCCCTCTCTCTATCCCTCTACCTACCTACCTACCTACCTACCTACCTACCTACCTACCTACCTACCTACCTACCTACCAACCTACTGTATTTCTCGATCTCTCCCCCTACATACCTACCTACCTACCTACTTACTGTATTTCTCCCTCTCTCTATCCCTCTACCTACCTACCTACCTACCTACCAACCCACCTACCTACTGTATTTCTCACTCTCTCCACCTACCTACCTTCCTAAAACATACTGTATTACTCCCTCTCTCTATCCCTCTACCTACCTACCTACCTACCTACCTACCTATCTACCTACCTACCTATCTATTTCACCCACTCTCTCTCTATCCACCTCCCTACCTCCCTCCCTACCTCCCTCCCTACCTCCCTACCTCCCTCCCTCCCCCCTACCTACCTACCTACCTACCTACCTACCTACCTACCTACCTACCTACCTACCTACTGTATTTCTCCTTCACTCCACCTCCCTCCCTCCCTCCCTACTGTATTTCTCCCTCTCTCCCCCTACATACCTACCTACCTACCTACTTACTGTATTTCTCCCTCTCTCTATCCCTCTACCTACCTACCTACCTACCTACCTACCAACCTACCTAGCTACCGTATTTCTCCCTCTCTCTCCCTCTCCCTCTCTCTCTCTCCCAACCTACCTACCTACTGTATTTCTCCTTCTCTCCACCTGCATACCTACCTACCTACTGTATTTCTCCCTCTCCCTCAATCTCTTCCTACCTACCTGCCTACCTACTGTATTTCTCCCTGACTCCTCCTACCTACCTACCTACCTACCTACCTACCTACCTACCTACCTACCTACCTACCTAACTACGGTATTTTCCCTCTCTCTCCCTCTCTCTCTCTCTCTATCTACCTTCCTACCTCCTTTCTGTATTTCTCCCTCTCTCTATCCCTCTACCTACCTACCTACCTATTGTATTTCACCAGCTCCTCTCCATCCATCTACCGACCGACCAACCTACCTATCTAACTACCTACTGTATTTCTCCCTCTCTCCACCTACCTATCTACCTACCGTATTTCTTCCTCTCTCTATACCTTTACCTAACTACCTACCGCCGTATTTCTCCCTCTCTCTCTATACCTATCTACGTACCCACCTACCTATCTACCTTCCCTACCTACCACTGTATTTCTCCCTCTCTCTATCCCTCTACCTACCTACCTACCTACCTACCTACCTACCTACCTACCCTACCTACTGTATTTCTCCATCTCTCCCCCTACATACCTACCTACCTACCTACTTACTGTATTTCTCCCTCTCTCTATCCCTCTACCTACCTACCTACCTACCTACCTACCTACCTACCTACCTACCTACCTACCTATCTATTTCACCCACTCTCTCTCTATCCCCCTACATACCTACCTACCTACCTACTTACTGTATTTCTCCCTCTCTCTATCCCCTCTACCTACCTACCTACCTACCTACCTACCTGCCTACCTACCGACGTATCTATTTCACCCACTCTCTCTCTATCCACCTACCTACCTACCTACCTACCTACCTACCCACCTATCTACTGTATTTCTCCATCTCTCCACCTACCTACCTTCCGAAAACATACTGTATTACTCCTTCTCTCTATCCCTCTACCTACCTACCTACCTACCTACCTACCTACCTACCTATCTACCTACCTACCTATCTATTTCACCCACTCTCTCTCTATCCACCTACCTCCCTCCCTCCCTCCCTCCCTACCTACCTACCTACTGTATTTCTCCTTCACTCCACCTCCCTCCCTCCCTCCCTCCCTACTGTATTTCTCCCTCTCTCTATCCCTCTACCTACCTACCTACCTACTGTATTTCTCCATCTCTCCCCCTAAATACCTACCTACCTACCTACTTACTGTATTTCTCCCTCTCTCTATCCCTCTACCTACCTACCTACCTACCTACCTACCTACCTACCTACCTACCTACCTACCTACCTACTGTATTTCTCCCTCTCTCCACCTACCTACCTACCTACCTACCTACCTACCTACCTACCCTACCTACCTAGCTACCGTATTTCTCCCTCTCTCTCCCTCTCTCTCTCTCCCAACCTACCTACCTACTGTATTTCTTCTTCTCTCCACCTACATACCTACCTACCTACTGTATTTCTCCCCTCTCCCTCAATCTCTTCCTACCTACCTGCCTACCTACTGTATTTCTCCCTCACTCCTCCTACCTACCTACCTACCTACCTACCTACCTAACTACGGTATTTGTCCCTCTCTCTCTCTCTCTCTCTCTATCTACCTTCCTACCTCCTTTCTGTATTTCTCCCTCTCTCTATCCCTCTACCTACCTACCTACCTACCTACCTACCTACCTACCTACCTACCCACCCACCCACCTACCAACTCTATTTCTCCATTTCTCCCACCTACCTACCTTCCCTAAAACATACTGTATTACTCCCCGCTCTCTATCCCTCTATATACCTACATACCTATTGTATTTCTCCCTATCTCTCTCTCTATCCCTCTACCTACCTACCTACCTACTTACTGTATTTCTTCCCTCTCTCCACCTACCTACATGCCTCCCTCCCTCCCTCCCTCCCTCCCTACCTACCTACTGTATTTCTCCTTCACTCCACCTCCCTCCCTCCCTCCCTCCCTACAGTATTTCTCCCTCTCTCTATCCCTCTACCTACCTACCTACCTACTGTATTTCTCCATCTCTCACCCTACATACCTACCTACCTACCTACTTACTGTATTTCTTCCTCTTTCTATCCCTCTACCTACCTACCTACCTACCTACCTACCTACCTATCTACCTACGTACTGTATTTCTCCAACTCTCCACCTACCTACCTACCTACCTACCTACCTATCTACCTACGTACTGTATTTCTCCATCTCTCCCCCTACATACCTACCTACCTACCTACCTACTGTATTACTCCCTCTCTCTATCCCTCTATCTACCTACCTACCTATTGTATTTCACCAGCTCTTTCTCCATCCATCTACCGACCGACCAACCTACCTATCAAACTACCTACTGTATTTCTCCCTCTCTCCACCTACCTACCTACCTACCGTATTTCTTCCTCTCTCTATACCTTTACCTAACTACCTACCTGCTGTATTTCTCCCTCTCTCTCTATACCAATCTACGTACCCACCTACCTATCTACCTTCCTACCTACCTACTGTATTTCTCCCTCTCTCTATCCCTCTACCTACCTACCTACCTACCTACCTACCTACCTACCTACCTACCTACCTACCTACCAACCTACTGTATTTCTCGATCTCTCCCCCTACATACCTACCTACCTACCTACTTACTGTATTTCTCCCTCTCTCTATCCCTCTACCTACCTACCTACCTACCTACCAACCCACCTACCTACTGTATTTCTCCATCTCTCCACCTACCTACCTTCCTAAAACATACTGTATTACTCCCTCTCTCTATCCCTCTACCTACCTACCTACCTACCTACCTACCTATCTACCTACCTACCTATCTATTTCACCCACTCTCTCTCTATCCACCTCCCTACCTCCCTCCCTACCTCCCTCCCTACCTCCCTACCTCCCTCCCTCCCCCCCTACCTACCTACCTACCTACCTACCTACCTACCTACCTACCTACCTACCTACCTACCTACTGTAGTTTCTCCTTCACTCCACCTCCCTCCCTCCCTCCCTACTGTATTTCTCCCTCTCTCCCCCTACATACCTACCTACCTACCTACTTACTGTATTTCTCCCTCTCTCTATCCCTCTACCTACCTACCTACCTACCTACCTACCAACCTACCTAGCTACCGTATTTCTCCCTCTCTCTCCCTCTCCCTCTCTCTCTCTCCCAACCTACCTACCTACTGTATTTCTCCCTCTCTCCACCTGCATACCTACCTACCTACTGTATTTCTCCCTCTCCCTCAATCTCTTCCTACCTACCTGCCTACCTACTGTATTTCTCCCTGACTCCTCCTACCTACCTACCTACCTACCTACCTACCTACCTACCTACCTACCTACCTACCTAAACTACGGTATTTGTCCCTCTCTCTCCCTCTCTCTCTCTCTCTATCTACCTTCCTACCTCCTTTCTGTATTTCTCCCTCTCTCTATCCCTCTACCTACCTACCTACCTATTGTATTTCACCAGCTCTCTCTCCATCCATCTACCGACCGACCAACCTACCTATCTAACTACCTACTGTATTTCTCCCTCTCTCCACCTACCTATCTACCTACCGTATTTCTTCCTCTCTCTATATACCTTTACCTAACTACCTACCTGCTGTATTTTCTCCCTCTCTCTCTATACCTATCTACGTACCCACCTACCTATCTACCTTCCTACCTACCTACTGTATTTCTCCCTCTCTCTATCCCTCTAACTACCTACCTACCTACCTACCTACCTACCTACCTACCTACCTACCTACCTACTGTATTTCTCCATCTCTCCCCTACATACCTACCTACCTACCTACTTACTGTATTTCTCCCTCTCTCTATCCCTCTACCTACCTACCTACCTACCTACCTACCTACCTACCTACCTACCTACCTATCTTATTTCACCCACTCTCTCTCTATCCCCCTACATACCTACCTACCTACCTACTTACTGTATTTCTCCCTCTCTCTATCCCTCTACCTACCTACCTACCTACCTACCTGCCTACCTACCGACCTATCTATTTCACCCACTCTCTCTCTATCCACCTACCTACCTACCTACCTACCTACCTACCCACCTATCTACTGTATTTCTCCATCTCTCCACCTACCTACCTTCCGAAAACATACTGTATTACTCCTTCTCTCTATCCCTCTACCTACCTACCTACCTACCTACCTACCTATCTACCTACCTACCTATCTATTTCACCCACTCTCTCTCTATCCACCTACCTCCCTCCCTCCCTCCCTCCCTACCTACCTACCTACCTACTGTATTTCTCCTTCACTCCACCTCCCTCCCTCCCTCCCTCCCTACTGTATTTCTCCCTCTCTCTATCCTCTACCTACCTACCTACCTACTGTATTTCTCCATCTCTCCCCCTAAATACCTACCTACCTACCTACTTACTGTATTTCTCCCTCTCTCTATCCCTCTACCTACCTACCTACCTACCTACCTACCTACCTACCTACCTACCTACCTACCTACCTACTGTATTTCTCCCTCTCTCCACCTACCTACCTACCTACCTACCTACCTACCTACCTACCTACCTACCTAGCTACCGTATTTCTCCCTCTCTCTCCCTCTCTCTCTCTCCCAACCTACCTACCTACTGTATTTCTTCTTCTCTCCACCTACATACCTACCTACCTACTGTATTTCTCCCTCTCCCTCAACTCTTCCTACCTACCTGCCTACCTACTGTATTTCTCCCTCACTCCTCCTACCTACCTACCTACCTACCTACCTACCTACCTAACTACGGTATTTGTCCCTCTCTCTCCCTCTCTCTCTCTCTATCTACCTTCCTACCTCCTTTCTGTATTTCTCCCTCTCTCTATCCCTCTACCTACCTAGCCTACCTACCTACCTACCTACCTACCTACCCACCCACCCACCTACCAACTCTATTTCTCCATTTCTCCACCTACCTACCTTCCTAAAACATACTGTATTACTCCCGCTCTCTATCCCTCTATATACCTACATACCTATTGTATTTCTCCCTATCTCTCTCTCTATCCCTCTACCTACCTACCTACCTACTTACTGTATTTCTCCCTCTCTCCACCTACCTACATGCCTCCCTCCCTCCCTCCCTCCCTCCCTACCTACTACTGTATTTCTCCTTCACTCCACCTCCCTCCCTCCCTCCCTCCCTACTGTATTTCTCCCTCTCTCTATCCCTCTACCTACCTACCTACTGTATTTCTCCATCTCTCACCCTACATACCTACCTACCTACCTACCTACTTACTGTATTTCTTCCTCTTTCTTTCCCTCTACCTACCTACCTACCTACCTACCTACCTACCTACTGTATTACTCCCTCTCTCTATCCCTCTATCTACCTACCTACCTATTGTATTTCACCAGCTCTCTCTCCATCCATCTACCGACCGACCAACCTACCTATCAAACTACCTACTGTATTTCTCCCTCTCTCCACCTACCTACCTACCTACCGTATTTCTTCCTCTCTCTATACCTTTACTAACTACCTACCTGCTGTATTTCTCCCTCTCTCTCTATACCAATCTACGTACCCACCTACCTATCTACCTTCCTACCTACCTACTGTATTTCTCCCTCTCTCTATCCCTCTACCTACCTACCTACCTACCTACCTACCTACCTACCTACCTACCTACCTACCTACCTACCTACCTACCAACCTACTGTATTTCTCGATCTCTCCCCCTACATACCTACCTACCTACCTACTTACTGTATTTCTCCCTCTCTCTATCCCTCTACCTACCTACCTACCTACCTACCAACCCACCTACCTACTGTATTTCTCCATCTCTCCACCTACCTACCTTCCTAAAACATACTGTATTACTCCCTCTCTCTATCCCTCTACCTACCTACCTACCTACCTACCTATCTACCTACCTACCTATCTATTTCACCCACTCTCTCTCTATCCACCTCCCTACCTCCCTCCCTACCTCCCTCCCTACCTCCCTACCTACCTACCTACCTACCTACCTACCTACCTACCTACCTACCTACTGTATTTCTCCTTCACTCCACCTCCCTCCCTCCCTCCCTACTGTATTTCTCCCTCTCTCCCCCTACATACCTACCTACCTACCTACTTACTGTATTTCTCCCTCTCTCTATCCCTCTACCTACCTACCTACCTACCTACCTACCAACCTACCTAGCTACCGTATTTCTCCCTCTCTCTCCCTCTCCTCTCTCTCTCTCCCAACCTACCTACCTACTGTATTTCTCCTTCTCTCCACCTGCATACCTACCTACCTACTGTATTTCTCCCTCTCCCTCAATCTCTTCCTACCTACCTGCCTACCTACTGTATTTTCCCTGACTCCTCCTAACCTACCTACCTACCTACCTACCTACCTACCTAACTACGGTATTTGTCCCTCTCTCTCCCTCTCTCTCTCTCTCTATCTACCTTCCTACCTCCTTTCTGTATTTCTCCCTCTCTCTATCCCTCTACCTACCTACCTACCTACCTACCTACCTACCTACCTACTTTATTTCTCCCTCTCCTTCTCTCTCTCTTTCTACCTACCTACCTACCTACCTACTGTATTTTCCATCTCTCCACCTACCTACCTACCTACTGTATTTCTCCTTCACTCCACCTCCCTCCCTCCCTCCCTCCCTACTGTATTTCTCCCTCTCTCTATCCCTCTACCTACCTACCTACCTACTGTATTTCTCCATCTCTCCCCCTAAATACCTACCTACCTACCTACTTACTGTATTTCTCCCTCTCTCTATCCCTCTACCTACCTACCTACCTACCTACCTACCTACCTACCTACCTACCTACCTACTGTATTTCTCCCTCTCTCCACCTACCTACCTACCTACCTACCTACCTACCTACCTACCTACCTACCTACCTAGCTACCGTATTTCTCCCCTCTCTCTCCCTCTCTCTCTCTCCCAACCTACCTACCTACTGTATTTCTTCTTCTCTCCACCTACATACCTACCTACCTACTGTATTTCTCCCTCTCCCTCAATCTCTTCCTACCTACCTGCCTACCTACTGTATTTCTCCCTCACTCCTCCTACCTACCTACCTACCTACCTACCTACCTAACTACGGTATTTGTCCCTCTCTCTCCCTCTCTCTCTCTCTATCTACCTTCCTACCTCCTTTCTGTATTTCTCCCTCTCTCTATCCCTCTACCTACCTACCTACCTACCTACCTACCTACCTACCTACCTACCTACCTACCCACCCACCCACCTACCAACTCTATTTCTCCATTTCTCCACCTACCTACCTTCCTAAAACATACTGTATTACTCCCGCTCTCTATCCCTCTATATACCTACATACCT